>JAYKKI010000005.1:30430000-30897500 GCA_039881145.1 Druceiella hillmani | reverse complement strand
GAATTCTATAAATTCATATTTTACAAATTGCTTGTAATTGCCGCAATTAAAACATTTCTTGTAACATCTTTTTGGTTTATCACACCGCTTAAGCCGGGTTGAATGGAAACATTTAAATTCAAATAGTGCGAACAAAGCGCAACTCGTTTTGCAAAAAATCAGAAAAACATGTGAAAATAAAGAGCCTCGCTCCGCGGCCGAGCACAATGGCGCTGCGTATCGAGATGACGTTTTTATGACGAAGCGACTCGATTACGAACGCGATTCATAACAAACAATTGGTGCTGCGTCGCCATTAATAGAACAATTTGAAATGAAATAGTGACGTAAGAAATAACTTGGTTATTTTGTACAGAGTTGGTCTTGGGTGAAAATGAATACCTGTTTGAAATTTAGATTTAACTCGTAATTCAAGAGGTTTTATGGAATGAAATTTTAAATAGATACAGACAACGACATGGAAAGTTTACACTTCTTAAATAAGAATCAGGTTTTACAAGTATGTTTTCCATTTTCTTAACTTGACCTACGTATAAGATAGAAAAACAGACATGCCTTTTGTACACGAACGAGTTACGTCTTTTGAATTACTTTAGCGTCCAAAGTAGAGATCCGCTTGTTATGTAACATCTTTTAACTAGTATTTTGTATCTTTTTTCATGGTAAATCTAAGATTTAAGCTTTAAGAAGGAAAATGATCAGAAAAAAAATCATCTGACATATTTCTACTCTTTCACTAAATTCTAAACTTATCTACATCTTATCATCGTTTTATATCTTAATGTTATATATTTATTTATAGAGATATTGATTGTATTCAATTATTTTTAAGTTTATGCAATAAAATGGCAAAAATGAACCTTTTTATTTTGATCATGTTTGTCTTTCCATCTGTTGGATACAGCATCATAGCTCTTTTAATTTAGGATCGATTGCGATTAAATGATTCATAAGTACGTGGCTTTATTACGTTAATACATGGAAATACATTATTTTAATTTCTCTTTCCTTCTCATATACCAAACATAAAGATGACATTTTTTTAAATGGAAAACTAGACAATAAAGGCATAAAGTGAAAAATAATATTTCTCGTTGTAAATAACTAACTGTGCCCGGGGACTCGCCCGCGCAAAATTACCTTAATTATGTTGCAAAATGCTCCAGTGACTGAGGTTTTTAGCAGCATAATTAAACAGGGTACACTGTTTCAAAGGTGATGGATCGTTCTTCACCCGTCACCTTTGAAGGAGTGTTCCCTGACTTCTGCTACATTTGTTATTACTAACAGTTTTATTTGTATTAAATTCTTGTTGCCTGTTAGATTGTCTGTTAGTATTATATTTATTTATTTATTTAATTATTATTTGCCTCTATATTATACTATTCTTTTGTACAATCATAAGGGATAAACGAATATGTTGAGATGGAATTTTGAGTCGAAACATTTTAAATCAAATGCTTACCTAGAAAATGTGTTATGGATTTTTAATTAAAGTAATATGCATAATTTATCTATTATGTAATTAATTTATCATTTATAAATGTAAATTAGTATAACTCAATTTTTCTTTTAAATATTTGATGGACATCGAATGAAAGGAAAACTGCTATAACTACTGGATCTAGAATGTTGTTCATGAAACGATTTAAGTTAAAATAAAATTTTATTTATGTGAAATGTGGTTATCATAATATGACTACAAAATGAGATAAGCTGTAAGGTGGAGCCTAACAAATGTTTGTTACTGGAATAAATTAACTTTATTCCGACTTGAAATTAACATAAAAATATTGTTTGACTTTACACAGCTGACGACAGTTTTTTTTACAAATTATCAACAGCTGTGTAGTCATTTTTATGTAAAGTGGTCCAGACATCATCAAATATCTTATTATTTTGATGAAGTAAACAAATGTAGAATATTATTTTGTGTAATTTATTTTACACTCGTTGAATATAGAAGCCCCAGTGCCTATGGTAAATGTTCCTTTCATCTGGTATGTTCAGGTGAACGCTTCTACTTTGGGATCCATTAATTGTTATAACCGATTAACGTAGCATTGTACTGTTATGACGGCGCGACGTTCAAATACTTAGCAGCCTGAATACTGGAAGGTGATTAGCGTGTCATATTTGGTGAGAGTAAATTTGTTAATTTCGCCGAAGCTATATAATAAATTGTTTCGAACAACATTTTGAAACTTTTGACAAACTTCAAACTTAACGTTATATATTTTAATTCTTATTAATATTATACAATCTTAAGAGGGCTTGTCTGCAACTGAGAACGAATCACTATAAAATGTGACATGGTTCGTGTGCGTATGGTTCGTGCGGCGGGGTAGCACTGTGGCTCGTGCAGAATACTTATAATATCACGATACACTTGTTTGGTTATTTGTGAATCGATCACGACTAAATGGCTAGATAGACTTTCATGAAGCATAAACATAGTCATGACTCGAATTAATGTATAGGTTACTTTTTAATCTGGGATATTTTATATATAGGACGAAACTCGGTGTTTTTCAGGATTCCGTAGCCAAACGGCAAAAACGGAACTCTTATAATGTCATCCTGTCTGTCCGTCCTTATGTATATCTGTCCGTATGTCACAACCATTTTACTCGGAGACTATAGGCTCTATATAAATTAAATTTAGAGAGTAGGTGTTTTCTATGAACCGTTACACAATGAAACAATGGAATCACGAAAAAAAATATTACAAGTAGCTAAGGGATAAAAAAAAGTCCAGCCACATAGGCACGTTATCATTAGATAGGTCCGTTTTGAAAATATTCCCTTATTCCGTCCCTAAGGTATAAAATATAATGTCAATATTATTAAATGTGTCTATTAAGCCGTTTCAATAAAATTTATCTTAATACTTTCACTTTCATTAATCTTCCATTGCTTTCCTTCCTTTTCATATTTTTCTTATTTGCTTCATAATGATCATTATTTATACCTGAGAAAGTGATTGGTATTGAAAAGAGGTGATTTTACTACTATTATTGAAAGATAAAACTAATTGTAAGATAATAAACATTGCAAAGTATTATAATTAATTATAAATTCATAGTTTTATAGCAGCTAGAAGATATGATTTGTATATCTAGTATATAAAAACAAGAAAAACGTATTTGGAGCGCTTTAAGAAAACTACTACGCCGAGGAAGTGACCGATTTCGCATCCAGCTTTTACTTTCACCCCAAGCACATTTATGGAGATTGTAGTAGGTACCGGCCTTCGTGTTTGCACCAGTTTTCTTTTCCAATGAATTCATTATAAAGTGGGCAAGAGTCAGGGTGTTTACTGCCGGCAATCGATCATGCGAAATGAGTGCGCAGTCGAGGTACAGGGGAGAGAAGTGAAATCAAATTTCACTCGCTGAGCTGGCTTGGCGGCGAAATTCTGATTTATAGCTATGCAAATTGTTAGGTTAAGTTGCTATATGAATTAAAAAATATCAATAAATAGCCTTTTTAAAGTAATGAAATTATTAAGTTAATTAATACTAAATTATAACTATTTATTTTTATTTAAACTAAGGAACCGTAAATATATTCTTGCAGTAGGTTTTATTTCTCCAATCGTAATGGGCTTTTCTACATATGTTATTAATATTAACACTACTATTAGTCATGACAGCTGTGGAAGAGCTTACGGGTTATAAGTGGTTCCAAATATCATAAAAGTGACTTTTTAGTGGTGTTTAGTTTAGAAGTTATTTACAATTATCAGGTAATTTCTAGACAAGTAATGGCTGAAGTATCCTTATGTACCTATTAGACTGATGATCAGTTGCACTATTAGTGCACGATGCATACGAAAGTCAGAAGCTTTTATTGGGAAGTGAAAGTCACAAGTGATATTAATTAAGAAATACAGCCGAAAATTTACTAAAAAATTTTACATTAAGATCACTAGTGGATAATTACCACCAACATTGCAAATTAAAAACAATTTGATACATTTTTTGTTTCTTGCACTTATATGAGGTAAACATAACAGAAAATATGTTGGTTTTAATATAACGTAGCATAGCATTAGTTGCATAATCTAACTTAATTACAGAATACTGTATAATTCCTATGGCCGGATAATAGAGCGTTCTAAAATAAGTAATTCTTTTTAATATGAAGTAAATTTGGTGCAGACTTAAACAGTAGCTTGCTACAGTCGTGGCATAAAACTATTTTGAACACAAACTTCTCAATATTATTAATTGAGAAATAATTTTCATTTGACCAAACATAACATCTGTATCTCCTACGAAATAAAATTATATGTGAGGTAGTTAAAAGCCGGCTATGTATAACTTGTAAAATGTAGGGTAATGGCTAAGACCGATTGTGGCGAGTGTTTTTGTCTGGTATTAATGCAATCGTAAAAAAACTTAATTGTCATAAAAACGAGTCTGTTAACTCAGGGATAATTCTTCTGTAAGATTTATAAGGTCAAGTATTATTTTTTATTCTAACGAATGGCACTGTAAACTTTCTATACTGGCGTAGTCCTTAACAGTACAATTGAATTTCAGTTTAATTGTTTTATTAGTACTTCAGTTCGAAGGTGTTATAATTATAGAAATTTATATTAGTTTCAAATGAATAAAGTTTTTAGTTAAAATTGAAAGGAAAGTTACTTTTCAGGTTTCATATCTACTTTTTAATTTACAATTTTCATAGTAATAAGTGCGCGACCGAAGTATTGAGGAATCGAAATTCAGTTTCATGTGTTGACAGCATTTTAATTGATTTTGGTTAACCGACGTGATGAGTAGAACATTACTGATTGACCGAGTAAAATTCTGCTCTTTACAAGAGTCGAACTTTGCTGATTGACATATTTAAAGTTTGATGATAAACATGGCTAGTAAAGCTATGTTGATTATAATTGCTAGATTTATTTTGCTAATTTTTAGCTTTTAGATTGTTGCTGACAAGTATAGGAAAATAAAATATTGCGTTCGTTAGTTATTACACTCTCAATCTTTCTTCATACGGATTATAAATTATCGAAATGTTTGTATTTCAAAAATAAGTATAAACTTTGAAAAATAATTATCTTTACATGAAATTAAAATATATTGAAACTAAGAAATCAGATTGACGTTTTGATTAATTTTTCATGCATAAAAAAATGATTGATCTTTATTAGAATATCACGCCCAATGAAATGAATAATGTTGTTAGATAATCGTACTTGGTAATTATATCAAACTAAATATTTTTAAGGTAATTATACTTGGCATAAAATTATAGTTCGTACTTGGTAATTATATCAAACTAAAATTTTTTAAGGTATTTTCATGATATCACGTTGAAAGTTTCTTTTCGCTAATATTGATTACACGCTTTTAGGAACCTTTGACTAAAGTATGAAATTCAGTTAGGGTTTCTCATCAAAAGTATATTTCCATTTTCAATACTGAAAATGCGAAAATATAAAACATGACATCCTAATGCTAGTATAATATTGTAAATATGAAATTAAGTTTCTAAGTTTATTTCGCCTTTCACGCCTTAACTAATCAACCAATACATACTAAACTTTCACAACGAACCGAATGTATAGCGACTAACATATAGGATAATTTTCTTCCCGAATAATACAGTTTCCAAAAGCTTTCTTAGGGCGCTTTCAGATGTCACTGCTGATGCTTTGCATCAACTTCTTCATTAAGTCGTTAATTACGAGTACTTATTATCTTTATGTTTTCATTATATGCTCGATCGTACATCAATTACATGAGAATAAATAAATAAATAAACCGATTATAGTCAGTATATAATAGATTATAGCTAGTAGATAATATGAAGTTTGAAAAGTGTAGAGTAAAAGCTAGAATTATTTATTACGCGAACTACGCAAAAAATTGGATATAACTGCGTTAAAGTCAACAAAATTTTCAATAATTTAATGCAGATATTTCACATTTCTTTCGTAATCAGTACAAAGAATATTATCAAAAAATATGTTCTGGGAAATAATTTAGCATTTATTGAAAAAAAACTAAAACTTTTCAAGTGCGGGTACAAGGGTTCCGTACACATTAGGCACTTATAAATATTTAAGGTTTTTCGTAATATTTCTATTGAGCTATTTATTTAATAATATTAATTTTCTTTACATTGCCTACTATATCTTTCACAAGGGTGAAAACATCGTACATATTTAAAAAAATATGTGATTTAGGGAAATCACTATTGTTTTCCTGTAATATTTTAATTAGATTTTATGATTATTCAGTACTTTTGGAAATAATGGAGTGTGGGAAAAATAGACCTATTTTATAGAATATTTTTTTAACATGCCGTTTAAAAAATTTATATTCCGAATGATAGGCCCTTTCGATAAGCCCACATGAAAGAAAAAATAATTAGGTATGTTTTTAATTTTTATATTGATATTTTAAAATTCTACCGAAAAGTTTGTGAATTAATAAGATGTATTGCTACGCGAAATTTCAAGTTTCTACGACGCATATTTTCAGATAAAATTGGCTGTGACAGACGGGCTGACAGACAAACACGTGAATGATCTTATAAGGATTCCGTTTTTCAGTTTGAGATACGAAACCCTAAAAACGCCAGCTCTACACGCCAGCTTTGTTCGAACGGAGTAGAAAAGCAAAAAATCTGATTCATTATAAGTGCACGTTGAAATCGATAACGTACCGCTAATAAATCAACGAGTCAAATTCTGTTAATTATGTTGATCCACAAAACGTTTTCTTTGCAAACTGGTTCACCATCGGTGTAGTTATTCACACGACGTTGCGAGTCGAAAGTGAGAGTTATTAAAAACGGATTGAAATGAAAACACTCGATGCGTGTTAATCCAAAGATCGTAATTATGGTGATGTCCATATTTTTATCTTATTCATTGAAATAAAGCCTTGTCGCTTAGTGACCTAGATTGGTAGTGGAGATGTGTGACAATTTCCGTGGTTTTGACAGATACGTATAAGACATGTATGTGTAAGACAACAAGTAATTTTGTAATGTATTGTATCGTCTATTAAAGCAATTAATGTAAAGGGAGTTGTGACAGGAATAGAGATGTAACTGATTCAAGTTACGTGGCGTCTATTGATGTTCATGTAACTGTCGACCGTAATAAAATTATATCGAATTTATATAAAGTTAAAACTGCTCGAAGTCACAAAAAAATTGAGGTTGTGTCGTGATGTAATTTTCACTTATTGAATATATTTGGTGTTAATTTGGTAGAAATTCATTATTCACAATTAAATGAAACTACTTGATGTAGTGTTATTTCTATTTTCTTTAAGTTCTTTACCACGACCTAGGTTTCGTTGTATTACAACATCTTCAGGTGGGTTATTAGCAAAGATTTTAATAACCCACCTGAAGATGTTGTAATGCAACGAAACCTAGGTAGCGGTAAAGAACTTAAAGAAAGTAGAAATAATACTACATTACGTAGTTTCATTTAATTGTGAATAATTTTCACTTATTTTAAATATTTTTGAATTGCATAAATACAGTGTTGCAAGTGTAGATTAAAATATTTTGATAATAGAAAGTATTTTTTTATTTAATTTAATTTTTAAATTTTTAAAATATAGCGTAACTTTCAAATTTGAAATTAAAATACTATCAATTTAAAAAAAACATTAAAACAACACTTATGTTATCAATACGTGTGAACTATTGTTATGTAATAGTATGTAGCGTCGTTTTAATGTTTGTATTTTGGCATAAAACATGCAGCATTATAGATGAATTAAAATCAATTTGACTTATTATTACTGCGATATAATTTATTTCATGCTTCTAGAGGTTCCAGTAATCAATATTCAATAATATCTTCTGATGGTTTATTTATTCGTTATCAAAATTTAATAAAAATTAGAGAATTATTAAAACTTCGCGTTATGCAGAGTGTAAATGAGGCGTGCTGAAAGAAGAGAAGTTATTAAATAGTTTCGAAATGATATCAAGTTTATATAAAGTTAAAATTGCTCAGTAATTGAATTCATTCTTCTAGTGGTTCAAGTAATCAATGTTTAATAATTTCTGCCTTACTGAATTTTAATAAAAAATAGAATATTATCAAAAACTTCACTTTATGCATCGCCGCCTGTTCGTTTGAAACACGAAAATGGATATTTCTATCGGCAGCTGCTCAAGTGCATGTGCAACTTTCTTCGCATCGCAATGGGAAATATGAAATCGCACAGTGCTACACTGTACGGGCGATTATTGAATAATTACAAACCGACTTGTGATGGCGAGGCGGTAGTGCTAAGTGAAACTACGTACGAAATCGTCATTCGAGATTTTTTACGGTATTTGTCGTTTGGCTATTTCGTTATTTTCCATTATTCGTTATTCTCGTTTGGCTTTTTCGTTATTTTTCGATTATGTACGTAAACACACATACACAGACACAAACACACTCTCACACACACACGCACACGTAAAACACATTGCATAAACATAAAACTAATATTACGGATAAGTATATATAATTCTTACTTATGAGCATAATAATAATCTGCTTGTGAATTTAATTAATAATTCACTATTTAATTCGGCGTCGTTGCGGTTGGGTCAAAATGACCGGGGAAATTATTTTTTAACTAGTAAAGAAAATTTGCTGAAACTATCTGTAGTTGGAGATCGAATCCCCTCCCCTAATCATGAAACATTACATAAGTGTTAAGCAGGTGTTAAGTGTTATTTGTTTGACTTGAGAAACTACCATTTTCCAATATAATTGTATTTATAAACAAGGACGATTATGATGAACTACGGTTTGAGATTACGTGACACTGATTTATTTCATTTGTAACTTTCAAAAATACTTCATAAAAATACATTATTTTAGTTAACAGTTTTATTTTTTACATTTTTCTATAGTATCTAAATCACCTCACTGTTATAGAACTAGGAGTTGTTTTTCCACATTTTATGTAATTTAATTTTTAGAATAAATGTATCTAACTATTTTTAATTCAAAATATACCAAGGAACTTTTGTAATATACCAAGGACGTTTTGATTACCAAATAAAATATTGGCCTGTGAGTCATACCACCTCATCTTATAATATTAATATGACAATTTCCCATTACAATGACGCCAGGTTAAATAAGCAGTGCTCATAAATAAGCCTTCTGAGAATAAAGGAAAGGATGTCAGGAGTATATACGAAATAAGACCAATTACTAGGGTTGAATTATTTATAAATTTTATAAGAGAATTTACTTATAAAGGATTTTTGTGAAGAAAATATTTCACGAAAGGAATTAACGTTTTTTTAAAATAATGTTATAAAACGCTTGGTGAAGTGTTCTGTATTTTTTATGCCTATTGAAATGTTTGATGCAAGTTAAGCGAAATCATTTTGATGCAAAGTTCTAACAAATTTCAGTCTGCAATTTTTAAATTTTTTTAAGCTATGGTTGAAAAGGTCTTAAGTTGACGGTGAATAGTGGCACTTAAATTTAAAGTATAATATTTCGCAAACGATGTACAAAATTAAAAAAAATTAATTTGGACGTTATTTCATTTAAAAAAGACCCATATATTATAGTTGACTAGATGGAATGTGTGACAAAAATTAATTTACCCGTTTTTACATGTATAGGGGATTACATAATTTTTTAAATATTGATTCATATTACTTACTATCTCTGTACGTGGATCTCAACTGATGTGTAGCAGAATATGAAAAAATAATCCATTTGATAAACTTTATATGACATAGCTAATAATAACATATACAAGAACAAATTGTTAATATGCTTTGACAATATAAAAGCCCTAAGTACCGAATTATTAAAAGAAACATCTGTGTAATGAAGAGAAAATGAACTCACAATAAAATTATTAGTTGTAAAGTCACTTGATTATTGCTCGATTATCAAAAGCGAACGACAAGATTATAATTTCATTACTGGGTACTCTACGTCGAAAGATACATTAAATATTGAAAACGACTTATGTATTGATTGACGACTATGCTTAATAGCTGTAACTTGCGGTTTCATTTGTATGGTCAATATGAATATTAAATGCGGTATTATATATATAGTATACCGTCTGTATTGTCACAGCGATTCAGCATAGAATTCTAACTATACATACATACATATATGTGTGTATATATAGTTAGAATTCTAAGCTGATGACAACGTAGACAGTTTCTTATCATTGTTACTTAGCGCACTAGCAATCTCCTTCGTGAGCGCTAAAATAATTGAATTTGAAGTAACTTCGGAAATATTCGTTCAAGACAAAATATTAATCTAAATTTATAAATGAAATTTGTCCAGTAGTTTCGGCGTGTTGCTCTAATAACC
Source organism: Druceiella hillmani (assembly GCA_039881145.1). NCBI lineage: Eukaryota > Metazoa > Arthropoda > Insecta > Lepidoptera > Hepialidae > Druceiella > Druceiella hillmani. The sequence continues at coordinate 30,887,158 of JAYKKI010000005.1, read as the reverse complement.
ATACAGATAGACAAACGGACAAAAATTGTAAAAAATGGTTATGGTTTTTAATCGCCTCTGAAACTAAATTTCAATAATCCCCTTCCCTAAACGATTTTATGTAATAGTATAGATTACCCTTGATTTATTATATATATATATATATATATATATATATATATATATATATAGATTATATAGATAATATAGATTAACACTTTACGAGTGTTATTCGTAATAAGGTTAAATAAGTAAAATAATTGAGTAAAGTTAGGGGTTCGCCCCCTAACGATTCCCCTACGACCGTCTCGGTGCACGACCTGCTCATTACAGACGCCATCGATTATAATTTTAAAGTATTATGACGGCAGCTGAGTGGGGAGATGAAGTTAGCTGAAGCGGAAAAGATAATCGTCCATTTCACTCTTGATCGTTCTATTTGTACATGTGTAAGCAAACAAAAAATTGACAAAATTATTATTTGAATTTCGAATTATTTGTATTTAGCATAGCGGATTGATAAAAGTATCGCTTTCGCTGTTCATCATGATATTCGCTCTGGCTTCACCTTTATAAGAGGGTTCGTAGCTCCATGAGTAATGGAAATATATCAGAATAGAAGTTTGTGGTGTTTTATTATCGCAACTTGTTTAATTTATGTGAAGCTTGAAAACTAAACACAGAAATAGGATGTATTTAATGTGTTCTATAATAAACATAATCTAATTCATTAAAATTATTATATTTTATAATTGTTTTTTAACAAAATGGTACCCAAAACTGTGAGAAATGATTTTAATTGCAAGAGACAATAAAACTTACTAATGTTCAGACTCTCTTAAAGAAGATATAACTATCTGTGCAAGTTTTCAACCCTTTAAATAGGGTATCATTTATTATTTAGTATATAGGGTTCATTAAACACTATTGAGCAGTTCGTCATCTATTTGCCTTTCGCTCAAAGGACAATGACGAATTAACATAAACGTAATATAAATGTAACATAGACTTAAAACTATAAAAACTTCGTGCTCAAACTTGTCTATTAGAATATTTATGGGAAGTTTAGATTTAGCATCGTAGCTTTCCAAAATTTTGTAAAATTCTAAAATGTCTTATAACGACTATTGTTATATGTATTAATATATTTCATTATGTGTATATTATACTATTATTATTTATAACATAAATGTCGTTACATTTTGATTGATAGATGATAAAAATATATTAAATGCGATCTTGATATTTGGATGTCTGCTTTGTGATACATTATATGTGTTTAGGCACCGTAATTAATAACATCTTTATTAATAAGGATTCTACACACTTTTGGGTTTTAAATGCCAAGGAAACCCATTATCAATGATATTGTGCGTTTTATATTCACACCATGTGTAAAATACGCGTGTTTTAGCAATAGGCATACATAATTTAGGTCAAGCGTTTGGATATTATAAATATTATAAATGTTTTGTAAATCTTTTTAAAAGAAGAGTTTAGAGTAGGTCGAGAAAGGCGGATTGTTTTAAAGTCGTCACTAATGTATAATAATATATACACTGTCTTGTATTTATATTGTGCGCTAGGTTTCCTTGACACAGTTCACGTCTTATAATTTCAGACGGTTCCTATTTATGTCACAAACCAATTTTACAATGTTGTGAAGTTGCATATTGGACCACGCATAAAGAGTATTTCGTACTTATTTTATTGCTTTTGCTAAAACCAATTGAAAAGACAGCCTCTGAGGGTGTTTTCAAGAATATAAGAAACATTTGAGTGGGACTTTAACCTTTACCTCCATGAGATTTAAACCTGTACGTTAGAGTTCTAGTGCCTGTATTCATGAGCTAAAAGCACTAGATATTTTAATAATGGCATCAGTTATATTATGAATATAAGATTAGAAATATGGTAAAATAAAGAGAAAATCCTTTGTAAGAAAAAATTATGATACACCATATAAAACGAAAATTAGAAAAACCGAATCAATTGATTGTCTATTTTTCTTTCCATCTATCTAACGTATAATAAACCGTAAATGAAAATATTATTGGTATAAATATGGAAAAATTTTTAACATATTAAAATATGAATATCACAGCATTTTTGACGATTTTCTACGCTTAAAGCCTTAACAATGTATCTCATATATATTGATATTCAAAAAGTACGCTGATATTTATACGTTTAAGTCACGACTCGACTTGGTAGCGATTCGTGGTCGACGTAATCTTCATATTCTTTCTTTATTCCATAATATTTTACAAAGCTACGATATATTCACTATATGAGTTTTCCTTCAGAAAAATTGAGCAATCTTCTTTCTAAATAGTCCTGTTTCGATAACGCCACAAAGTTATGAGATAAATTGATTCTGTCATAAACATTTAACTGTTTAAAAACTCTTTCAAAAGTCGTCTCAGTAATATTTCGATCTTCAATTGTTTCTTCGTTCATAACATTATTCCTTCGTACATTCTTTTTTTCCTTCTTTTTTTGTGAATATTCCAAACTTGGGTATTTTTTGAAAATACGTTCTCGTTATAACTATTACTGTTTCTTTTTTTAAATTAGTATGGGCATTTGACATTTCAAAAATGTATTGAAATGACGCATTAATTTTTTTAAACAAGTAACGTAGCAATACATTTCAACAAATTGGTTTTCTTTCATCACAGTCTGTTATCGAATCAAAATATGGCAGTTTGATATGACCGCAGTTAATTAGTTGAGCAGTAAAATAACGAGGGAAAGTGGAAATTTTTTATATAATTTGGTTTTACATGATGGTAACTTAAAGGGAAATGTCTGTGCTGATGCAAGAAATTATTGCAGGATATAAAGAAAAAGAGTAGCAGTAATACGGGTTGAGAATTTGCTTTTAGACAAGGGTAAATATCTTTACGTTGTTTTGGTGTATTAATAATGAAAATATGAGTTCTTAGAGAGACTTAAATTTTAATCAAAATATTATAGGGGAAAATGGTTAATTATTAATTTGTGGAGATTCTACAATTATTTGCTGTATATTAATAAATCTAATACTATCATTATTTTCTTTAAAATGACATAATGTGTGATGAATTAAATGTTTTAGAGAGAGAAAGAGAGAGAGACGTTAATAAATATGTCAATTTAATAATAACCCTAGTGCAATAATTAGTCAAAGTTTAATTATTGTTATAATATTACCAATTGGTTAGAAATTTTGAGAGAAAATGAAAGAGATTGATGACCAGGGTTTAGTTCAAAGATCAGTAATTATTCAGAGGAAAAGTTACCTAACTTTAAAATAATTACCCAACTTTGAATAAAAACTGTGCAAATACTGATTTATTAAATTTAAACGAACGACCGGGGTTAGGTTCGTTCTGTTGGAAATTGTAATGAGTTTTAAAACGGTTTTCAGTATTACTCTGTAAGTTTACAAGTTTCAGAAAAATATGTATTTTTATTCTTTCCATGGCCTCTAGGACGAGGAGCGAGCATCGTTAAGAAAGATGCAGGAATTGAATTGTAATGCCATATTGGTCATATGAAGGATATGTCATTTAAACGAAGTCGTGAGAAAAGAAATTGCATAGTAAACGTATACTCGATACGTTTAAAGGTCGTTTAATTTGTTTCAACATTTTGCTAGTTAAGAAAAATATTTCAGAATACGATTTTTTAACATATATTGTATTTTTTGGTCAACGTAACACTGTTCGGCGAATCTAGTGGTACAAGATAGAGTATTAGATATATAGTATGCGAGTGCCACATGTTATATTTGTGAGCTTGTCGGTTCTGCCATTTCTCAAACTAAAGTCACTTTCGATGCGAACAGCAAGCGGCAGAGGAGAAAAAGAGACATTGGCTCAGTCTCTCGCGGCCGATCAAGCGTGCGTGTACCGTGTGTGTGTCCGTTGTAAATACTTCATATATTGATGTTTTAAAATAACTCGCCGAATGTTTTTCGTAACTGATTGTTAGTTAATTAGTGATTAAGTTGTTTTTAATTAAGCTGTCAGTGATCAATGCAGTTAAAGAGATGTTACCAAAGTTGCATTCTTTTACTCATTGTTGATAAGCTTTATTTGGAAAAATTACATAAGTTCTCATAATTATTCGAAAATTTCGTTAATACAATATACTAGTTTAACAGTTATGAGTTTCTTTCATTCTAATAGGCAATTCAGTTTTTTATGTATTATTCAAGGCCGACGTGTAATATAAATATGTTAATACAGTGCATTAAGTTTTTATTAAGTTATTTATGATCTCCATATTATTTCCATAATTTTATTTATTTTTTGTAATAGTCCGATGTCCTATAATTAACATAATAATAGCGTAATAGTAAAGATTTGAAATTAGTACTATTGTATATAAATGGAATTGATTTTTATACAAGTTATTTAATATAATCAATCTTTACAAAGCAGTTAGATTATTACATTTTATGGTAAACAATTTGAAACCAAAATAAACTTCAAAATTTTATTTTTAAGTACATACTGACATCGTTAAAAGCAAGGGATTGAAAGGATAATTTGAGAAAAGGACGAGGGAAGGGAATGTACTATTGTGATTATGAACGAAATGATCGTATGGAATACTTTAACGCTAGTGTCTGTAACCATTTTAAGGCTTTTATTAATGAGGAGTTTATTTTATAGAAAGATAATTAGTTTATTATTATATTAGTTAATTAGTTTTGCTGATGGATGGAATATATATATATATATATATATATATATATATATATATATATATATAAGAATTTTTCTTTGTTTTAATTTATTTTATATATTAGGATTCAAGCATTTAATTGCAATGAATTAAACGTACGCTGTATCGAATCCTACTAAAATAAAAAAGTTCACTAATTTTATTTATAATTAAAAATAAAATGATACTGAGTAAAATCGATACAAATATAATAGAATAAAAGAAGAATACAAACAGATTACGCTAATGCATAATTAAAAAATCATATATACTCACAGATATAAGTATAAATTCTGTTCTAAATAATTCTTCAAATGTATTTTAAAAAGTATTGCGTATATCTTGAAATACTATAAAAGTATAGAAGAGAAGGAGCAGGGGACGAAAGTTGATGTTGCTATATTAAAACATTTAAATTCACGATAGATAATCCAAAATAAGAAATCAAAGGTGGTAGAATTTTAGGTGACTTATATCTATAAGTTACATAATGTAGATCGATACATATAATGATTACAATGGCGCATCACTAATCCGTAACTAATTCGCTACCCCTTTGCGCATAATAAACGTCCTTCCTCTTTTGTTATATATCCGGATCGGTGTGACCTTACTGATTTCAGTCTGTAATGACTACATCGAATATTTAAAATCCTTCATTGAAATTTTCAATGCAACAGCAAACAATGCAACTCTAACATAAAGTCAATCATTTAACGTAATACAAAAATTGATTTATCATGCTTATAAGGGAAAAAACCATAAAAAAATATGTCAGTTCAAGTGCATTTTGAAATTTCAGAAGAAGCATATATGTTATATATCTTGAAATTTTTGACACGAAATAATTTTAGCTAAAATATCAAATCAAATGCTAGTACCTAGATTATTTTACATTTTTAAATTTATGGTCGCAAAATTGGAGAGCAGGGAATATATTGAACATAAGTTAGAAATGTAACATTGCCCAAACGGGACTTAAATATGAGAAAGAGACAAAAACATTTGCTTACATTTCGCACACATTGAATTTTTTGGAGAATTTGCTGCATAGTAAATGTGATTATCATCTGAAGCATTTACTTTCAAAATTTCATGTCTTAAGGTCGAAAATTACAAAAACTGTGAGACTGTGACAGATGAACGGACGAAAGGATAAATATTGTGAAGTCATGTAAATGTTTCTTGTTTCATTACGGACGCCTGAAAACGAACATAAGTTTCTACAACAGACTTTTATTAAACGGTATAAAAATTCCACAGCGAGTCGAGATAGTGTACATAATTACGAAAGCGGCTAAGCGGCTTTTAGAACAGTAAAGTTTGTAAATAAACACTGTATGCAATTTTGACGTTGCTGAACAAACACAATTGCAATTGCGCCAGAGATGAAAAATAATGCGTAACGGACGTTGCATAGGTACATTGTTAGAAACCAGAGAGTCAATAGCATTGCGTTTGTAACAAAATAATACATAGACAAAAATGTATTTGGCGAAGTCATTTTTTGCAAATTTTTGCGCTGTTAAGAATAGAAAAACTTTTAATGTCCTGAATGTTTTAATGTCTGAATATAATAGAAATTACAGTTACGTTGTCTTATTTTTTAAGGATTTTAGGTACGAATATGGATAAAAGAAACTTTTTTTACCTTTCACATTTACTAGAAATTTTGTAGTCTTCTTGCTTTCGTTTCGCAATTTTCGTTACGAATAATTTTATATAAATATTCAATTTCTCGGTTTTTATGTTGAATAAAGAATTACTTTGTCCTATCTGTTCGCTCACGTGCATGGAATCGAATATTTAAAAGAAAAAATGAAATGTATCCAAACATTAAAAAAAAAGTACCGTCCCATACAAGTGAAGTAAGAACTATACAGAATAAAAATATTATTAGATTCTCTGTTCTGATCTGTTCCCCAAAACAAAAAAAGAGCGAAACCACTATAAGATCACTCACAAGTCCATCCGTCTGTCTGTCAGAGCTGTTTGTCTCTGAACCGTTCGACTTAAAAACTTAAAATTTGACGTAGTGATAAATTACTATCATGCACCTCGATAATTTATAGTAAAAAATATTGCTATTTGAATATTAGAGACCATATTAAATTTAAAAAAATATTTCTCATGTCGTGTGGAAAATTTTAGTTATAAAGATTCTGAAATTTTACGTGAGGTACTTTTAGTGATATTTGTGAAAATATCTATATAAATGAATATTCGCGGCATCTCCCAAATTACTGAAGTCAAAGTTATTAACAAAAGTAGTATTATTAGAGGTTTACTTTAAGTTTTATGGGAAACTATAGCGATACAGGATGAAAAATAATATTGATATTTGTAAATAGTTTAATATAAATACCATGTACACTAAAATCTTTGCGGATATCTCCCTATAATGTTTCATCCAGATCAAACACTCGGTGGACATATTGTATGTCCCATTGAAATCTGAGAAGTTTCTAAATCTCAATATTTAATTTGAATATTTTAATACAATTATTTCAGTTTTTAGACGAAATTTTAGTTATGCGGATTCCGAAATTTTACGTGAAGTCCTTTTAGTGATATTTGTACAAATGTCTATAAAAATAAATATTCGTAGTATATTTATTCTTTATATAGTATATTTATATTATATTCGTATATAATAGGTACTGAAGTCAAAGTTATTAATAAAAGTAGCATTACTAGAGGTTTAAGTTTAGAGGCTTTAAGTTTTATGGTAAACTATAGCGATACCGGGTGAAAAATAATGTTAATATTTGTAAATAGTTTAATATAAATATCATGTACACTAAAATCTTCGCGGATGTCTCCACGTACTTTTTCATCCAGATCAAACCCACGGTGGATATATACATCTCATTGAAATCTGAAAGTTTCTAAATGTCAACATTTGAATTGAATATTTTAATAAAATTATTTCAGTTTTTAGAAGATATCGACAAAAAAGGGTCTCTACATTGTACGTTTCCGATACGCACTTCGCCTTTTTTATTCGTGAATAAAAGCAATATAGTACTAATAAAATAATTTGACCAGTCCACTAAAATTTATTAATTGACGAAGACCAGATGGTCTTTGTCAATTTCGGTTGAAATACTTCGCGTACTACGAAACCAAATTTTACAAATGGTACGTACACATTGTCCTTGAAGCTTCTCTGCTATATTCCTTTGCTCGACAAATGAGCTGTTTAAAAAAAAAAAAACTATTGTCTACGGAAGAGTGGTAATGTCTAGTTTAGAAAATTATGACGTTTATAAACAAACGGATATTGATTCAGGTTTTGGGCGAAGGTGAATGATGAATTGATTATATTCCCTAGGTATTAAAGTTTTACACCCTTCAATCGGTAATGAATGAAACATAATCAGTATAATCAGAGATACGATAACAGTTGTATTCTTAATTGAGTCACGCCTGGGCCTTGATAACAATCACTGTATTGTTAATTTGGTAATAACGAAGTGAATGTATGGAGGTGACGTTTTGATATCGAATTACGAAATTAAAAATTTAAATTGAATTGTACTTTTGTTAGTTAAGAGTGACTTAACATGTTTGCTTCTTTTGTCAGTTTATTTCTATATTTAAGATGTGATCCAAAGAGTTTTTCGAAATATTTTGTAATCCAATGGAAGAAGTATAGTCTACAATATGATGACTATTATTCTTTAGTACGAAAGTGTTGTGAAATATAGTATTAAATTATACATTAATTTAAAAATATAATAAAATCATTTATGTCCGAAGCTTTACTTGTGTATATAAGTCTAAGGTTTCCTAATATGGAGGTCACAGTACCGACTGCTAATATTTCGAAAATATCGAAACATTTTGATCACCCCCTTGTTTGAAACCTTGTCTTTCTGTCCGTTACAACGTCTAATGAGAGACCTGAAATGATACACAGAAGGCTAAACGTTCTTCTTTTAAAAGATAACGAGGGAACAGTTTGTGTGATTTTTGATCTTTTTTTTCACATATTACATATTAACATGTCGTTTTGCAATCAAGTATTTGTATTTTGTTTGAGGGATACGTGATAAGAAATTATAATTTAAATGATTTTTTAAATGAATATAATCATCTTCTAATATCGTAAAAATGAATATAAAATCTATTATTCTCAATGGAAAATTAATTTGGATGTTACTATGCGGAATGAAAAATGAATCACAACCGTAGACACAGATCTCATTTCAGGATTCATGAAACGGATTCAAATGTGTGTTTAAAAGAAAAAAAAATGATTAATTTACAACTATTTATTCAGAGAGTTTGAAGACGTAAAACAAAGAGTTAATTAGATTTACATCTTAGAAAAAAGTTTATATACTACTTGAGAGCTTACAGTGTAATCTTGACGATTTGCATCGGAATGCCTTGATCATTTGTCGAATTAACTTCACCGAGTACAATACGCAGAGAACGACTTCAACTCTCGATTACTTTCATCGCGTTATTACCATTAATTATGAAGGTGCCCGTGATTAAAGTAACAAAAGAACGGTGGACCCTACACTTAACGCTACGACCTAATAATTATAGTTAAATGAGATTTGCTATCGTATCGAAACGGTCTAGTTGCTGTTCTCGCAACGGTCTTGATGTACGGTTGAGGTATGCAGGTTCATAATCTTAATTACTAACTCCAAGTAATTAAGATTCGTTTTCAGTCAATTTCCTATTTAAAATAAGCACAAGTTTATTCATAAAGAGACATTCAATATTTAGCAAAATTTTGCTAAATATTAAGTAAATATTGGTTTTTAGATGATTCAAAAACGTCTCACGTAAAATTTTCTATTAATTTTAATTCGTTACCTTTTGATTTTGGGCGTAAAATATAAGCTAGTTTTTATCGAAGACGGTTTTGGTATTTCTGTTTAATTTTAAAATGTCTAGATTCAATAATGTTTAATTATAAAAAAATATCAATATTCTTATTTATTCACCTCACTATTATGGCATGGGTTAAAATTATGAGAAGGCGCAGAAGGCGCGGTGTTCCGTTAACTAACCGGGGTATTCCGTTAAACAACTAGTTAACCAGTTTTTCAAATTATATTATTTACAACGAAAAAATGTCCGTTTTTCATAATTTATACTGATGTGTTAATATATAATAGTATATATTAACAAGTCAGTATACATTTGGAAAAAGAGACATTTGTTCGTTGGAATTTCAATAAATATATCAGCTGGTTTTTATCACAATTTATTTAGCAGTTTGAAGTATAAATATCGCAAGCGTACTGATGAGTGTACTGACGTGAGGAGTTTGTGTAAATAGACTAATACTTAAAAATAGACTATGACTAAAAATATTTATTTGTAATTAAAAATATGTGGCCTTTGATTTTTGACTTTAGAATTGTGTGAAACGAAATTGTTTATTATTTTCTTTAGAATATTCTATTTTCTTTAGAATAAAATAAGAACTTATTTTGAGTAAATATTGAAACTAAGAACAAGAGATAGTAAATTTTCCAAAGGAGTGTCCAAAAATAATGAAAAATGAAGTTGAAAAGTCTATACTATTCAACTTGGGGCTCGCGGGACAATCCCAAGTCGCTATCTCGCAGTTTTATTAAGAAGTACAAAAAAAACATGCAGAAGGCGAACCGCGCCAGTCCCGTCGGGCCTTACGACCAGTACGTCTACTATGCTACGCCCCCTAAGATGAGGGGGTACCGGTAAGAAACTCAGAATAATTTTTATCATCTATTATTTAATTAATTATTTGCAATATTGCAGTTTCAGTGCCATTTAATTTCTGTGATAAATTTAAATAGAGTAATAATACAGTAGTTCATTCTAAATTTGATATTTTTTGTACAATATTGTGAAATATAAGTTAATTAAAAACCAGTCTTGAAAAAAATTCAAAAATTGATTGAAAAATAAGCCAGTTATAGGCTTCTAAATTTGAAGATACGGATAGGGTTGGGTATATCCCTGTCTCTTTTCCTCTTGTATTATATAATGTGCAATATTAAAAATGACTTCACAACACAGTATTCCCGTCCTCGTTTAAAGATTAAATTTAAACTTTTATAACTCGGTCAATTTTTAAGATCTCTCGATCATCACTCTTCATCAGCTTGTACCTTGAAATTATGATTAATGAAGTAAAAAAAATTTTGTCAAAACCCAATTTATTATAATTGTACGTAAGACAAATTTGGTGCTAATTATATGACAGTGGTAGTGGAGGGGCCGGCCTTCCTGGATACAACGGTGACACTTTGTCATCTATAGGGTAATGAATACGACTATCGTAGTAGTGAAGATTACAGAGTAAATAAAATTTTTCATTAGACAATAAAAATATTAGAATTTCATGAAATTAATTTAAGTTATGGCTCTATAAAATTTAAGATAAATCAGATTGCGAAAATTATTTGAAAATTTTCAAGAAAAGTTAAGTAGGTGGCAAAACCTGCACTGAGTGACATTCACAATTCAGGATAATTATACGTATCGTATCGTTATCGTATATTATTGAATAATAAAATATACGCTTCATCAAAGATACACTTTATCGTATATTATTCTTGTCTCTTGCATAGGATCATTTTCCAATGCTGAGCTTTTTCGAAAAGTTCCTTTTTAAGCTTGAATCAATGAAATAAAACACCAAATATTACCTCTGAAAGGCTTAAAGTATTCATTCTATCATTTGGTAGAATTACGTCTTTCAGGAGTAATATTTAGTATTTTCCTATTTATGGTTAATATGATCCTATTTAAGTTAATAAGATATGATTTTTAGTACGTGTTATTTGTAAAAAAACATCTACATTATCTTTTTTGAAGTAAACACGTTAAGCGGAAAGAATGCTAATGTAACAGAAACAAACTATCTGCAGAATTCTTAGTACCACATCTATGTTTGCTTCCATTAAACAATACGTTTGTTCCGCTGTAATATCACCTGTTTGCCTGGCATGCTGTTTATACATTGACTGTGTGCGTAATGTTTGATGTTTCATTATAAATTACGAATATTCGTCGCGTATGTTACTTCATAATTATTCAGCAAATTTCACAAAAACACACTTGTTGCGAATACTTTTGAATTTTGGGTTTATTTTATTATATCTTCTCCGGTCACGTTCTGTGACATCAAATCTAAGGTGACCTTACAAGTATAAAATATACGTACACTGTTTATGGAAAAAACATTCCAAGTAACGTTATAAAGTTATCAAAGTTCCTTTATTTGATGTATCATTTGTACACGTTTTTGTAAGTATACGGTGTAAGGTGAGGTGTAGGTATAAGGTGACCTTACAAGTATAAAATATATACTGTTTACGGAAAAAAAATTTCAAGTAAAGTTATAAAGTTATCGAAGTTCCTTTAAATGATGTATCATTTGTATACGTTTTTGTAAATGTAATTTGTTGAAAATTTTTAAAAAATTTCGACCACCGCCACTTTTAAACTAGGTATTAGGTCAATTTAATCCACGGATAACATTTTTTAGATTCTAGGCTTATGCTATATTAGTGCAAAATTCATTCCAATCGAATCAAAAACATGAATCGATGGAACTTCATGGAACTCAAAATTATGTCTCCCTTTTGATTACTACAGTATCTAAGTAATTAAATAACGTAAAATTTATCTAATGCACGGAAATCTAAAACAATAGGTGTGTACTTCATAAATCATAATGCTTTTAAGATACTAATAGTTGAAATGGTCATAATGTTGAACTTTAATCCATTGCACTCTAATACCGAGTTGGGACTCTCATAGTAGTTTCACTTCTGGGGTGCAAAAGTTAATGGCAATAACTTTAAAAGTGTATTATATTATACGTATAGATGAAGAGAAAGTAATGTTCTATTGAAATTTCACAGGTTCATCGAAGTGTTAAAAGTGCATACATACGTATAATTTTCATTTATGTAAATGCCTACGGTTTATTACCGCTGGATGTACTTGACGCAATAGCGGAATTGCGCATAACCAAAAGCTTGTGTTTTGAGTTCATTTTTCACACTTCAATGGAAAAATTGAGTATTTTAAATAAACGCTTGAAATAGGCGCGTTTGAATTGAATTTAGACTGCTCGTGTGTTTATACTACACAGTACAACTCTCAGGAATTAATTATATCCATAACAAGCTCATTTAGTTTATAATCCATAATATAGCATGGTAATACTGAGAGTGTCCATAGTTTTTTAATTTTTCTATGTAATTCGTCGTTTTGTATTAATTCCATAATGATCATAAGATAGTATAACATTTTACAATAGGATATCTAAAAGGAAACATTCGAAATTTTTTACAAATCTTCATGTCGTAGAGAAAAATTATTTTTAATGATGGAATAATTAGTGTATTTTTATAACAATTTATTCATAATTTATTTTTTTCGTACTTTGTTTTTACGTCAATTTGAAAAATGTTTTAAAAACATTATTTAAAATAAAATTAAAACGTTGTATTACCTTTCATACCCATAATCAAGGAAAAATATAAAAGTATTTGTATAGCTACGTACACCTACACCCTGTGAACTATACAAAAACAAGTTTATTTTTTACGTAAAGTGTTTCATTCATATTCTCCATATTAACGTAGTAAAATTACATTTTTTTCCTCGTCTTCATGAATTTCAATTGAGAAAATCTTATTTTACTGAATAAAAAATATGTAAAACCGTTTATTCAAATAGCTGATACTTTTGTCTGTTGTTAATGTACCGATAAAAACAAAAGCAAAAAAGTGACATTAAGCACACGTCATATTAGGAATAAATTATTTTTTTGAAGCCGATTTAAATCTAAATTATGTAAACAGACTAGAGACAAAGTAGGTCTATTCATGTCTACGATTTACAAAGCTAAACCAAAGTAGAGGCTTAGATTCGATATTAGAAAAATTAATATTATTCTTAAAATTACTCAACCATTTTCCCCCTTTTCCACGTGAGTGAAACCTTGGGTTAAAGCTAATGAATTATAAATTATAAATATTTAATACATAAGTGGTAATAACGAGAATTAACTACGTCTCTTTTACACAATTAAATGTATAAACTAAATATGTATGTCAAATACGGAAATCGAAACGGCATGGCACAGATTTTGTGAATACAAAGCGATCTCGTTGAATTGCATCTTTTGCCTCGTCAGACGGACACTGAATACAATAAATGATAATTGAAAGTGACTTGGCAAAAAGTTTCATCTTAATGATAGACTAATTCACATTTGATAAAAAGTAAGTGACGCAATGACGATCAACATCGGAAAAAAGTTAAGTCGTTTAGAAATTGACACAAAAACTGTTAACTCTTCCTTTACAGGTTAACATTTATTTAAAAGTTTTGGTCTTTTGTCGACGCTAATGAAAACAAAAAAAATTCTTCGTTTCATTAATATATTCGTAACCTTTCTCTCGCAAACTGATTTGGTTTAGTTAACGAATCGGCTTTTGTGTTGCCTACATTCTATTTAGAAGCTATATCCTGCAGTCGTTAGTATGCAAATGCTTAAATGTCAGAAGAATTTGTGCTAAATACGTAAAAGTTAAAAACAAAACTACGTAAAATCTTTTAACTAAAACACCAAATGATACTGAAATAAATTTAGAAATAATTCTGATGTGTGAATTTTGAGTTCTGGTAACAATTTGGGACATTATACTATGTTTACAGTCTCAAAAGCATAATGATCGTTTATTTCCTAAGGTATAGTACCACTTATTATTAAAAAATCTTTGTTAGGTCTCTATAACTTACTAATTATGTTTTTATTGAGTTGTTTTCCATCCACGTATAAAACGTGTAAATGTCCGTATTTATTAGCCTCGGAAAATTTGGTAAAATCAAATAATTTAGCAAAAACTAAAAGTAAGCAAAATTTTATTTTGCTTCTCTTTGTTTAAAATACTACTTGCTGTTATTAAACCAGGCATTGTTTAGAGAAATTTCTTAATTTTTTTATGGTGGGCAATTAAATAACAAATGTTTATTATAAAAGTTTATATTTCGCGTTACCAAATGAAAGTAAGTTTGTTTTGGACTTTCTGTTCTATTGTATTATTGTGCTCGGATAGTTAACAATTAATATTATTGATAGACAGAATTACTGTTTTCGGTTATTTTTGGGAATATTACACAGTTCGTTAAATAATAATTGTTATATTTCCTTTTGAGAAAATTATCATTTTAATGGTGCTAAAGAATTATTTGGAAAAGCATTTTAATAAAAAAAAGAATTTTGACAATTAAATTCTATTTTAAATTTCATTTTGGGCAATCGAAATGTAAGACAGACTATCGCAGATTTTCATAAATAAGCGTGCAGGCGAGGTGGGTCGCTAGCAAGGAAAGAAATTGTAATTCATGTTGTGGTGGTTTCCAGTCACAATTACATTCTTGTTGTTCATTTTTTTGCCTAGCAATCGTATCCATATGCTTCTTTTAAAAGTGTCAATAGACTTACAGGAATACCGGAATTTAATATATTTGTATGATGTTTTTAAACTTTGTCACGCTCTGCTGTATAATTGCAAAAAATGTCAATAGACTTACAGGAATATCAGAATTTAATATATTTGGACAATGTGTTTCAATGTTGTCACGCTCTGCTGTATAATTGCAAAAAGTGTCAATAGAGTTATAGGAATATCAGAATTTAATATATTTGTATGATGTTTATGAACTTTGTCACGCTCTGCTTTATAATTGCAAAAAGTGTCAATAGACTTACAGGAATACCAGAATGTAATATATTTGTATGATGTTTATAAACTTTGTCACGCTCTGCTGTATAACTGCAAAAAGTGTCAGACTTACAGGAATATCAGAATTTAATATATTTGTATGATGTTTATAAACTTTGTCACGTTCTGCTGTATAACTGCAAAAAGTGTCAGACTTACAGGAATATCAGAATTTAATATATTTGTATGATGTTTTTAAACTGTCACGCTCTGCTGTATAATTGCAAAAAATGTCAATAGACTTACAGGAATATTAGAATTGAATATATTTGGATGATGTTTTTCAATTTTGTCACACTCTGCTATATAATTGCAAAAAGTGTCAATAGACTTACAGGAATATCAGAATGTAATATATTTCTATGATGTTTTTAAATATTGTCACGCTCTGCTGTATAATTGAAAAAATTTCAATAGACTTACAGGAATACCAAAATTTAATATATCTGTATGATGTTTTTAAACTTTGTCACACTTTGCTGTGACAAAGTTTCTAAAACTTGCTAAAAACGAATCACAATGTTCTTCCTTGGCGGTGCCGATATGCAGTGTACGTCTTGTTGAATGGTGCAATTAATAGATGTCTCCGTTTCGTAATCGCGGCGCCGTTCAGATGATATTTAAGACATCGGTTATTAAGCAAGGCGCTAACAAAGTCGAACTTTGAACCAGCGCTGCAAAGAAATGTCAGTCAGGTTTTGAAAGTGCGTACGAGTAATTCCTGTCCGAGTAATTGTCCGTTTGTGCAAGGATAATTGCTTCGCTACGTGCCGCTCGCGAATTGTGAACGTCTAAAACTGTGTCGCTTTTTGTGTCAGTGATAGTTGATGCTTTGAACGCAGTATTCCAGTCAGGTAGCGAAGCGTCTTTCAATGAATCGTGGAGTTGAGATCATGGTTTCGTTACAATTATTTGTATATACATACATTTGCAACTATTGTTTTAAGACAGTAATTGAACGCAATTCAACCAAATATAATTTAATATATTATATGTATAGAGATGACTCTTTTATTTCACTATATACTTTATCTCTCATACAAGTTTTATTTAGATGCGACCTTCGTTAATTGATTAATGGTTTTAATGAAATTTAGAGTTTTTCATTGCTCATTGTGTCTTCACTTACAATGAGTAATAAAAGAAATACACAGTTTGTATTATGTCAATAAAACTACGTTACTGAAGATATATCAATTAATAATACGCATTCTATTACGTTTGCGTAATTAATAATTTAGATGATTAACGGTTTTTCTAAAGTCGCAGTTGCTTTTTAATTGCTGACTTAGATTACTTTGATTAACTATTTAATTTGAGTTATTTTGAAAGTTTGAAAGTGAATTCAGATTCAATGTAAATTATTCTCTTGTTTTAATATATCAAGATTTAAAAGTCACAATAAGTAGTGATAATGAAACATTATGTCGCATAACTCTGATGCTCTTCACATCTTGCATTGATAATATAAAGATTTTCATGTCCATTTTCTATATTTTCATGGATTATCATGAAATACATCTTGATTTAATCGATCCTATCAAACCGAGGATGTCTTAGATTAATTTTTACACACATTCCCTTCCAAACATTCTTAATTTTCTTTGGCCTCGGAGAATATGTTTAAGTTTGTTAATCAATAGATGTTAAACGTATCTATCAATCATGTTTCGCAATGTTATCTAACTTTATGACTGTCTAACCAGAAACAATTGCCGAAACCTATGTTAAGATACGTATATCACTATCTAGCCAATTGGTCGAACTCAATACAAAAACAGTAAATGCATTGCGATAGAATGAATATTAGATGAAGTTTTAAGTAGGTAAGGGTGTTTTACTACGGAATCCCTAACACACTAAAATAGGAATTTTTCAAACATTTGTGTAGAAGGTACGTTCTCATTGCCAGAATATTTTTTCAAGGCCATCTAATTTTTGTGCTATAAATTAAAATATCAAAATTAGCAATACACTATATTACTAGACTGTGGTCCCAATTGCTTTGGGATGCAGTACACATTTAAAACGAATTATTTATTCCCCACAGGGGGCGATTATTCCATGTTCTGTAAAACATATTTCTCATGTTAACGTGAGATTATGTATCGATTTACATATATGTATGAAAGTAATATATGTATATAAAAATAAATTGAGATCTTGAGGAAAGATCCCAAGTAGATGGAAAAGTACCTTTTAAAAGAGAGTTTGACACATTTGAAGACTTTGACACATTTCGTACAATTAATGTTTTTAAAAAAATAGCAATAATAACATTTCATATATTACTTACGGTTTATCATTATAACATATCTAATTTGGCATTATTTTGTTGATAAATGAACAGAGAGATTTGGAAACAGGTAAATCTGCTTCTGGTTGCCATCTTTGGAACGTTTTCGTATACACGTACGTGCGAATATCGAATAACCAAAGGATAACATTGCGGGAGAAGTTCGAGATTGATTTTATAAATTTCATGTTATTTTATGAATTAGATATTTACTTGATATTAAAGAATATTTAATTTCTATGATAATTTATTTCTATGATTTTCAATAGACTTTCGTAGGACTGCAGAAAAATTAGTTTCATTGAAGTGTTTTAGCTGTAGGTCACGTTTAATCTACTCTGGATTGCTTAATGTATACATATCAATTAAAAGAATATATCCCTTTGAGAATCTGTATATAGCACAAGATGTTTTGATTATGCAATAACTAAGTTTAATTTTAATCACCTCTTAGCTTTTTCGTTAGGTATTTCTTTTCTTACAACATAGCTCTTTTTTAATTTATATTGACAATAAATTTCTTATTCCGTTTTCTTTATATTTATATTATTTTTCCATATCCATCATTCAGCGCCAACACAGCGATGGATAACGACGTGACGCCGGTGTACCTGGCGGCGCAGGAGGGCCACTTGGAAGTGCTCAAGTACCTCGTACTGGAGGCGGGCGGGAAGCTGAACGCCCGCGCTAAAGATGGGATGCTGCCCATACACGCGGCTGCGCAGACTGGCTGTCTAGATTGTGTTAAGTGGATGGTGAGTTTTTCGATTTTGGAAGTTGTATGGTGTTAGCGTCTGAATTATTATGAAATAATACCCTGGAAAGCAAGGTCAAACGTAAGATCTATCGTTTATAGAGTTCCGTACCTTAAAGGTAATCGGAACCCTTAGGAGATACCTCTATTGGTCTGTCTGTCAGAAACCGCTTGGCGTAGAAACTTGAAATTTGACGTAGTAATAAAACATATTAACCAGCAAATAGAATTTCAGGAGGGCAAATTAAGTAATAGATTTTTTAAAATTCCATATTTGGTGTAAGGTTATTATTTGAAAGGGTTAGTCACAAGGGTTAGAAAAGATTTTTTTCATAATTTTAGGTAGTATGTTTTCAGAGATATACTAAAAATATGTAAAAAAATTATATCTCCTCTTATTTCCGAAAATATTCAACTTAAAATTATGATAAAAATAAGGTTTTTAGTAGCCTTGGCAAAGGTTGTAGGAAAATTATAGCGATGGTCCCAGATGCCATAATCTTTTAAAATAACCATCATGTTTATATGTTTGCGATATATATATATATATATATATATATATATATATATATATATACACACACACACATATATATATATATATACACACACACACACACATATATATATATATATATATACTCGTATAGTAGGCAATATATTTACGTCGTGAAAAATAGGGTATTTGACTATATTTTTTTTATTACTAAAATAGAATAAGTAATAACATTTAAAACGGTTAAAATAAATATATCGTACTTAGGACTTTACATTATAAAGTTATAACGACTTAGAAACTGACGAACTACGATTTGCGCGAAAACGCCCCATACAAAACACAACTGGATTTTGACGTCATTGGCATAGCATTCATTATAAGACAGTTTATTAAATATCTTTAGTATCTCGTGAAATATTGCGTTTAAGTTATATGTTGCATATTATAATTTTCTCATTTTTTTGTGTGGAAACTAAATTCATAATCACTTTTTCTATTTAATGAAAAAAAATTGACACTTTTTCCTATTTAGTACTTTCGATTAATTGTTTATTATATACTTTATTTTTTCATCCCGAGATGTTTTAAACCTAATCTACACCTTTAAAACATTTTTCAAAAAGTATCGACACCAGTCAGACACCCTATTAATATTTTTAAATAGATAATTAAATGAAACTACGTGATGTGGTATTATTTCTTTCTTTAAGTTCTTTACCACGACCTAGTTTCGTTGTATTACAACATCTTCAGGTGGGCTATTAGCAAAGATAATAAATTTTTAAATAGTTTAATAAAAATATTACGTACCTTTAAATGTTCATAAGTGCCTAAGTCTATACGGAAACCAGGTAGTGCAAGTTCCACTTTTGCCTCACAACTTTTATTCAAATGACTTACTTTTTTAAGCGTTTCGATAACGTCTACGCATAGTTATGGAAAAGCTGACTCTAAATTAACCAAGAAGTCTGTCTGCAATTACACCAGTATCGCTTTCTATTTTCTCTTGTTTGTTAATTCACAATCAATAAGCAGTTATTGTGATTATATTTGGGAAATTGGTTTTTGCTTTTTCTTCCTTGGTTATTAAGAGGGATATTTCTCAATTTATTTGAGTTTGTTTATACATTCATCTTTTTCTTCTAGTCTCCTAGACTTAAAATTTTTCAACTTTTCCGAACAGAAAATCGCTGAAGTTAAAAATGTGATGAAAGCACCGTAATCTGTTATAAAATTATTACAATCTATTATATAATTTTTGTAATTAAATTTATCTTAATGATAATAATTTGTTTTCATCAACGTATTGACAAAAAAAAACAGTGATCTGTTAGATAATTCTAAAGGTGTCTGGTTTAGCTTGAAGTTGTTTGCATTTATAGACAATCTTCAGTATATGACATTTATGTTAGATGATTCTCTATGCAGTGTAAGTGATATGTTGTTTATACAAGTATGTCAAACATGATAACATTTACAAGTTTTGTTTGTGATTTTACTATTTCATTTGTGCAAATAATATTTCTTTCTGATGTTAATTTTAGTGCAAAAATGTATGTATAAAAGTATCTATTCATTATGTTAGTAATGTATGTTTAAAGTATCCTTTTTGCTCTCTTTTAAGTATGATATACGTGTTAATAGGAAAAAAAGTCTTACAAATATTTGTGAGCAGGAGAACAAACTATCGACCAAAATCATTAAATTAAATTGAAAGTATAACAATGAAAAGGCGAAAACATTTTTTTATTGCTTTTTAATTTATGGGTACACCTATATCAAAAAACAAATTAAATATGACAAATCCATTTCTAATATTTACGTAATTCTTAATATATAAACTAAATTTGTTGTTGAATGAAATAAAATATCGCTTATTATTTGACTAGAGAGAGTTAATTAGGCCGACCAAAAAGTCGGCCTAATTAACTCTCTTCTCTCGTCTAACTTATTTTATGATACAAAGATCTAATATTCATAGAAGGATTTATCCTTTCTAGTAACAAGGATCTGTAACAAACAAAAGAATATAAACGCAAACAAACTCTTATAGATATAATCACCTAGCTTTTGCAAGTTACAAATGAATATGAAAGTCATTTCATACTCGTTTTTTTTATATTTCGATATTACATAAAAGCAAATCAGTTTGTACGGTGGCTGAGTAGCCGTAGAGGATAAATACTCAAATATCGAATGCTATACACTTGTCAACGTCTAGTGTGACCGCATTGAATTATTATTAACGTCTAGTATCACAGATGTTATTCATAATCAAAGACGAAAGTTGTGTTGCAAGTATCATAAGTGTCTTATCTAATCGGTAAATTCCCTTTCGAAAAATACTTGAAGAGACACGTAATTTGTGTAGGGTGAGTTAACAGATCCGCTCGAGTGCGGTGAGCGTATGTTTTGTATAAAGGCACGCTTAACCGTGTGCTAATTTCTTACTCGCCGCAAGTGAACGTAGCGGTTACTTGAGATGAGTAGATTATGTTATACGTTAAAGAGGTTTTTCCTTAGAATGAACTTAAAGACATAATCAACGGTACAGTAAATTGAGTTTTTCGGAAATTTAAATGACACTTCTGAAGTTTCAAACAGTTTATTACGCTTTTGAAACACTTAACTAGCTGCATAACAACTTGACATTACTTGAGTCATATTGACAAGTATGTTAACAATTTATATTATAAAGATAAGTCGTCATTTAATTAATCTTTTAAATTCATATAAGCATGTATCTATGAAAACGTTATGTAATTTTGTTTTAAGGCGGTTGTAGCAACCGATATTGAAACGTGATATTTTGTGGAATTTTTAAGGTTCCCGAAGTCTCCCACTTCGAGTAAATCCAATATTTGTTCCATGCATCTTTTTACTTTCCATGTAATTCCCTTTTTGATTTATTCCTCAATAAATTCGACTCCTATTTTTCGTAGTTTTTCAACTTATCATTCCCATATATAAGTTGTTGTCGTTGTTATGTTGATTTTAGAATAAAGAGATAAGGATCGATTTTGATCGCATATTTTTCTACATTTTTTATAATCATTTATACTGTGATTGATGTCGGTTTTGTTTCGTACTGTTGTGCGTATATATAAACATAATATTGTGTTATATATTGCAGAAACTTGTCAGCATCTGATTGCGATTCCCCTTAGATCTTGCGCGTTGAATTTGCTTAACTCAGTACTGGAGACACTGTTTCATTTTTACTTTTTTTGTTGTTCGATTTAATGAATTAGAATCAAGATCACAGAGTACTTGATTGGTTCATAAATCCCTCATTATTTACAAACATTATTATATTTATATTTGATCATGTTATTTGTTTGTCCTTTGCTTATAGTACGTTATCTATAGCATTGAGCTGTAGGTAAAAGAAGAATTTTATTTCAAAAAAATAACGATATCCAAGCACTTACATGACGAAAAAAATTAATGAAGGCAACATTTATTAGAGAAAACAAAATTGATTACCATATTTTTAATTGTAATTTAGGCGGAAATTTATCGTTCTCAAACAATTTATCGACAACGGAGGGGATTGGGCAGAATATCACAGAAGAAATGAATTTATACCTTAATATTATTTTTTGGTAGTGGTGAAGGCGGCTTTAAAGTTCATATAAACTTTTAGATAAATTGTCAAAAATGGACACGCCTGCGCGCTGATGCGTATAAGTAATATTTGATAATCATTGAAAATTACTCACATATATTTGGAAACATTTTACTTAGGCGTCAATAAATGCCACAGAGTTATAATAACTCTGTGGGACTTATTGACACATTGCTATCTTTTCATTGATGCTAGTGATGATGCTAGTGATTTCATTGATGCATTGATGCTATCCATGTATAATTTTTGTTTCAGAATATTCCTGTCGGTTTCTCACTATCATTCCTGTGAATTTTATAATCTACTTTCGTAATGCATAGGCATTCAATAACAAATTGAGAGATTTCTTAAAAAAACAACTGCTGCCAGACGACGACTGTGAATGTTGATAGCCCCTTTTATAGAGGCTTAAAGTTTCTAATCCGATGAACCGGCCCCATAAAGATCCGGAGTTGATGTCGCTTCGCGAACTGGATCAGACCAATGAACTCATTTGCTGACAGGTGTTTCACTTTTATCGACAGTCGTTCACCTTTAATAAGATGTTTTATTAACTGCTCGTATATTTAAATAGCAAATTTGCAGTTTTTTTATAACCTTATCTAAAATTGTTCGCTGAATAATTACAGCGAAATATATTTACAATAACTGAGCTTGAAGAACAAAATTGAACGTAACGCTAGAATTTCATATCTAAAGATGTTTGGAACTTAGTTAAGCAAAAACATCGTTAATTGCTTTTGAAGTAAATTCCATTTCACTGTTATTAGATATGTATATGGAAGTATTTATTGTGGACGCTACTAAAAAGTAAATAACAAAGATAGGTTTTTTACAAGATAGGAGTTTTTAAAATAAGTAAAAGAATTGTTAACAAAGAGAAGAAAATTTTAAATATTGATTTCAATATTGAATGACAAAAAACGTAAGGAGAAGAATGTATAAGAAAAAAAGGAATTTATTTTCGATTATACCTATCGCAGGTGATATTTTTTGGAATGATGGTATATGATAAAGATTTTATAAGTATTTTAATATACGGTATATGATAAAGATTTTATAATATTCTCAGGCTTAGGCAGAAAATGAACGGAATTTTCTTTTGAAAGGAATGAAGCTAAGGCTTTCATAACGCAATAACGTTATGAAATTTATTTCGTTCCAATGTTTTTCTTTATTCGTAAGAGGAAACTATTCGTCGTGGAAACTTTATTAGCAAAATAAAATCTTGACATTGAAAAATGCTTTGTGAATATGTGGAAGGTGTAGGTGAAACGCGATATAGGTTGGTAATTTTAATACTTGTAAATACGACATTGTATGGATTGGGAGATCACTCTTGGCGAATAAAAAAGAGTTTGAATAAGATTTATCGCGTGACCACATTAACATTTTTTTTTGAAAATTGAAAGTCTAAATGTTTCATTGAAATTGGTGTAACCCCTACACAGTCTTTTGTAATACATGGACACAGTTTTTCGAAATGTTTATTTTTCACTTTGATTTTGCTAATATTTGTTATTAACAGTGAATTTTTTTTTCCATAATCTAAAGTTGTAGGCAGAACACAATGGAAAGTTTCTTGTATAATTAAGATATGTTATAAACTATTAATACTCAGAGAGTTTAATGCTTTGCTATTCGGGTTGTCTTGTAATATACTCAAAGCGAAATCCTTGAACTTTTTTTTTTGATAATTTTTTAAACCTTTTACATCCGTTTTAGCTAAGTTGGTTATAAAATTACTTAATCTGGGGTTGAAAATGTTATGAACTAAACTTTTTGATTCTGTGTCCGCGAAAAATTAAATTGCGAATATACATTTGATACTATTGCATTGATAAATTGAGGCATTGTTTACATCTTTATTTAATAAGTGTTTCAAAATATATTCAGAATTTATCAAAGAAAATTGAGAGCAATATAAAAAATGTAAGGAAAAAATATGTAGAAAAATAGTACAGAAAATAAACCAGAAAGAAAAGGACCCTATTTTTAAATATTTTTTTCTCTCATATCTTAACCATAGTAACTGCTTATTCTTAATTATCTCATCTAAATGAAGTAAGATTAATTACTGTACTAAATAATCAAAATCATGTATGAATTTCGACCAATCTTTTTTAAACAAAAAATTTTCTTATAAACATGTTGCTAACTTGTTTATAATTATTTACTTTAACAAAATCATTTGTGAATGATAGACATTGCATAGAAAATAAGTCACACTAGGTGGCAAAGTTATATTTGAAGATATTTTGAATGTTTATTAACAGTATTATAAAATATAAGGAATATACTGCTGACTGGAAGTTTTTAAAATTTAAAGTCAAGAATTCTGCGAACCAATATAAATTACTGGGTTCAATTTCATAAATGTCGGTACAGATGGATGCCATTCCACGCATTATACAGTACAGCATAAAGGGAACTGTTATGAATATGTTGTTAATAAAATATATGGCAATAAATTCTGGTTTATGTTCGAGCGTATCCTGTAACTTATTCGCGCATCATTGAGATCGGATTAAAATATGGTAATGGAATATGCTCTTTGTATGAAAGTAAATTATATCATTGATAACATTCGTGTTATTATAATTTTCGTCTGTACTTTTAAATATTTATTTTTACTTTATATGCGCTCGTATTTTCATAATTTATTACTCCGAGTAAATGTATAGCAAGTGATTGCAGTGCAAGAAGCTGTCGACGAGTTTATGTGCAATTCTAATTATTTGTGTCGTTGACCGGAGGTATGTGACTCATGCAAGCTTATGCACTATAAGTGTGAGCGAAAAGGACATTTACTTATTAAGTCGAGAGTAATCTCGTTGGTATGTCCTCCATACCCTTACCTTCCATAATGGATTTCCTTACCATAATGAGATTTTGTCACTTGTTACGATTTCTTTTTGATTGATTATGCTATTAAAAATGCCCAGTAGAGTTGATTTAGTAAACATTATTCAACCTAATTTTCTACTGAATCACATCACTTTGTCGTTTTATTCTCAATATACGGGAAAATAATACACGAATCGCAAGAATTTTTAATATGTGATGTGCTTATTACATTTTTTCTGACATTCTCATTTGAAAGTAATATTCAAGTTACATTAATAATTTACTATGTTACAAATAAAGGAACGAATGAAAAAAATGTGTTTGAAATTGCAGAAATGCATTTCAATTAAAAGCAATAATGTTAATAAAGTTAATTATAATTTAATATATTCATTTCAATTAAATAAAATAGAGTGTGTGTGAAATTGTAGTTTTAATAGACTAACTTTATTAAAATATCTAAATAGTCGTTTTTGCGTCTGTACATTAAAAGGACAAATTGAACCTTAGTAAGACCATTCACACGTCCATCTGTCGCAGCCGTTTTTATCAGAAATCGTTTGACATAAAAATTTGGCATAATTATAAAGCATATTAACTGCGCGTATCTTAATTGCTAACGCTCCAAAATTTTATTTATTTCTATTACAAACCATAGAAATATTTAAATACTCGTGTAGTTATTTTAGGAAGAGGTAAATTAAGTACTCGAAAAATAATTTAAAAATTTCACATAAAATTTCCTAAGGGTTCCAAAAATATTTTTTTTCTTCTCATATATATATTAAACAATGTACAAAATATTGTTCCCTGCCCCTTATTTTCAAAACTACTGAACGTAAAATTCTGAGAAATCAGGTTTTTCAGAAGCCTACCCAAAACTTATTCTAAACGTCATAGTTTTATATATATATATATATATATATATATATATATATACATAAGACCCTGCTTAATTACGTAATGTATTTATAGTATTATAATATATTCAAAGTGCTAAGAAGTCCATATTAGTGACGACATGTGATAAATAGTTTCAAAGCAAGAACGATACATGCCCCAGGTTTGCACATAATCGTTTTTTTATAGGACTAGTTAAGTGTGTATGAAAGAGTGAAATATCGTGTTGCCAATATCATATTTCGGGCTGGCAACACCGGTTTTGAAGCGAACGGTGTTCGGATGGCAAAGTAGTGAGTTGGAAACTGGAAAAGTAGTGGTCTCCCGGACATACAAAATTGAAGCTCGCTTATAATATTGCCATGATCTTACTTACTGTAGTTAGTATGATGAAGTACTATCGTCAATTCGTATATAATATGGCGTGTTGTAAATTAATGGCAAAGTTACGTCAGTAAAGTCAAATGTTGTAGGATGTCAATATCTGTATCTTTTGCACCCTCACAATCCTTTGAGAATATGTATTTTGAGATTTGCAACAGAATATCCAATTTGAGTTCGAACAAGAGCCGTGTAATTCTGTGCTATGTCTGCATCTTGATAATTCCTCATAAAGAAATTTAACAATCCATAGATTTACTATGTAATGTATGATTGACTATGATGTATGATTTACTAGTATATATTGATGTATGATTTACTTATATTGTTGTGTATAAATTTAATAAATATATATTATTGATCCTCCTTCATTTCGTCGAAGGAAACGCGGAGATATAAATAATCGATTGACTGGGAGATGAACAAGTAGTGAAAAAAGGACATCTCGTGAAATTTATGTATCAACAGAACAAGCCATTTTTGTAGGTTTTATATAACTGAAAACCATGGTACCAAATGAAATCCAACATTAAGGCAACCGCAAATTATATAATTTAGATTGCGGTAACAATATACCGAGAGCAGATAGAGTTTTTTTATTTATTTAACTTTGTTTGCGCGTAGACTTTTATAAAAATATTATTAAGTAACATTAATATACACAATGCCGTCTATTATATACACAATGCCGTCTTTTATAAAAATATTATTAAGTAACATTAATATACACAATGCCGTCTATTATATACACAATGCCGTCTTTTATAAAAATATTATTAAGTAACATTAATATACACAATGCCGTCTATTATATACACAATGCCGTCTTTTATAAAAATATTATTAAGTAACATTAATATACACAATGCCGTCTATTATATACACAATGCCGTCTTTTATAAAAATATTATTAAGTAACATTAATATACACAATGCCGTCTATTATATACACAATGCCGTCTTTTATAAAAATATTATTAAGTAACATTAATATACACAATGCCGTCTATTATATACACAATGCCGTCTTTTATAAAAATATTATTAAGTAACATTAATATACACAATGCTGTCTATTATAATAATTATAAAAGTAAACTTCTTTAAGTAAGTTCACTCTGTATTGAAATGTCAAATTATCTTCTCAATCTTCTTTTTTCAATGGTCGATTACTATAAATCTTAAATGTCATCCCAAACCCATCAAGATTCAGTAGTACCTTCATAAAAATAGTTTTATATATCCTTGCGTCATGTGGGAACAAATAAATAAGCTCATAAACAAACGGACAAATATTCCAGAAATAATATTTCCGTGTTTTACTTTTGTTATGTTCCACTTTTTTCCTAAATACCTTCTATATACAGACACACCAATTTTTCAGTTTTTTTTATATATATAGACAACAGAGTGCGTAACAATCAAATTTAGATAGCCTAATAATAAAATCTTCCAATGTGATTATATTATAAATATCGACAACAGTTATAAATTGAAGTAAATTGAAGAAACAAAGCAAATACAACATAGAAAAAAATTATGTGCAGACTACACAATGTCTGCCTTTTGCGTCTGCTCGCATTCGGGTTGCTTTCTCAAGCACTTACCCTTCCAGCATTATTACACTTCACCGTCTGGCCTAGCCCATTTCGTCGGTATACGCCCAGGTGGAGAACATCGTTGCACGATTTAAAATATATGTAGCGTCATCTATTGATGTACATAGGTACACTATACATTTGTATAATTAGTAAGCGTCGGGTAGCTAGACGTTTCTTTGTGTTGTGTTGTGCTAATGCAATGTCAATGCATTTTTGAAAACAATAAATTCGTATATCTTCTTATCAAGTGAACTTATTGCGTTTAAATAAAAAATAAATGTTACTTCTGGTTGATTCCTGTATTCTTCTAAAACACCATCTGAATTGGTTTAGAAGTTTTCACTAATTGCATCGTTTGGAGGGAAGGTGCGTCGGTTGGTTTTATTACCACTTAATAATAGGTGGAAAAATTAGTAAATTACTTATCTGTTTTCCATTACCCGCTCCAGTATTTGAAAATTGAGTGTACATATGTGGAGTGTACATATGTGGGGTATGTTCATAAAGGTTCTAAGCTCACTTTATAGCTCCGATTATTACAAGTACGGAACTTAAAACAAATGTCATTGTTTATATTTCAGTCATATAAAGGCTCTTTACATCATTTAATATCACTCGCCGGAATTAAGTTAAGAACATATAGATGTAACGATACGTAATTTTTATGTATTTACTGTGTTTAAAGTTAACTATAATTTTACACTCATTTAAGTAATGAAGAATTAAATTTATTATGTCGAATGGTCAGTTGAACTAATTTGGCTTCCATAGTAGCACACTGAGCGAACTTTCATCCATAATATCGTATGACGGAAGCCTTTCTAGTGTAGACACTTACCTTTAGTCTTGTTCTCGCCGAAGTGTTACGAAAGCATACTCACGTTACTAAAAGTAAACAAAAAAATTGTTAAACCAGTTTTCGTCTGAATTAATCAATTTATTTAAAATAATTAATGCTAGGAATATTAGTCATTAAAACTCTTTTTTTGGAGTTTTTGGATTATATTACTTATCAATCCATGTGACATCATAAGATATTCAAGAAATAAATATGCAAATGGCAAACAAATCTTACAACATCTATCAATAATGCCGTAAGCAATTTTATAAAGAAACGTTTAAGTGAAGATGAAAGAAATTGAAAGAATGGTTTTGAAAGAAAGAGTGCTTGTACCTCTGCTTTCCTTTTTGCCGCAAACATTATTTAAAATAAAAACCTGTCAAGCGCGAGTGGAATTCGCGCTACGAGGGCTCCATACACATTTAGGCATTTATAAAGGTTTAATGGTATATAATATTTCTATTAAACTATTTATAAAGTTTTATTTTAGGACGAAAATATATTGTCTACTATACCTTTCACGGGCGCATATTTAAAAAAGAAGTTTTTATGTGATATGACTACAAATTAACGACTTTCAGATTTTTACTTGTGCTGTGAGACGTTGCTTCTTGCCAAATTTCGTGATTATAGTGTCAAAATATGCGGCATAAATGGCCATATTTTAAGGGTTCTTCTCGCTTGCGTTGACTTAGAAGCTTGTTTTTTTTTCAGCTCCAAGGAACCGCAGACCGCAGTTTTTGACATTAATTTCAACTTGATACCTCCAAAAATCCTGAGAAAAAGGGTATTGCCAGACCGACAGACGGAAAACGAAGTGATCCTATAAGGATTCCTTTTTTCCTTTTGAAGTACTAAGCCCTAAAAACTAAGGATAATGGGCTGTTCGTCTAGCTTTTTCTTCAACTATAAATTGTTCATTGTAGTATAGTTATATATGCATATCTTACATTGTGATAAGTGGCTCACTAAGTTATAAACTGACACATCAATTTTAAGATTTTTTGAAGCTTTTAATATTTTCACTTTTTCCATTCCTGTAAATAATAAGTGACAAAATATGATTAAATTTTCCAACTCAAATATTTGTTTTCAACCCAAATTTCCAACCAATTTTCCAACCCAAATATATGTTTCCAACCCAAATATTCGCATAAATGTTAACCCAGATATTTTGATGGGCGATGAAAACATTTTAAGTGACGCAGAATAAACAGCACACATAAGATAATATTGATATCTGTAAGTAGTTTATTAGAAACTAGTGGTCGCCTAATGGTTGAAATTCAACCGTAATTCATTAAGTTTTTAAGTTTGAACGTTATTCGTTTACGTAAATATCATTCAGTCAATCGACATTTTAAAATTCTTTGGCGACAATATCTACACTGTGCGACTGTTTAACCACAAACTATTATGTGTTTGACATTGACAGTATGAACTTAAACAATGTGTCTTTTAATGTATTTGTAATACATAATTTAATATATTTGTAACAAATATTAAATGTATATTTTAACTTTTTACACTCCTCCATATAAACTTTAGCTATGCCAAATCTCACTCTCCACCATGCGCACAATATACTTAAAAAGGGGCACAAAGTTTTCTCTTCATGTATTAACATATGGATACTATTTACCCTTAAATATTTATATTTACTTAAGCGTATATGCAATTCTCGTAGTGTAAATTCAAATAATACTTAAGTTTAACTTAATTTTGCTTTTAGTATCTTTTTCATTTCTTAGTAGCTATATAAATGCATAATTACCTAAGATACCAGCAAAAAAGGTTCTCGTTTTAGTAATAGCGGACGGAATTAATTTGTAATGTTAATTTTTTATTCATATTGATAATATTTATGATGTGTATGAATATTAAAAATATTTTTCAAAATGACTTCTAAAAAAATCCTTTGTACGTAATAACTGCGTTGTAAATGCACAGAAAATATTTCCTTTACACCTTAGGATTTCCATATGGCAAATGCCATTTATACTTTATTTATTTTAATCGATAAAAAATATTCGATACTTTGTAATATCTGTTGATTTGAAATACGACTTTTTTGTTTTTGAAATACTTATACACTTCTAACACATAGTATTTATTCCTAATATACTGACGTTGTAATTGATTATGGGTGTGGTCAAAAATCTTCGTTATAAAGCTAACAAATACTGCAAACCGTTATTTAATTAATTATCCGTCAATTAACGCTGTATCAAAATTAATATTCCCTTTGTGGTTGTGCTTTATGAATAGTATAATTATAATAAATTCTCATAAAATATTGGTTAAAACAATAAACAAACATCAAACATGAGATCCACAAAAGAACAAGTATTTTATGATTAGTGTGACTATGTCTAAAACCCCTTTAATATCTTATACTGCGTCGTTTTAAATAAAACATACCTCACCACGAAATTGTTAAATATTATTTTTAGCCCATACTTAACATGGTCATTAATGTGTCCTTGGTTTCAAAAAGTATTTTCACAACCTTTTGCCTGCATTTTCATTGTTTTCCATCGATATTCAAAGGCAGGCCCGATTAACTATGGCCGTTCGCCGAGCACCTTTTTTGCGGTTAATTTTTGCATTTTTCAATATTTTTATTAATTATAACCTGATCTTTTATTAATTATAACTTCTGATTTTTTATACATCATAACTTTCTGAAATAACTACGTAATAACTTTTGGCTCCGTTTATTGCTCTTGAATTTCCCTTATACTCGGTTGTTTAAAAACACTATGAAATTAACCTTTGTTAAATCACAAATGTATCTATTGAATAAACGCGATATGATGTTCAAGCTGATTTTTTTCTGATATTTCCAGCATTTTCTTTTCAATTTTGGCCATCACTTCTTATTCAAAATCGTTTTAAAAATAAATTTATTTTTTTCAAAAATTTAATACGATCATATTTCAATCGAATTCAGTGTACAATACTTTCAAGAACACTTCGAAGTAAAAGATTTATCCTTACAGATTTTGTCGCTCAATTAAATGTTACAAACTCGTTTTCACCGATTCTTTTTCATTATTTATTATTTTTGGAGCACTTTTTCGATTAAGCATTACAATACATAATTCACCTGTTTAAACTCAAATTTACGTTTAGCTATGTATTGACTGTTTTTAAATATAATATTACGCGGATTCTTATTTATATATAGATTTTTAAATGTTGCGAGTTTACTTAAAATATTGATTACAATTATTTGGTATGTCACACTAATCATCTGCTCTCTAGAATATTCATAATTTTTCGATCTTGCTAAACTGTTTCTAGCGGATTATGGTGTTTCAAAATTCATTCCACCTAAAATTCAAATATCATTCAGTGATCTAACTGTACTTTTCTTTTTTAGATTTTGGCAATCATGCTGTTTCTCATTGACATTCATGTCAAATGCTTTCATTCACCATTCTTTTGTGTAGTGTCTGATTAATTCTAACGTGATTGAAATTCTGTAGTGTTATGTCACTTGTACCATATTTTTGGTGATCCGTAATTTAAATGGAAAAACGGAACCCTTATAAGGTCAATCACGTGTCTGTCTATCTGTCACAAGCAATTTTAACAGACACTATTCGACTTAGAAACTTTAAATTTAGCATAATTATATATCTTATTAACTTACATATTTTGCACTAACTTTTTTTAAAATATTCATTTCAGAATAAAAGAGGGGTACATAAAGTACACATTTTTTTATTTCTTGTATAATGTGGATATCACTTGAAAGGGCTAGTTATGAAGAAATCAAAAAAATATTAATAAATATATATTCCGTATGTAAAAAGCTATTCTGAAAATATGCTGAAATAGACAATACACCCCCCTTTCTTATTTCTGAAACTACTGAATCAAATAGCATGAAAAAAACAGAATTTACAGCAATTATTCCAGGTCTCATAATTTTTTAAATATGCTTCGTGTTTTGGGCATGTGAAATATATAGGAGGCAATATATTTACGGTGGGAAAATTAATATTTGTTATGAAAAAACCAAGTACCATTAAATATTTATACCTGCCTAAATATGCGCGGAATCATCGCAGTGCCAGTTATACTCGTATTTGGCAGGTATTTTCGTGTAAATAAAACGTAAGACTCAATAACCAGCGATAATAAGCAGTAGTAAGCATTTAACCGATTTACTGTAACATTCAAATAGTCGACTCTCAATATCATAGAGTAACCGATGTCTAATAGGTAGTTTTAGTATGTAGCTTGTATAGTTTAGATGTGATATAAGTTTTGTTGGTATTTTGTTGCCATAATATAATGAATGAAGTAATATTATTTCTGACTTATATTTCACTGTAAATTTTTATTTTTAATATAGGTATTAACCTTTACAGTATCTGACAAATATTTTTACATGATGTCGTTTCTAATTTAAAAATGATAGATTTTCCTTGAAATTATCATTAAAAATATTTAGACCTATTCGCGTCTATGCTTGCATTTTTATATAGGTCATAACCGCAGTATGTTACAAAGATGCTGTAATATTATTTCCGACTTATATTTCAGGACAAGATTGTACAATTGTTCTTTTCTATCGCAAGTAGAGCTCATAAGGAGATTATTACAATGCGCGATTGATCATCATCTATCGATGATTGTGATGCTTAACATTATTGATCGAGTAAAATCAACGATTACAACTCAGCTATGTGTCTCTCTCATAAATTAGCATGACTCCAAAACCTATATATACGCAATACATATTGTTGATTTTTTATTTGAATATATTTACCCTCCATAATGGCTTTTATCTGGCCGAAAAAACTATTATCTTTCTAAAATGCTTGCCTAATTCCATCATCGATTGCAATGACTAAAACATATTCCAAAATAAAAAATAAAAAATAATGTGATAAAAATTATGTGGTCCGTTAAAATATATTCTGATTCAAATATATTCAAATATAATAAATTCAATCACAGAATCCTTTTTGTGAATAAGAAATGATCTACAAATCATAATTATTTACATAGACCTTTTATGACCCTCGATACCACTCTCTATTTTTTTCGCAGATAATGGACCAGTCGGTGGATCCGAACAGCCGTGATGGTGACGGTGCGACGCCTCTACACTTCGCAGCCTCCCGCGGCCACCTCCCCACCGTGCGCTGGCTCTTGCGGCATGGCGCGCGCCTCCAGCTCGACAGACATGGAAAGAGCCCCATCAACGACGCGGCCGAGAATCATCACGTTGAGGTGAGGGACGATTGTTTGTTTGGCTGCAAGGTGTAATTAGTATAATTAAGTTAAAAGATTCATTTCAAAAAGCGTATGAAATAAAAATATATACACGTATTTAATAATAAATGAATAAACTCGTAATGATTTCTTTAATGAAAAAAAAATATTGAAAAAATTAGAATAAATAATGAAAAGATAACAAGAAATTTATGGGTCTATCTGTCTGTGTCCCAAAATTTATGGTATTTCTATTATTTTTTCTCAATTTTTTATATTTTTTTCATTATTAATTAGTTTACTTCTTGTGTCCTTTTTATTTATTTTAACGGTGCACGTACAATTTCAAAATTTTTACTGATACTTTATTTGGCGTTAATTTTGTAGAAATTCATTACTCCCAGTTAAAAAAAATTAAATTTCTACCTTGTTTAAGTTGTAACTTAGAGAAAGTAGAAGTTCACAATTAAATGAAACTACGTGATGTAGTATTATTTCTACTTTCTTAAATTTCTTTACCACGACCTAGGTTTCGTCTTCTTCGTAGACATCTTCAGGTGGGATATTAGCAAAGATTGAATCTTTGCTAATAGCCCACCTGAAGATGTTGTAATACAACGAAACCTAGCTCGTGGTAAAGAAATTAAAGAAAGTAGAAATAATACTACATCACATATTTTCATTTAATTGTGAATAATGAATTTCTACAAAATTAACACCAAATATATTCAATATTTGAAAGTAGAAGTAATAACACATCACGTAGTTTCATTTAATTATGAAAAAAGAATAAAGTTAAGTGTGCAAGGCATGACACGTTTGACATAAGACTTCTTTATTATTTAAAATGTTAATATTGGTGAAATATAATTGCTGTTTTCGTTTTCAAATATTATTTTCTTAAGTTCCGTACCCTAATTGTGCCCTAATTTGTGGCAACGCTCTCTGTCTACCCTGCTGCCTATAAGAGGCTTCTAATTTCTAAACGAAATAGGATAGGGACTTGAAATTCACACATTATGTGTAGTTTCTCAACCAAACCGAGAAATAGTATTTAACTTAATTTCATATTATATCTCGAGTTAGCTTCCAAATAAACAAAGGGCGCTGAAAAAAAAGTGCATAGGTATGTGGGATATGGTTAACAGTTTACGAGTGGAGTACAAACCTGTCGTTAAATCTTTTTTTCTGAAAAACAACTAATTGACGGACTTTGGAATTAATCATTTTTAGATCCGTTTTATTATTAAGGCTTTCTAAAAAACGGCATCAGGTGGGAGGCTGTATTTTGGTTTTAATATTTAACATAATAAAAAAGTTTAATAATAAAAAACCGAAGCCTTTTTTTTAGAAATTAAAGATATTTTGACGTCCATGAAAGACGAACTACGCAACGCATTTACATAGCGAAAAATAAATTGATATCAGCCATTAGTCCCACGTTTGAAATATGACTACAACTCGAATTCTTATTTATTCAGCTGGCACTAACCCGCGACTTCATTCGCGTAAAAATTTATTTACGACCGAATTTGATATTATGCTAGTGGTGTTTTACAATGTTTGGAATCGTTTAGTCAAAACATCAAGATAGTGAATTATTGATGATTTGATGAATCGGTGATTTAAATAAAAATCAGTAGCGCTATCTAGCAGCACTCTGAGAAAGATTCTTTCTTCTTTTTTATTTCTTAAGGAATGGTGTGATCTGTCGAGATAAAAAAGTATACTACATATTAGTATGTAGAACATTATATTGGTATGCAAAATTTGATTCTTTTTCTTTTAAGGGTGCTAAAACTATAAAAGGTTGGCAGTCAGTTCAGGATAGTTGGGCTCGTCTTTAGCAATGTGAAAGAGTTCGGCGGCACTCGTAATTTCTATCCATTCTTGGATGTTATGGAACCACGTGACTTTCTTCTACGATCGGCTTTTCTACTTCCAGCAGTTTTCCCCGTCATTTTTGCCTAAACACATGGCCCAGATATGCAATTTATTTTATTTGATGGATGGACTGGACTGGACTTTTTGAAATGGACTTTTTGAATTCAACATGTTAGACATCATGCGTTTTGGAATGGCCCACATTTTGAATGTCTCTATATGTTTCCTGATATCTTCTTTAATAGCCCAGACTTCGCACCCCTTCAGAAGTATTGGCCAGTTGTAGCTCTGGAGAAGACCAATTCAAAGTTGGATTTTAAGGGTATAATTGCGGAGTACCTTTTTATTTTTCCAAAGGCACTGCTGGAATTTTCTTAAAAGTGATGCGGAAAATTCGAGAGCCATCGATTATTTCTTTTAAATTGCTAGTAAGTAACAGGCAAACAAAAACACTTTCAAATTTTTATCTTAGGATATTTATACTCGAAAAGTATAACAAGGGGTTTGTAATAAATGAAATATGAAACAAATATCGTCAAATTAAAAATTAGTAGCACAGCGCACTTTATTCAATGCTTTGTCACATATTCTCATGATATTGTTAAACCGATTTATATTTTATGTACCGGGCGTAAAGGGGGTTTTCAATTGTAATGTTATGTTTGTGATGAATGTCATCTATATTGAGTTCACAGCCATTTTCAGGGTTCCGTGCCTCAAAAGGAAAAAAGGAACACCTATAGGATCACTTCAATGTCGGTCTGTCGAAACCCCTTTCTCAGAAACGCGTGGAGGTAGAAATTAATATCAAATACTTAGGTCTACAGTCCTTTGGAATCGTAAAAAAATCAAGCTTCTAAATCAATGCCATCAAGCAGAGGCTTAAAACACGGTCATTTATGCTGCATATTTTGAAACTTACAAATAAATCAAAACCTATAGGGATATTTCTGTTGCTCTATAATAAAGAAATGGAATTTTGAATTGGCAATATGTAAGGTCTTACAGCAGAAGTAAAGGAAAAAATCCGAAATCGTTCATTTGTAGTTATATCATATAAAATATATATTTTTTAAACATACACCTGTGAAAGATATAGTAGCCGTATACATAAAAATTACAATTTTGTAAATAGTTTAATAAAAATAGTATGTATCATTAAATGTTTATTAATGCCTAAATGTGTACGGAACCCTCGTAGTGCGAGTTCCACTCGTACTTGATAGGTTTTATATTTTAGTCCACTCGTGCCTAAAAGGTATAAACTATAAGGCTCCCGCTAATAGTGAGACTTTGGTATCCATTGAAGTATGTCACGGCTTTTTTCTCAGCAACTTTTATCACCAGTGACTTGAAATTTGGCGCATTATAGAATTTGGTTGCTGGCATCTATTTCAGAACTTTGGAAATATTTTTATTTTGATTCAAAATGGGGTGCGAAGCGGGTTAAAATTAACAGCAACAAGGTCAAGTAGGGTACCATATGAAAGGGATTTTGTTAACGTATTCTAAAGCTATTTTAGCTACATAACTAAAAACATTAAGAAAAAAACAATCGCATACTCATCTCTGAAGTTTGAACGCCGAATAATTTGAAAAAATTCAGATTGACAGAAGGTTTTGTGTTTATACCAAAAATGAACCAAGTTCCAAGTATTTATGGTTTTTGAAAAGAAAAACAAAACTATTAATTTTTTCCTTGCTGAATGTATATATTGCGTATATTTTTTTCTCACATTTCTTGAGCAAACACATAGCGGGTAAATGGAGCTCTCTTGTAAAGTACTGTTACCAGTATCGTGTCATTAGAAGTCCTTAAATTTTTTTGCTGATTTTTTTAATCCAACTGACGAATGAACATATGAACCCGTGTATTGATTTTGCCACGGTCTGCATTGCAAATCGATTCAAATGCAGTAACTCGAGGTCAAAAGTCGCACTTGTCAGAATATTTGTGTAAAGGTCTCTTTGTTCTCGCAATCAGCGTTAACATATCGAAATTGGGACAATGGGGACAATATTTTGATGTTCGATTGTTGTAGGTCAATGTTTTGGTATTGATATCATTATTCATTGAGTATTGAAAATATCAGACTTGGCTGGGTTTTTTGTCCGGGGTAACTGACTTTCGAATTCTAACAGAGAGGTTGTTGAACGCATCGATGGAGATTGCTATCAATAGAGAGTGTTATTTTAAGCGTGTGCTTGTGAAATGGTGTATCTGAGCGACTGCAGTTCACGGTTGCGATGTTTTTAATTATAGTACTTCGTAAACTTTTATTTTAAAAACTTAAATCGCCTGAGCAAAATCGTTCGGTGCAAGGAATTTTTTTGATTCCGACTTTCGAACTTCCTCGATATAATGATTGTTGTTTAATATTAAATAAAGTAATTTTGGGCGTTTTTGTTACTTTTTGAGAATTTTTGTATTTTTTTTTATCTTTTTCTCCTTAGCAAAATTAAAAGAAAAATTTCGTTTAATAAAGATATTTATATACTAAACATAAACAAATTTTTAATGCGTTTTTGGTGATTCATATCAATTTTTGTAGAACATATTTTGTTTTTATTATGATGTGATAAATCAATATCAAAAAACATGTATTTCAACTTACGTTGTAACTTTAAACTGTAATAATAATAATTGTTTTTAAAGACGTGTCTCTAAATCATAACTGCGTTTTCGTGAAT
Organism: Druceiella hillmani; assembly: GCA_039881145.1. Classification (NCBI taxonomy): domain Eukaryota; kingdom Metazoa; phylum Arthropoda; class Insecta; order Lepidoptera; family Hepialidae; genus Druceiella; species Druceiella hillmani. The sequence goes on along the minus strand of JAYKKI010000005.1, from coordinate 30,848,149 downwards.
CATTTATGACGGTATCTTATTTCCATGACTCGTATATCTCTATTTTTGAAAATTAGAGAAAATTAATTCGACAAATTTGTAAGTAATTTTATTACCGATAAATCCATATATAGCCGTAAAATATGTAAAATATCACTTAAATCCTCAATACATTCGTATGAATGGTAATAAAAATGGTTTTTTGCAGAAAGTTGATGGAAGGTTATATTTATGCCACTTTTTTATTTCCCCTTTTACGCGCTATTAACTAAATTTTCTTTTAATTATTTTCAAAATTATTATTGAAAGAGGTTTCTATTTTTAATAAGCAAAAGCGAAAGCAAAAATAGATTGATAATTATATTTATGAACAGATTTTAACTCGCTAGAGACAAGTTAAAATTTATTTATAAACATAATCAATATATTCTTTAGTTTTTTTAGTGACTGTTAATTTAATCAAAGCGATATTTTTACTTAATTAATTTGGTTTTAATTTCATAAAGTGTGACTTTAAAATAACTATGAAATATTTCTATGTATGTTTTTTCAGTGTTTCATCACGCATTTACTGAAAATTATTTTTTGTATGTTTGCGTGAACAGTGTCTGAACGTGCTGGTGGCAGCAGGAGCTGGCAGTGAATCGGGCGCCAAGCAGTTAGCATCCTACAAGGGCGTGCACGCCTGCACCTGTACACCCGGTGACTCGAGGGTGAGTTATTTTGTAAACATCGTACCGTGAACTTATTCATTTGGGAGAAACCTTTCAACAGTTAACTGCTTATTTCACCTACCACATAAAACTAATTTATTAATTTTGCTAAACTAATAATTTTATGAAAGCATCATTATAAAATTTAACTTGTTTGAAAGTTTTAGGTTTTTATTCATACAATCATTCGACAGTCAACTTGGTATTCTTTTATACACGATTCAATGTCATTTTTGTCGAATATCTGTATTTTTTTATTGTTTCATGTAAACATTTTCCACACACAATCCGCAGTGAGATGAAATCTCACACGTATTAAACCTATTTTGATCTTTCTTCAGTAATACTCAAGACGCACTTTCGTACATAATTTTCGGAATTAATAGACTTAAATGTTCTCTCTTTCTTCATTTAATTTTATTTGTCATCAAGAGTTAATTGTGTCATCAATATATTCTTTTCGTTTCATATCACATGTTTTGCTTTTTTTAGGTACTCATAGTGGTGACAACTAGAATCAAGTCAATGTTCGATGATAGTTAGCTGCATCCGATTACTATTCATAAGTCATTTTTAGAAAAGATTAAACTTAAGGCATAGTTAAACTTCAAGTACATCAGTCAAAATTAAAATTGATGAATTTTTTATATTAAAGATTTAAATATTCATTTAAACATGTTTTTATACGTGCTTTGATAAATTATTTTTTATTTTAAGATCCTGTTTTCTGTTAGGTATTCTCATAATGTTGATATAAGGAATAAAACTAAAATCTAGTAAACAACTTCATTAATTACAGCAAGAAAGCATTGCACTGCGTATATCAGTTCGATACTGACCTTCATAACAGTGAAAGTACTAGTAATATTTTTTTATATTTTTATATCGTTGTTACTTCAAAGGATTTACAAAACTGAATAGCAAGTTTCAAATATTAAAATTAATTCAGTAATGGTATTTCCTCATTTGTTGTGATGGCTCATCAATAGGGCTGAAAATTATATATGTACTTTTTATGTTAGGTATTCTCATAATGTTGATATTAGGAATAAAAGTAAAATCTAGTAAACAACTTCATCGGTTACAGCAAGAGAGTATTGCACCGCTTGTATCAGTTCGATACTGACCTTCGTGACAGTGAAAGTTCCATGAATATTTTTATACATTTTTATATCGTTTTTACTTGAAAGGATTTACAAAACTAAATAGCAAGTTTCGAATATCAAAATAAATTCGGTAATGGTATTTCCTCGTTTGTTGTGATGACTCTTCGATAGGGCTGAAAATTACACGTGTAAATATAATCAAAATATAGGTACATTTTTATATATGAAAAGCGTCATCTAGAAGAATGATGTAAAATAATAAAAACATTACTATAATTTTCAGTGCTCACTTCCATCCTGCGTCAACGCTAACCAGAACCGTTCGCGCAGTCCCGATCGTGCACCCTTTTTCTTGCACCCGCCTGCTCTCCAGCACGGCACGCATCATTCGCAGCACGGAAGCCAGAACAGCCAGCACGGAACCCTGCATAGCCAGCACGGAACCCAGCACGGAACCCAGAACAACCAGCACGGAACTCTGCACAGTCAGCACGGAAAACAGCACACATCGCACGCGCCGGCCGACGGATTGTACGTGAACCCGATGCAGAAGAAGCCTCAGGAGGTCCATGTTAATAGCAGTGCTACTAGCAATAATGGGAGTGCTTCTTCGGGTGAGGAGAGTTCAGGTATGTGATTTATATATTTTATGAAAGATATGTTATTGTTGCTAATTTTAAAACTTGTTATTACCGTTTTATTTGGTTAAGGGGCATATGAAAGTAACTTTCTTCTGAGGTAATATTTTGAATTTGTTTAAATTCCGCGCCAATATTAATTTAAATTTTTTATATTATTATACATGCATAAAACATGTGAAGCATTTTTAATAAATTAGAATCTTTCAAAAATAAAGAAAAAAACGATAAGCGGTGGAACAGTCTAAATTTAGTATAATTTTGGAAAAAAATCTCGTCTTTAAAATATGAAAGTCGAATAAAGAATGAAGCGTTTTGGATAATTTTTAACTTTACTATTTTCCATCGTAGCGACATTTACATGGATGTATTTTGATGATTGAGTATACACTTGGCTGTGTTAATTTACAGTATAATTTATTCATAATAGGAAAATAATTTCTATGTACTAGTCATTAAAATCTACATTTCGAATATTTACACGACCCTTTAATTGAGAATTTGATGTATTTCTTAAGAAATTGCTTTCATGGCAAACTTAATTTTATACTCATTTTTCTGCAAAACACTTCACTTTGAAGTTTTAATATTTCGGAATTTTGGAAAATAGTACTGTTGTAGTGTTCATTACTAATATATTTAGGTGTTTACCTACATATTTGCGTGTGTCACAAAGGCGTCAACATATACTTTGGTAGTTTTTCAATGTAGAGTATTTACTTCAAAAATTGCTTTTTCCAAAATTAACGTGTTGAAGAGTAGTGTAATATTGTACAGTAATTTTTAATAAATGAAATACACATGTTGTTAACAATTTTCGCCTGTCGATTGGTTGATCACAAAACACTCACCGATCATTTCTTGCCACAAATCGGGCGCAGAAATATCGTACCGAAATTCCAATCATTAGGCACGATCGTTACATATCTGAGATTACACGCTTTTCATTCGTTTTGAAATTACATACGCCAATTGAACACGGCGTCGCTTACACTCGCCGCGAGATATCGGTTCAATCATGTAGAAAACACTTGTATTTATCACGCATCATTGGTCGTTAGTTAACGCGTCCGGCTCGATTGCATAATCGAGTCGTTTTTTTAAGGTTTTACATTTCTGTATTAGCGTAGTCATATGTTTCTGTTGTGATTTTAAATGTTTATTTTAATACTGAAAAATTACACGTTGAAATTCCATTGGAATTCGTCAAAAACATAGCTGTTCTTAGTTTTTGTTTTGTCTTGTTTTAATACTGACAAATTATACGTTTTAAATTCCATTGAAATTCGTCAAAAACATACCTGTTCTTAGTTTTTGTTTTGTCTTGTTTTCATTTTTTTTAGGTCTTACATTTCTGTATTGGCGTAGTCACATGTTTCTGTTGTGATTTTAAATGTTTATTTTAATACTGAAAAATTACACGTTTCAAATTCTATTGAAATTCGTCAAAAACATACCTCTTCTCAGTTTTTGTTTTGTCTTGTTTTCATTTTTGTAAGATCTTACATTTCTGTATTAGCGTAGTCACACGTTTCTGTTGTGATTTTAAATGTTTATTTTAATACTGAAAAATTATCCGTTTGAAATTGCATTGACATTCATCAAAACATAGCTGTTCTTAGTTTTTGTTTTGTCTTGTTTTCATTTTTTTTGAGGTCTTACATTTCTGTATTAGCGTAGTCACATGCTTCTGTTGTGATTTTAAATGTTTATTTTAATACTGAAAAATTACACGTTTCAAATTACATTGAAATTTATCCAAAACATAGTTATTCTTAGTTCTTTTTGCCCTGTTTTAATTTTTTTAAGGTCTTACTTTTCTGTATTAGCGTAGTCTCGTGTTTCTGTCGTGATTTTAAATGTTTATTTTATCATTTCGATTACCGATATATCAATTGATAGTAGTATAAATCTCGTTATGATTAGGAATTGCTTTTCTCTACAGATTACTGTACTTATTATTCTGGATGATTTTGCTTTTGAATCTAATACTCTTGTGAGGAAAATTCGTTTTAACGAAACCTTTGAACACTTTGGTGAACAGTATATTACTTATATACTGTATTATAGCTGGGTAAGTGTATTTCACAAAATTTAAGTGTGAATCACAGCAAAAACGTATGTAAATACATGCATATATATGTTTTTGTCAGTTACAATTCAGCTTTTAAATGTGGGATTAATATTAGTTATTTTGAAGTTCTATATACATAATAAAATTAGCTATGTGTTAGTATAAACTTATATTCATGCATAAACCTCTATTTGGTGGTTATGAGAAAATTTCATAAGATACATAGTTTATTTTATATTGGTATATATATATATATATATATATATATATATATATATATATATATATATATATATATATATATATATTGGTTAATTTAATTTTATAATGACAACGAGTTCAAAACAAAATGAAAAATTGATGTTTTTAACATTTAAATTAAAAATAACGTGTCAGATTATAATGCTATTTACGGGCAGGTAATATTATCCCCACGAAAGATGTGACAATTGTTTATATCACGTAACTGCAACGTATACGGGCTCAACGTCCGTTACGTAGATTAATATTAGTTACGGCAATTCACCGCCTGTAGCTTCCGCCAGTCAGGGGAGGGGTGGGCAATTTTCCACGCACAACGCCGGAAGTCGGAGCGAGCTAGCCGCCGGGGAGGATTGTGCCATAAGGTTTCAGTGCGGCGCAGTGTCCAGTTGTCCGCAGTGGTCGTGTATCGTGATCGAGTAATTAAAAGACGGTCGTGATTGTGTAATTATAGCAATTGAGTAATTATCGTGATTGTATAAAGGTGGATTTGACTTGGAGTATTAAGTTAAAATTAATATTCGCAATTTGTTCATGTTTGGATTTTTCGATTTATCGTCTTATTATTTTAGGTTAGTAAAACTGACTGACGTTTGAAAAGTATTTTAGCTAACAATATTATGGATTTCGATTTTATATCATTTCACTAATAATACATACATAGTTTATTTTATATTGGTATAAATATATAAATATATATATATATATATATATATATATATATATATATATATATATATATACACACACACATATATATATATATATATATATATACATATATATATTTGGTTAATTTAATTTTATAATGACAACGAGTTCAAAACAAAATGAAAAATTGATGTTTTTAACATTTAAATTAAAAATAACGTGTCAGATTATAATGCTATTTACGGGCAGGTAATATTATCCCCACGAAAGATGTTTGAAAGATGATTTCACTAATAATTAATTTTTTCATTTAGTTTCATCAACGCTAGCCAATTTTATTAAAATAATAATGAAATTTGAATTATTTAATTTTAGTTGCTATTTCTTTCCTTAAGAAAATAAGTTTACATATGCATTGTGTTTATTTATAATTTATTTATTATATTTATTTCTGTAAATTAACGTACATCATATACTATAATTTATTTTTATTAAAGCAAAATGTACTCTAAAATATTAGTAGAGTAAAAATAGTAATAAAGTTCGTTTAGTAAAGTAAGTTCGTTTAAATCTGTGGCTACTAGTTACTTTCGTATCCGGTTTTGAGATAAAATATAATATGTTCTTGAATTCACATAATTCAGTTTTTGCTACTATACCATAAATTATGTTTTAAAAAAATATATATACAATTAATGCTTGTATTTATAACATTTTAGTGACTTCATAGTATGTGTAAAGTGGTATGGAAAAAAATAAAGTTATTTTATTTTAGAGAGGGTAATAATTAGCTTAAATTAAGTTTGATTCAGAGTAAATTTAAAAATGGGTTACTTTTTTTTAGTTAAATCAATAGATTAATTTCTATAAAAGGAATAAATCTAATTATTGGTTGATTGTTTATTTCTTCTGTATTTATGCAAATTAATATAAAAAAAATCTTGTGGAATCTTGTAAAACTATTTAAAAGGATGTAGTGTTATAAAATCGATAAATCATTTTAGGGACTGATTAAAGATATATTGAATTAGAAAAGATAGATAAATTCAATTTGGAATATTTCGCTATTTTCTTGACAATTCATAACAGGAATGTTTGATGTGATTTGTATAATACAAATATAAAGTCACGTGGTATCCTAATTAAGTCAATAGTAATTTTATCACGTTATAGAAATCTTTCATAGGGTAAAATTTTGGTTACATGGTCTCCTATTTCTTACCAAGTCAGTTGTGAATATATTATAGTAACAGTTTTATAACATAGTTTAGTAACAGTTAAGTATTTTAGTAAAGTAATGCTGTATCAGTAGAAGAGTAATTATGTATAATTAAATAAGTAATTATGCTCAGCCAGCTGGAATTTGTTTCATTAAAAGTTGACTAAGTTATTAAAAGATGACAATTGTTATCATAGTACAAAAGAATATCAAATGAGTTAAAACATAACATTTTCGAGAATCAAAATGTTAATTAGAAAGTGTGTACGTATATTTGTTGTAATTTTTCGTGTCGCATAAAGAGACTTAATTTATACGAGTACATATGTTGAAAATCGTATATTTTAAATTTTTTTTTTTAAGTTTTTATTTTGTGAGTAACATTTAAATTTTATATACATGATATCTAAGTACATAATTTTTCAAATACATTTTTTTACTCTTTAAAGAAATAATTTCAATTATTAAAAACAAATTAATACTTTAAAAGATGATAAATGTAAAATTGTAGGCAGTTTGGTTAAAGCAATTATGCTTTAACCAAACTGCGGAAGTTTCTTTTCCATCGTTGAAAGATGGCAGATATTTTGTTTCATCATCACTTTCTACTTCCAATCTGTCTGTCCTTATATTGCAAAGTTTCGGTTTGGTCACTGAAATGTTGATACTGTGGGATGCTTCACTATTACTTGATAAATATATTTATTTGTTTTAGTTAGTATTACAGGTGAATTTTGATCAACTAAATGTTTGGTAAAGTGTGAATTTCCAACATCACTCTGATAATTAAATTTATTTTTTATTATTAAGCTTGACCGAATTGCCAAAGTTTAGTTTTGGTCATCGGATCAAACGTCTCACCGTTGCGTTTTACTCTAGCAGGTTGGGCACACTGACATTACGCGTGTCCAAATTTCCTAAGTTTTGTTTTGATCATCGGATCAAACGTCTCACCTTTGCTTTTTACTCCAATAGGTTAGGCACACTGACATTACGCGTGCCCAATTGCCTAAGTTTTGTTTCGATAATCGGATCAAACATCTCACTGTTGCTTTTTACTCCAACAGGTTGGACACACTAACATTATGCGTGCCTAAATTGCCTAAGTTTTGTTTTGATCATCGGATCAAACGTTTCACCTTTGCTTTTTACTCCAATAGGTTGGGCACACTGACATTACGCGTGCCCAATTGCCTAAGTTTTGTTTCGATAATCGGATCAAACATCTCAGTTGCTTTTTACTCCAACAGGTTGGACACACTAACATTACGCGTGCCTAAATTGCCTAAGTTTTGTTTTGATCATCGGATCAAACGTTTCACCTTTGCTTTTTACTCCAATAGGTTGGGCACACTGACATTACGCGTGCCCAATTGCCTAAGTTTTGTTTCGATAATCGGATCAAACATCACACTGTTGCTTTTTACTCCAACAGGTTGGGCCCACTGACAACACGCACGCCCAAATTGCCTAAGTTTCATTTTGATCACTGAACCGTTCGATTAAAGGACATGGCCGGCAAGTAATTGTGTCAATGTTGGAAAGCGACAGCTCGACGTCGACGTCGATATTTCGCCGAGCGTCATTGTGAAACCCGACCTGACCGCTTGACTCTAATTTACTAGCGGTTCCTTTGGCTTCATGTCGTCGGTAGATGCACAGTTTATTTATTAATCACATGCATATAAATGGATCGTTAATTCGATAAATCGTAATTTCTAGACGTGCTTATACCGCTTAAGTGTTTTTCTACAGTATAATTAATTATATTCCAGCCATGTGTTAAATACAAAATGTTATTATAGGAAAAAATCCTAAAAACACACTCGATGTCCCTAGTCACTCCCATTTTTCATTTCCTCTCATCACTTTTCTAGCCATCAGCAGCTTCCAGAAGACTGCATTTTTTTGGATCGATCCTTATTAGTCAAACAGGTTTATTATACAGTACTTTGAAATGTTTTTCACGGTTTTATCAATGGAAGCAAGAAGACAACTTCTTTTCCAAATTCAATAACATGTCTTATGCTGCCATTAAACATAGTATACAGATACATAACCTGTAGTCATCCCGAAGAATCGAGTCATACTTTTCGGAGGTTATATAAATAAAAGTGTCGTTTTACATCAGTGGGAGATAAAACTCACAAGCGTTCACAAGTATGTCGTGTTTCCAGGTCTCATTAACATATATTTTCGAAGAAAATAGTATTATAATAATTATTTCTATAGTTTCCCATCCTAATCTCAAAGTTCACCAGTTCCAATGATGTCTATACTAATATAAAACGGGAAAGTTTCTTTGTTTATTCCTTTGTTCTCGTTAATCTCTGGAACCACGTTTCAAAAATTATTTTTGTATGTTAAAGTCCTTATTTTGAGGAATAGTATAGCCTATATAGCATCGCGCTATGATTCATAGCGGTATAGCATAGATAAAACATGTAAGAGAAAATTGGCTTATTTATTGAGTGATCATCCGAGGTATTACCGCCTATGTGCGTCCACGAATCACAGCTAGTGGGAGACAAGTTAAAAGACTTTTCCTGGAAGTAGTGGATTACTTTAACTGTATTTGAATTGTAATTACATCAAACGTATACATAAAACGTATACCATGTACATACTCTTTAAAGTAATTACATCAAAAATGTAATTACATCAAACGTATACCATATACATACTCTTTAAAGTAATTACATCAAAAATGTAATTACATCAAACGTATACCATATACATACTCTTTAAAGTAATTACATCAAAAATGTAATTACATCATACGTATACCATGTACATACTCTTTAAAGTAATTACATAAAAAATGTAATTACATCAAACATATATTATGTACATACTCTTTAAAGTGGCAAATAATTTGGGAGAAAAACTTAACATCTCACTCAAATTTAGGTATGTTGGGATAATCATCTGCGAGGATCAACTCATATAATAATGATGCTTGTTTCGTTAATTACCTGCTAAAGAACTAATACCTTCTCACATAGGTTGATTTATTATTTAGGTTTCTTATTTTATAATCTGTCAATAAATCTAGGATACTGATCACTTTGTAAAAACCGATTTCTATAAACTCAAGTGATTAATGACTTCTCGTTGAAGATTTTATTCATTGAATGAAGTAAGATATGGAAAAAAATTAAGTTTAAATTATGTAGAAATTTATATAAATTTACTTGTTAATACGTATTATACTTAATTTTATATCGTTAAAACGTCAATAGCATGTTGTTAAACTATTAATAAAATGTAATGATTTACGTCAAATTTTTATCCAGTTATTTATTGCGTTCACCAGATATGTTTAATGTTAATTTAAAAAGTTATTTTTTTACTTATTTTTGTATACTTTTTACGCTTCAAGATATTTATTTGCAGCTTTAAAATAAAAACGTCTGTCACAGTCGATGCAAACCAGAATTTACGATCGAGACATTACGATATCGAAACCTGTCATACGGTCGGTTTTTAAAGTTACAATAATTTTTTTGTTTTGTGTATATTCTCTCAAGTTTTTATATCACAGCAAAATTCACATGTTAGTTTTTGAAAGTATAGTATAATATACAGTGTAGTAAGTATATATTATTATTAGTATATTTCAGTCAAAGTCGCTTTCATATGCAATATACTTTGAATGCCATATTATGGCATTGCAAACAACAAGTATATTCCGTCGTGACGGATAGGAGTAGCTCTGTTTAATTTGCTAGTCAAATGTCTTAAAAAGGACAAGTCGTTTAAATCTTTACGGCGACCTTCCAGGATTTACGCGGAGGTCTTCTATACTTGATTCTGTAAAAAAAATAAATGTTTTGTATATTTATGAAAATAAAATGTGCAGTTATTACCTGTTTAATATTTCTGGAAACTATCATTCAGGCAATGGTATTTCTCAATAATGTTCCAACGAGTACCCTCGCTATATTTTTTCGATGCAGCTAATGTTCCAATGACTCAAACTGTCAAAACTTTGTCAGTTAAATAACGGATATGATAATTCTATTCCGAGAACAATGTTAATGTTACGAGGCTACGCTTTCATTCACAGATGACTTTCCATTGTCATGTCGAAATAATTTGGGAAGAAAATACTTATTTTTTTATCAGTTTAAAATATTTTGTTTAATTACCAAGCTATTTTTTCCATTAGAAGAAATTTGAAGGTTACCACAAAATAATCGCCTGTAATAAAATTAGAAAAAAATATTATATATTTTTATCAAGTTTTTAAGGAAATATGATAATTTCATCGTAGTGTTAAAATGAAGTGGACACAAAGCTTTTTATTTAATTAATAGAATGTCCAAAGATGAAATTTATTTAACCAACCATATTATTGTCTACATACATAATATAATTGTAACAGAGTGAATTCTGTACATGGAAAATATTTTAAAAATAGTGATTGATTTAACGTATAGAATGACAATAGAAGTCACAAAACCTGTTTTTAGAATTATTGTCTGCCTGTCTATCGGTCTATTTGTTGATTTGTTCGTCAATTATGCAAAATCTGCTGAATGGATTTTGATGAAATATGGTATGGTACTAGCGTATACCGTCGAGCAGAATATAGGAGATTTTTATCTGTCTATCACAGCCGTTTTCACCTAAATCCCTTGATGTAAAAACTTAAAATTTGTCAAAGCAATAAGACATATTAACTCGCACAAATATGATATACAAAAATATTTGTACATTTACAAAAATGTTTATGTGGAAATTTTAAGGTGCAAATTAAGTTCTCAAATAATTTTGATTAAATTCTTTATATACTGTCCCCACAGTACATCAAAATATTTTATTCATAATTTTTGTTAGTACATCTTCGATGTTATACTGAAAAATGTGAGAAAAGTTTTCCTCCCCTTATATTCGGAACTGCTCATACTGAAATTATGAAAAAATAGGGTTTTTAGAAGCTTAAGAAAATATTATAGGAAAACCACAGAAAATATTCTCGATTTCATAATTTTTAAAATATGTACCATGTTTTAATGCATGTGAAAGATATGGTAGGCAATGTATTTACGTTCTGAAAAATTAAAAATTGTGAATATTTTAATAAAAATATTAGATACATTAATATGTTTATAAGTGTCTAAATGTTTACGGAACTCTCATATCATGAGAGATTGACAGGTTTTTTGAATTCCAGTTGATCAATGTCGCCGATATAAAACGTCGACTGACATTTCTTTTCTAACATCCTATTGTGATTAAATTATCGGTTTGTCCTATATTTATAATTGCGAAAAATAGTTTTGGCTGAACTGAGAGACAATTGCTAAAGACCTTTTCACGGAATTAAGTGAAAAAATATTCTTGTATCAACAACAGTCCATTTCAGAATAGTTTTCGAAGCAGCCTCTATTTCAATGTCATGGTCGAAACCGGAAACCGTTCGTTCGGCAAAACATGACACCGGTTCGACGGTTTTGTAGTCAAATCATCCGAAACTGAACGCTAAATAAACTAGAATCGACTTCCGATTTCCAAAACACATTTCGGGAATTATGTTTTTCCAACGAGTATTAGAAAAAAGGTGCAACGGAAAATATCAAAAAAATATCAATCGAGTGTGAGTTACTTGGAATCATTTTACGCGAATTTCACGCTTGATTTTTATAAACTCAATGCGCAATTTGAAAAAAAAACGAGTTAACGGGTATGTTACTAATTTCATTGTGGTAAAAGATATAATTTTTTAACTTTGAAAAGTGTGTATTATTTTTGAAACTCGACTGACTGACTCGACGTTTGAAAAATTACTATTTTGAAAATATGTAATATATTTGCAGTATACTTATTTTTTAAAGTTTTCATTATGCACCCATTAATATTGTTCGACTTCATTTTTCTTTAATACATACCCTCTTATATCTAACCGATTTAAAATCTGAAGAGTTTTTCAATTCCACTGAATATTTTTTTGTGTATTATGTCATATTTTTGGCAGTTATCAACTAATTTGAATGACTTTTTTTATTTGGAAGTATATGTCTCCGGTGTAGTCCCATATATATTTAGTTAGAATTTAGCCATGGTAATTTAAGGTAAATCGTAGAATTCCTCAATAATCGGTGCCAAATGAAATGTAGCATTAATATGTATGTGTAGGCGAGTACGTACGTGAGGGAGAGAGAGAAGACTTGGCACCGATTCCAAAAATCTTTAGCAGTAGCAGTATTCAATCGTTGCTAATAGCCCACCTGAAGATGTTGTAATACAACGAAACCTAGGTCGTGGTAGAAAACTTAAAGAAAGTAGAAATAATACTACATCACGTAGTTTCATTTAATTGTGAATAATGAATTTCTACAAAATTAACGCCAAATATATTCAATATATGAATATAAATATTACATTTATATAAAAAAATAGAGTTGGAATTTTTGAATAATTAAAATAATTTCTAGTTTCTAATCCTCTCAAAGTAAAAAAAAAAATTGTTTCAGCCTTAATTTTTCAACTTAAATTATAATTTTATCAACCAAGTATTGAAACTTACGAAAATAATACAAAGCAATGAGAATGACTAAATAAAACAATATGTAAGTTTAAAAATTAAATTAATTATTTTTGAAAAGAAATCCTTTTCTTGACCTTTCCAAAAATATTCAATGGTGAGGGTACTCATCATCGCTATCGGCGGCGGGGAAAAAAGTAGAAATTACTGAGGATTATACCAAGAGAATAAGGGAGGTTTCCAAGTGGTTCAAAGTTGACAAACGGCAGCTTTCGTGAACTTTGGCTCTGTGAGTATGTGTATTACTTTAATAAAAAACTTTTCTTTTTTCATTTGCAAGTTTTCCTCAGTCGTTTTAATATTCTTATTTGCTTCACGTGATTTGCGTCAGGAATAGGATCTCTCTTTTGCTTAATACTATATTATGATTGTACCTTCTATCTCCTCCATCCTGGCATCCATTTAGGATGCCATAACCTTTTAAACTTTGTTGAATTTTAAATTCGCTATCTTGGTAAACGCTAAAATGACGTTTCCTGGGATGAAGTTAGGTTCCTACTATGCCAAAAATAGACGTCAAAATGTGGAGTTACATATTGTTATGATTCTGCGGTAGTATTTTTGTACTCAATATGCAGAGACTTTTTTTATATGCAGCTCATTAGTATGGATTCCTTGATTGTTACCATATACAAACTTTGTGATTTTAGGCAAATGTCTAAATTTGACTTTTCTTTTAGCCAACACTAGATCGGTGAGCGATTAGTATTGCTGGTCTTCAGTCGAAGTTCTTTCTATTTAAACCCCTCGCATCAGTGTGGCATTATGACATATCGAGGTACAGAATCTCCCATTATTTCAGTTGATGATAAGTCTTACTTTGTGTTCTTCCATTTTTGCGTTGTCGATTCAACTGATTAAATTCAAATGAATCTAACTACCACTAATTACACAATATTTACATGATTTTAATATTGTCAACTAGTGCACAATATATATATATATATATATATATATATATATATATATATATATATATAATATATATATATATATATATATATATATAAATATATATATATATATATATATATATATATATATATATATATATATATATATGTAATTTAATATTGTCAACAGTCAAATTATAAATACTAATTTGTCGTTACATTTGTATTACTTCTCGTATGTCGTGTCACGTAGTTCAGGCTACAGAATTGCGACAGTGGACAAATGAACGGTAAAGTCTTACTGAAATAGTTCCGGTTTCCACTAAATTAACGATTGCAATGAATTAAAGTTTAGAGTGAGTTGATTTAATAAAAAATTAAATTATGTAGGCATGCAATAGCAGCAATACTAAGGATGACAGTTTGGCCTTAACTGTATTTAAACTTAAAATAAATTTTAAGGGATGCTATTTGTAGTAATCAAAAAAGTTTTTAGTTTATGTTTTTTGTGTACTTTCGGCTTCACTCAAAATTTAGTCTAGTCTTACTGAATTTTGACTGAAGTTTTAAAATGTAATAGTGAATTTTTAGTAATATTATATTCTTTAATACAAGTTTACTCAGCCATTCTCGAGCAAAAGAAACTATGAAACTTCCAACAGAATTTTGGAGCAGACAAAAGAAATATTTTGATTTGAAACAAAAATACTTTAATTTTAATTTAAATTAATTTAGTTCTAAAAACACCCAAACGTTTTTAATTTTGGATTTATACTCAACGGCGTTTTACTCCACTCTTTCAGCGAGCTCCTCGCTCGGTGCCAGCTCTCAGGGTGCAGGTTTCTACCTGCACAGTCCACAGGAGGTGATATACAACCGCGTGCGCGACCTCTTCGACGGGCCTGGCGCGCCCACCAACGTCGCCCGGGGACGCGCCGAGGGACAGGAGACGCCAAACGGGATGACTGGTGAGAATGGATTATTAGATTGCTACTTTTATATTTGACTTGAACGTTCGATGATATTTTTACCAAAATATTTGAATAATCTTTTAAAATGTACTTGAATGAAATTGATTACGTGAATATTAGACTATATTTTGTTTATTTTCTTTCAATTGCAGACATAGTGGACTTAATTATGTCATGCATAAGTTAATTCTCAAGAAATTAAAGCTTAGTTTAGAAAAACTGCTGAAAAGTGGAGTAGTTTTATTATTTTTTTCAACAAACGTTACCTTTATAGATATTTCCTCTATCTCAGTTCCTACTAATACTTACAATCTTTCGCTTTCTGTATATACATATATATATTTATATATATATATATATATATATATATATATACATATATATATATACATGCATATATATATATATATATATATATATATATATATATATATATATATATAAAAGCGTAAGTTAAGCACTGTTGAAAGTTTCATTGAAATCGACATAGTAATTCTCAATTTTGAAAAACACAAACACAGACACAAATTTGTTTCAATATGCGTTTTATTCTTTTATTTAATTTCTTACTATTTTTAAGGAATAATACTTACTATTTTTAAGGAATTCTGTGTGTCTTTAAATATTTTAGATAGAGTACCTCTTATATTTTTAGAATTTGGAAATAATTCATATAACTATGCCGATAATAAAATATTTTTTCTTTTTGAAAATTATTCGTAATAAAATTTTACAAAACTTAAATTTTTCTCATTTAGTTATGGCAAGATGATTTCAGTTCAATTATTTTTCTTTTGAATTAGCATTATTAAGAGAAAATATCCTATTTCCGTCTCTGAATTTCCACAATTCCTATATCTTTAACTATGTAGAATCTTTGTAGAAAACACAATCGTGTAACGATTAACTTGGTGAGAGTAATACTCAATTGATCGTACATTCATAATTATTCGAAACAGCGAACTTTCGTTTTCGCACTAATTTGCGTGATTAATGTCGTAACTTGAATATTCTATGGCATTACCCAATATAATTTGTCGAATTCAAAGCCTAAGCCGTAAGTGTGTTCTTTTTTTCATGTAGATATCGAGTTACCATGTTATATACTCGAACCAATCTTAAAATTTAATAAGAATATTTAAACGATCAACAAACGTGCTCTTTATAATTTTTGATTTAGTATTCAATCGTACTTAATAATACACTATGTATAATTCAAAATAACCCTTCGTTTCAGTGAAAGCGGAAGTACACTCATCGAGCTCCGGTGCCGGCTCCGAGGGCAGCGAGTCGGGTGCTTCAGAGGGAGCGCGCCGTGACGCAGACCACGACTACGAGGATATCTATCTTGCCAGAGAGGACATTCATAGACAGAGGTAATGCAAATTTTGAGAAAAAGTTTAGGTTGAATTATTAATATGTTATGTAATTACGTCATATTGAAATACCACAACTAGCAGAAAGATTAGATGAAGACCACATTTAAAACGTATAAGATTATACTAAACCTAATAGCATTAGAAGAGAGTTATATAAGTATTTTTTTCTTAGTCAACTTTTTAAATCTTGGAGTAGCTAGTCACTTTCTTCTTTGAGCTGAAAAATACTTTTTAAGGCAGTCAGACCTTTACCGATTCCATTTACGTCATAAAAAATTGTTGCATAATTTTCGAAAATGTACTTCATTTGATGGATAGTTTTATATATCTCTTAATATGCTGTATGTACTTACATATTAACAAGTATAATTGAATTATTTCTTGACAGGTCCAAGTCTCGTGACTCCGGCAGCCATAGTCGTTCGGGCAGCGCCAGCAGCGGTGGCGGTGGTGTCGTCGTGCAGCTCACACCCCAACTCACCACCAGGGATAGTGTCAAAAGCAACGTTTCCAAAAGGTGCTTCATGTTTATTGATTTATTTGGAGAAATATTCACCGTAACCCACTCGATTAGCATACAAGAAAAATCGATTGTTTTGTTGAAAAAATACTGAGGCCGTTTGGATTTTTTCATTAAGCCTTTTTAATCCTTTGATCTCAACAATCTCAATTAGAGGAAACTACGTGATGTAGTATTATTTATACTTTCTTTAATTTCTTTCCCCCCTGAAGATGTTGTAATACAACGAAACCTAGGTCGTGGTAAAGAAACTAAAGAAAGTAGAAATAATACTACATCACGTAGTTTCATTTATTTGTGAATAATGAATTTCTACAAAATTAACACCAAATATATTCAAAATCTCAATTAGATTTTCTTTGAATATTAATATAATTACTTTTTATTTTATGACCTGACCAGTTTCGGGTTCGGTAATTTGCTCAGGTGAATTCATTTTTGACACGTTTTGTTCACTTTATATTTTTTGTTACTTTATTGTATACAATGCGCCTAAAAATAAAATATAATTTTAAGAAAAATTGGTATTTCTCCAACATTGCGATCCAATTTTGAAGAAATAGATAACAGGGATGAATATTATCCACGCATCGCATTTTTTTCAGTTTTTCTTATGTATTGATGGATATTTTTATTCGTTAATACCATCCAATTATGATCACTAGCATGAAACGGTCCAACCTTATCCAACTCTTTCTACCTATAAATACGCTTATAAAATACGCTTTGCAAAAGACTGATTTAATACCATTTTTTATTAGTTTTTATATTTGCACGATCTTTATTAAATATTTATTATATAATCATTAAAGTACTTTTCAAGTAATTAATAATAAATAATATCACAGTAATAATTGAGATTCAGGCAGTAAACCCAATTGGATCAAACCAGTAGCGAACTTAACTAATAAATATCTATGTTAACTCGCCGTCATTAAGTTTGGGTCATAATGTACCGGGATATTTTAAATTTCGCTTATGTTTTTAATCAGCCATTAAATATTGCGAACATACCCAATAGGTGGAGTTAAAACTCCTCTTTTGATAGCAAAACAATTGACACGTACATATATATACATACATATATATATATATATATATATATATATATATATATATATATATATATATATATATTAATGCATCATTTAATTATATATTCTGTTAATTAATAAAATGTCCCGAAACAATTTAGGTTGTGAATCATAAATATCGACTGTAGTCTCAATGTTCTTCCATTTTGCATAGATTTTATATGTTTTACGCCTTTTGCTCAGTATCTTTTAATCTCTCCCTGATAAAAAAAGGCACTGTTGACAAATTCACATGATAGAGACAAAGTTTTTTTTCGAGTTGCTGTTATGAATTAAATGTTTTTACACCGGCGAAAATAAAACGTCGCCATGTTGGGTGTTGCATATTCCGTACTATTTCCGTAGGTTGCAAAACCAATTATGATAGGTTAGTTATGTTGTTTAGGGAAATGGCAAATAAAGTTGAAAGATAATAAATGACCAGTCGCCCAGTGGTCGAGTACACCTCTAGACTATTATGTGTCTGACATTGATAGTGTAAACGAGGAACTAGAGGTTATAGTCTATTATATGTTTGATATTGATAGTATAAATATAACTTCTAGACTATTATGTGTTTTAAATTGATGGTATAAATATAAACAGTGAATCTTTTAATGTATTTGTAAAATTTATATATTTTTAATTTTAACTTCCTGCACTCCTCCATATAAATTTTAACTATACTAAATCTCTCACTGTTCCATGCTTGCAGTATGCTTAAAGAAGAGAGTCTAGTATCTGTCTCTGTAGTGTTCTGTTAAAGAGAGTCTACTTGGCTTCTATATTTTCTTTCACAAATACGAGATTTTTCTGAGATGACCGAATATAGTAAATTCACACAATTTCAACATGGTACTATGTCAGAATTGTCATAGCAGATTGAAGAAATGGTAAGGAATACGAAACGGTAGGAAATTATCGACAGAGATATATTTTCATGTAGCTTTTCAGTTAGTTTTAGACTGCAGAAAATATTAGTTGAAAGGAAAAACACATGAAGTAAAAATGTTTTATTTGTTACAAATTTCTTATAAGATATTATTTTTCCTCATATTTGAATATTCTCTCTTAATTACGCCCTGCATCACCATAGTTTAAAAGCATATAAGCTTGGATCATGTTTAGTATATGCGAATGGATTCAAATTTTCTACATATTTAAATATATAAAGTTAATCAAAATAACATGAAACCAAAAAAGAAACAATAAAGATATAATTATAGACAAAAGATAGACAACTAAATTTTGAAAAATCCTGAGAAAGTAGCCTAACAATCCTTATGCACTTTTGCTGAATGCATCGCCGGGCACAGTCGGTATTCAACTATAGCCCAATATTACACCCACTAATGTCAACTAGTGCCACTGTATATTTCTTATTTCATATTACCGTTTAAAAACTGTTCGTAAAATGCGTAAAGATTACAGAAAGTACAACTATAAGCAATGGTACGTTATATAAGAGTAGATAGTAGTTTTTTCCTATCGCAGATACCTAAATCATTAAAATCCAAATGAATATAGACCATCAATGAACGGAAATGAATATCGTTGTATTAATTCCAAACTCTTTAAATTTTCGAACACCTTATTTTACAAAAGAGCTAAAGAAACTGTCAACGATAACGGTTTCAATATTTATATTGTTCAATTTATTTGTCTTAAACTTTAAAATATTTCATAATTAAATGAAACTACGTGATGTAGTATTATTTCTACTATCTTTAATTTCTTTACCACGACCTAGGTTTCGTTGTATTACAACATCTTCAGGTGGGATATTAGCAAAGATTGCTAATATCCCACCTGAAGATATCTTTGCTAATATCCCACCTGAAGATGTTGTAATACAACGAAACCTAGGTCGTGGTAAAGAAATTAAAGAAAGTAGAAATAATACTACATCACGTAGTTTCATTTAATTGTGAATGATGAATTTCTACAAAATTAACGCCAAATATATTCAATATTTAAAATATTTGTAGAGCAAGGCCAGTTTTCCGGAATTATTTATTTAACTGAAATTTGTATCATTAATTGTGGCGAATTGTGAGATTTAAGCGGACTATATATGAAATAACAAAAACAATATTATCAGTTCAAAATTTATTATGGAAATCACTAGAGACCGTAATTCGTTTCTTTCTTTTAATATTTTTAAACTAGTTCGTCTATTTGAAATTTGTACCTTTTCTGAATTGTCGTACTTGAAAATATAACGACACTAGCTACAAAATATTGTTCAAATATAGAAATAATATTTTAGTTCACAAATCGTCAATTTGAACTAGAGTTTCGAAGATCATCCGGAATATATACAATGTTACTGGATTTTTAATGAAACCCGAATGGCATAGTAGTAAGAAAGTTAATTGATTTAGATAGTTCAGGTAAAGATCATATTCTACCCGTATTGATAGGATAACGTTAAAAAGTGGCGTTGATGATTAAAATTGTGCAGTAGAAGTATTGCTTGACATTCCGATAGTTTTTGATAAACAAATCTTCAAATATTCATTTTCAACTAAGAGCTGCTAGAAATGGGAGTTTATTATTCTACGATCTTGCCTAGATTATCAATTCATGAATTTTAAACCTGAATTCTCTTGATATAGATACTTCCGATATGTCATACTTTAATTACTTTTATTTCACTTGAATAGTTCAAATATTTTTTTCTCTTAAAATCATCCGATCGGAAACCTAACTAGTTAGCTTATTAAAATTGTTTTGTTTTTAAAATTATCAGGCAATTAATTGACTGTTTCGCATGTCAGATCCTCGCAGAACGGTAAGAAGAATACCTATGAAGAGTCTCCCAGCAGATCTTCATCCAAGATGAATGGGAAAAGTCCAAAGGCAGAAAAGTCCAGCGGTTCCAAGAACAGTAGCAGTGGCAACAGCACCCAGGGCAGCACCAGTGGTCGTCAGTCCAGCCTCAGCGGCAAGCTGTCTTCGCTGGGAGCTAAAGCTTCGTCCTTTGTTAGTGTCAGATTTGTCTTTAAAAAATTTATGTAGACTTTTCATATGTTTATAATTAATATACAAATACAGAATGTTTTTGATAAAATTGTCGGAAATAGTTTTTGTGTCAAAAGTAGAGTCAATTCGTGAAATATTTTTATTATGAAATAATGTGACTGTTATTAGTCTCAGGAACTCGTTAAGGTTTTTATTAATAGTAATTTAGTTTTTTTAATAAAATTTACTATTACATGTACTATTACATTCATATTTTGCATTTATCTTCATTTAAGTTTTAACTTTAATATTAAATTAGAATGATTCTATTTTAATTTTCCAGTTTATATCTATCTAGCTTGTTTTTACTATTTATAAGATTGAAAATTAATTATCATACTACCGACTGTTTATACAAAATGTTCCATATTGAAAGTATGGAACGTTCCATAATATTCGCAATCTCAAAGTTTTCAGATTTTGGATTATTCTTTTATAAATTGGTTCACATATCGTTGTGTTTTAATCATGGAAATAATGCCATCATGTAAATATTTAATAGCAAACGACATTGACTGCTAGCTGTACCGGAACTATTGCTTTAGAAGATTGTCTTTTGGTGTTTTGACAAATTGTAGCTCACTTAATAATTTACTTTTATTTACCTTTTGCCACTAGGCCAACAAGATAGCCAGTAGCCGCAGCTCACTTCAAGAAGAGGCAGGTAGCGCCGAGTCTGGAGTATCCAGCGCGAGCTGCTCCTCAGATGAAGCCGCGCCGCCTCCGCCACCGCCACCACCGCCGGCTCCTGCAGCTCTTGAGGTTCTCGAAGAACCAACTGTGAGGCCGTCTGAGTTCGTTGCCAGGATCGGTGAGTTCCTTGTATGGTTGTGTAAATAAAATCGAGACACGATTAGGAAATATTTTGGTTTGGGTTCTTTTTAAGTAGGCACTTAAGACAAAAGCTCCAATTATACAGCCTGGGTTTTTAAGAAGCTGTTTTAAAAATAGCGAGCTTAGAGATCACGTTATTATTTAAGTAAACGAGTATTTAGTTGATATTTTGGAGATATAGGTACTTATGATTTTTATTTTAACATTTCGATAGAACATATAGTAATTGGAACTTTAATATAGTAGCCAGCAATCTAACATAACAAAATGATCCGTTCGATCCTTGCTATTTAATGTAAAAGTGGCCCTTTTCACATCCATTCAGAAGACAGCAGGTATCTCCTAATCTAAAGCTTGTTTCCTCTGGTTATTTGTTGACACTATACAAAAATAAACCGGTGATATGGAGTTTTAAAGTAGGTACAACAATTTAAGAAAAAATATTTCATAAAGTATAAATACATAATTACGTAATTTACTGAAGTACATAACCATATAATCGAAAGTTCCTGTATAATTACATGGTTATGTACTATAGTATCTGTCTCAATCACTGGTATGTATTTACCTGGTTATATTTTAATATTTCAATTTCTTATAATATAGCGGCAAATTTTAGTAAGCAAATTTAAGTAGGCAAATTTTAGTTTATTCTTGTTGAAGAAGACTTTTTTTAAGTTATCACATGATGCATTCTATCCGTTCTCCAGTCAACTAATTATCCAACTATTATTGATTTGGCCAATTAGTTTGTAGCTATAAGTTTAGAATATTATATAAAGATTATCCAAAATGCCAGATTATTTTACTGTAAGGTATACGTGGTCAAAATACCCTTGGTTAATGAGATTTGCTGCCAAGTCTTCAAGTGTATTATATCAAAGAAAATAGGTTTAATTCTACATCAAGTACTGACTCTACTTCTTTATGAGTTTTCGTTCAGTAATAATGGTTAATATTGACTTTAAACTTAAACTTATAACTTCGTTTGGATGATGGAGCAATTAGTAATTGGTGATGAGAAGTGGATTTATTATGCGCTCAGCTGCCAATAAGTTAATGCAATACAAAGAGAAGTTTTGATATTGAAACTTGAATTAAATACCATAAAGGTAATAAAAGCAGCTTTGGATTATCTAGGACATTATTTATTAAGGTATCAATTTCGATTAATTTATGGCAAAAAATCAATCAATACAACCATGTTCATTTTCTCCATGATAATCTCTGACCAATAAAATGACTTCTCAAAAATTATTCCATTTGGGTTAGGTTGTTCTAGTCATTTACTTTTTTTCACCTGATATTGCACCATTTGATAATTATTATTTATTCAAAGTTCAAAGTAATAATTTACAAAATAAAAACATTGAAAATCAATGGCAATGTTTTAAATATAAGTGACCAGGTTTTTAAACTGATTGTACATTTGTGCTGCCTATATGGCAGCAAGTTGTTGATAAAGATACACAATAGATGTATAAAAGTTGGATTTCTCCGTGACGTTTAGATTTTATTATATTTTTTTAAATGCAATATCATGTATTAAACATTATGGGTTACTAAAAATGGATGAAAGCAAAAATAATTGTTATATGTTGAGACAGTAAATTTACGAAGCATATGTGGAAAATATTTTAAAAAGAAAATGCGAAACGTAGTTGTGGTTGACAAAAATAATTGTGTGCCATGTACCGGTACAGATTCTGCAGAAAAGGTGAATTATACATTTAGAAAGTCAAGTATGCAGTTCGGCTTATAAATCTATGGTTTCCTTTGTCTAATTGCTTATGTGAGTCACATAAACAGATAGACTTTCATCTCGATAGCGCTAACAATTATTTGATTTAACGCTTTGTTGAACGCAAATCACTTCGTTGCAATCTTCGTTCGCTCCCATTCCGTCTTCTGCTGATAATTTTAATGTGTTTGGCATGCACGCGAATGTGGAGTAGCCATTTATGGCTTTTGAAGAAGAGTTGGTATTGTTTTGGCTGTCTAAAATCTTAATGTATGTAAGGAAATAAAGTCCCACGAGTATTATACAAACGCCGAATACTAATCAAAAGTTATGTTCTTAAATATATTTCTGGTTGTTTTTTTAGAATATCGTTTTGTATTAGTTTTGTTTGTTTGCCTGTAGCAGGGAAATTTTTTGGACGGTCAAATATAAACGCTTCAAAATATTACTTTTTGAGATACATTTTCTTTCTTCCTCTTGGATATTAAATTTCCAGTTGATTAATATTTTTTTCGTAATAATCGTTGATACGTGTTTAAGCGAAGTGTTTTATTTGCATTCTTTAATACTTTGAATGTTTTAATACAGTTTAATCGACATACCTTGTTTTTCTTCATTTGAATTGTATAAAATAATAATTTTAAAGAAAATTAGTATCGAGTGTGACCTCCTTTTGCCAAAATGAGTGCTGATTCTTAGTGGCGTTCTCTGGATGAATTTTGTGGAATGCACGCTCAATCGGTGTCATATCTGTTTTTAGCTTTCAGATTTTCCGTGGGGCTTAATACACAGCTTAATTGCACCTTTTTAGGATGTCCTACAGATGCTCAATAGAATTGAAGTGGGGACTTCGTGCCGGCTAATTCAAACGGCGAATTCCGATCTCAGTAAATTAAGAATCTATTTTGCCCGCTCGATGTGTTCGAGAATTATCGTCCATAAAGGCAGCAGCAGTTCCTCTGACGGCTAGTGTTGGTTGTACATGAGGAATTAGGATTTTCCTGATGTATCTTTGTGCATTCAAATACCCATTTTCAAGGAAAACTAACTCCGTACGGTCTTAAGAAATTAAGTCTGCTCAAAAGATAACAGAGCTTCCGCCGTAAAGGGTAATCTCTTCGATACATTGGTTTGCTTAACGCTTTCCAGGTTTTTGAGCACTCCAAATAAAGAGATCCTGATTTCATTTCCAAATAAAGAGATTCTGGTTTCATCAGAAAATAAAACCCTACTCCACTTCATATCGGTTCATGTCGCAAGAGGTTTAGGATCCCAAGTGGGTCTTTGGCTGTGGATATGAAGTAGAATTCTATAATACTTATAATACTTAGTGCACCGTTTTCTTCCCGGTCATGGTTTTCTTTTGAATGAGTAGTTCTCTTGAAATCTTTTCCAGATCCTCTCAACAATAGAATGATTTTAATCAAACTGTTGTGAAACGTAACATTGAGTACAGCCTTTTTTAAGAAGAGTCACTTTATTACCAGCGATTATTTTTATATCTGCCACAGTATGTTATAAAATTTGTCACGAAAAACAAACAATTTAAACGCAATATCAATAATTAAAATTATTTGGTTATTTTCAAATGAACAATACAACATAATGCTAATAAATCATTTGATTCCATTCAAATATTTATAAAATAAATTTAAAATTTCCAAATTAAATTAAAACGTTTTGTCTCACTTCTAATACTCTTTAATACGCAAACAAATATTTCCTATTATTCAAATGAATATAAAATTTATTTTTTTTTTAAATTTCCATAACTGTGAAGAAAAGTATTAAGTGCTCGTATGTTTTTGCAAATGAGTGTACTATAGGTACGAAACTCGCAGCGTGAATATAATGCAAGTTTTCAGTTTATTTCTAAACTGGCTTGTGTATGGATTGACAAAATTGTTTTTTTTTATTGAATTAACACTTTTCTTTTATCAATATAATATCCATTCATTCATTCGCGTCTTTTATATTTCTTAAACGCCTGTGGGTATTTTTAATCCGTACATATTATTTCTCAAAAGTTTTTTTTGTCGATAGGTCATATCTCTCTTAATATTTTATCAAAACTAATGATTGAGCTATCATTTTGAAGATTACGTTCACCGCTAGTGACGAAAAAAAACAATGCAAAATTAATTTTGGAATTCTCTCTATATTATTTCTCAAAGATGTTTATGTTGTAAACTTTGCCACCTATGCACAACAGTCGTTCAAACAGTAGTTATTTAAAACAGCGCAATCTATTGACAATTTTTGACAAAGACACTTTTTTTAATATTTTTCAAAATAAAACACATTTCCCTTGCTTATTTTCACATTATATTCGGTTACTTGCAAATTATTTGCACATGCCGACTAGTATTAGGTTCAATGTAGATGAAATATTGACATTAATATCCTGTTAAGTATGAGTTGAGTTTACAAGTAAGTTTCGTGACTTAACGCTGGGTTCCAAAACTCAATTAAGCTTCCCATCAATAAACGCAATCTTCATTAAAGGCGGAAAATTACGGTTTTACTTTCGAAACTATTATTACTATGATTATTTCTATCATTACTATTACTAAAGATGTAGTACCAGTATCGTAATATTCACCAAGCCGAGGATTTTTTTAATCTGTAATATCTAGATAAATTATTCTATATATTGCTCGATGAGCCAGTAGCTTTTGCGTGATTAAAAATTAACGCACTGACAGATAGAGAAATTTTTTTTCTGGCTTCTATTATCATTCTATTCGCTAAATCGATCACTCTTTTCAAAATATTTTCCATGTACAGAATTGATTCTGTTACAATTTTATTATATGACTGTTACAATTTTATTGTTATTTAAATCTAAAAGGCACTATTTTTCTTTCTATCCCGTTTTATGAAAATATATAATTATGAAATTTTGTATTTTTTTCACTTTTCATCATCTGTTCCTTACGTATTCAAATTCTCTGATTTTTAGATAATAAGTTTGTTGTTTTTTAGTGTAGTTAATTGGTTCAATGACTTCATAGTCTGTAATAACGTTGTTGCGAAGTCAGAAATAGAAAAGACTTTACCATTTTAAAATGCTTGAGGATGCTTAAAAAGATTTAAGTGACATTGCATAAATACGCTCAGGTATCCACCACTTGGTGAATGAACCAGTATGTAACCAGTGTGTATGTTCGTTTGTAGAAAGTGGTTTAATAAAAGTGACAAGATGAGAGCTGTTTACTCGAAATCATCTCACTTTTAGTTTACAAGACGAGATCGAATAACTTATGTATTTTTTAAATTTGTAATGATTCCCCTTGAACACGAATAGTCTAACTTATCATGAGCGTATATGTAACGGCTTAAAAGGGTATTCAAAAAGAATGAACCAATTTCAAAACGAAAATATTATTAAGAGTTAGTACTTCAAATATTTACAAGTCACTTCACATTCTATTTATTATGAAATTTTATTTCGTATCTTATAAGTATTCAATGTAGGCACCATAAACGACATCATGATAATATGTAACAACGTATTCGATTAATTTTGTGCATCTGCGAATTTAAATTTTGTTGTTATCAATTATTTTGTCAGGTTTCAACTCATTATTTCAGTAAGAAATGTGGCTCCAAAAGCAACCATAAGTTTCGTTATATATATATATTTATATATATATGTATATATATGTACAATCAATAAATAAAAAGGCCTTTTATTTCCTAATATTAGCAACAATTTTAGTTTTAATTTTACAAACTTCTTGATATCTACGGTCTTTCGCTATATGTCTCCATTGTAGTTCAGCTATTTTCCTGATGTCATCTTCCCAGCATGCATAAGGTCTGCCTCTGTGGCGTTTGCTCAGTGGACCTTTCCATGTTGAAACACCTGTGATCTTTGAGGCTTACTACATGTCCGGCCCATTTCCATTTTAATTTTTGTGTATGGATAAAAGAATCAATTGTTTTTATTTTTGATCTTATGTTTTCGTGTCTAATTTTTTGTGTTCAATAAAGCTAAAAAAGAAAGTTATGGGTTAATGTCCCATCCCATGTTTAACTTATGTGTGCCAAACATGGAAGTTCACAAACAAAATAAAAAATAAAATAACCACATGTCAGAGGGGAATAAAGTGGAGATATATATATATATAGTATATATATATATATATATATATATATATATATATATATATATATATATATATATATAATATATAAGGTGAACTTGGATTTGGTGTCTGAAATAAAATAATTTAAAATTACTCGAACAGTAGAGAAGGGACAGGAATTATAACTAGATAATGTGAAGAGTATAATGTGACTAGTAAATTTTGAATATCATATTTTTATAAAGTGAGTTAATTTTTTTCTCATTAGTAAATAATTTATCTCTCTGGAAAAATTTCATTTTCTTCATTCTAAAAATTTATAACGGTGTCTTAGAAGCATATTTAATATTCTAAGACATATAACTTGTTTATTTCCATAAAACTTCAGATAAAATATTATTTGTTTTCGAATGTCTGTCGTTACTATTGTAAGTAAACTTTTTCCTGCTAACAGTCACTTATAGTGCAGTATGTCGTGAACAAACATCTATCAGATAAAATTAGTAATTAATAATACTTTCATAGTAATAAAACCAGATTGTGGATATAAAAGAAAGTCGGAATGATTAACAAGCTTGTGTTAATTTGAAGTTAAAAATATATAAGAACAAATTGGTATTATTAACTTTGTGAATATGAAAGAGATGTTAAAAATGAAATATAAAAACATCGATTCAAGATTGTTTCGATTCAAGGAAAACTTTCGATGCGGATTCACGCCACTATAAAAGTGTGGTAGAGTAAAAGGTAATCATTTTATCTTTAAACTCGAAACATACATACACTCAAAGCAGAGGCCGCTGCTTTCAGTGCGTGACAGTTGATAGCGAAGGAGACCGATGAAAGTTTATTTAACTGACGAAAATGTAACCACGAAAGTTAGGGGGCCACTATAAGTGTGACGCGATTTCAATTTCAAAGTTATTCTGTAATTTAATTAACATATATTCCCATATATTCTAATAACTTCAATTTACTTTATTCTAGTTCTTAACATTCGGTTAAACTCTACATATAAACGTGGGCATGTTTCTTTGGAAATGAAACATTTTGCGGATGATAGAGATAGCAGAGAGCTGTCAACGGAAGTTTTATAAATCTTGAGTTAAAGTATAAGTTTTATAGATCTTGAGTTAAAGTATAAGTTTTATAGATCTTGAGTTAAAGTATATGTTATTTTGGCTTAAATCGGTAACATTCTACAAATACATTTATTCAAAATACTTAATTTATTAGTAGATTTAAATGTGCTTTTGATACCAATACGAAACGGTGGTAATATCGTTATGAACTATTTTTATCTGTGATAAGGTTTTTCGTTCATTTCTTTTAATATCTGTAACATAAATTGATCAATGTAAGACAAACAAATATACTAAAGTCAGTACATAGATTTTTTTTGGAATAGGGGTTTTTTTTTTTAAAAACAGTTTCCCCGAGAGTGTTAGGTTCTTTATAAAATTTACAGAAATGGCACAATTGAGGGAAGCTTGTGGTAGAATTTCAACTGATGTAGATACGTTTACTAGACTGGAATTGTTCCCTGTTTTATTATAATTTCAACGATTTTACTTTGATTTAATCTTACGTTGCTTTAATCTAATGGTCACTGTGATAAAGTGACAATTGTATTTGAGATAAGACTTGAATTTATAATTCGAAGGTAAGGTATACTGAAACTTAGAAATTCCTTCTTATTTTTACTAGAATGCACTATTATTAAATAATTGTTATACTAAAGTACTACGACTGCCATCCTTACTTTAAAATAAAATGTTGTGCGTTAATTTGGACGAACATACTTTATAATTTGTAAAATAAGAGTACGCTTAAATAGTTTATTTAAATATATTAATAAACGTCTGAAGTTGGTCACATATTGATACATGAATGTGCTCAAATCTGTGAACTAACCTAATGTTTGTTCACAGATTTGAGCTCATTCAGTCGTAAATATTGAATCGACGGAATATAATTAAATATGTTAATAAATGTCTGAAGTTGGTCACATATTGATAGGTGAATATGTCCAAATCTGTGAGCTAACCTAATGTTAGTTCATAGATTTGAGCACATTCAATCGTAAATATTGAATCGATGGAATATAATAAGAGTAAAACTAAACTATGCGGATTATATTCTTTTTTTATTAAAAAATAATGCCATAATTATTATCGTTTTATGAGTTTTTTCGTATTTATTATGAAACAAATTTTATTCTAAAATCCATTTGAGAAGAGAAACATGCTCTGACTTTTTTGATATCATGATAAATAATACATTAGATTTCATTGCACCTTTTTTAAACGACAAGTTGAAACTCGAATGTTTCATTATAGAGATTTAGGTTTTTGCCAATCAATCACTTTTTTGAAATGAATCTTTCTAAATACATATAATTTTTTTAAGCAAAAATTATATACTATTTACGCAAACTGTCCAAAACGGCATAAAACTTTCTTAGCGCCTATTAGTATTTTTTTCCAAGAAGACATTTAGCCAGGTACTTTACAATCTTTTTTTTTTAATGAATCTTAAGTTACAAACCCAATATTTAGTTTATTTAAATCACTTCAAAAAAATATTACGCGAAACGAAAAATATAGCTAATAACACGAAGGTTGTAACAAAACGTTAGGTCAATGTCATATTAATAGGTCGAGTGCGGATGTCGACATAGAGTGTTAGTATAATAAATGTTAGCATGTTTTCGAGTCCTCTCCGAAAAAAGCTTTTATATGAAAATTGGTTAAAAATAAAGTATATAAAAGCTGTTGAGTCAGTAAATTCTAAAAATTTTGGTGCCATTAATATCTGTGTGGAATAGTGCATGTGGCGTAGAACGTATAATGTAGGGCACAAAATTAATTAGGGGTTTTAAAAATTGGTAGTTGTATCTTTTTGTAAATGTGAATAAAAGTAAAATAAAATTGTTAAACACAGCATTAATTAAACCATTGCTGATAAAAACCGCATATGAAATTAATTTCTTCAAAAACGAGAGAAATTCTACCACACTTAATTTAAGTATCTTCCCAAAATGTTTTGACACCTTCTCATCTTAAGTGAATGTGATATAGTGTTGCTCGAATGAAGTCTGCAATTTTAAATCGACCTCTAACGACGGCAGCGATTACCGCATAGTATGCTGGTGACTAAATTTTAATTCCTAATTTTCTATTTTGGGGTCTCATTACAAAGAATCTGTTAAATTTCAAGTTCAAATGCAGTCCGAATTTCTTTACCATTAAGCTATGAACCGATTTGTAATTATTTAATTTTTTAAAATAGTTTTAATAAAGGGAATGGAAAAAGTAACAAGGAAATATCAATAGTACCTACATTTATTAGTGGATACGTATTTGGGAATATTAGTTCTTGTACAGGGCTTGTATAGATTTATCGGAATAAATATTTATCTTAAAAATAAAATTACGTATTATTTATTTACATACACACATTTATATATACATTACAGATAACATATTCGTAACGGCAGGAAATTAATGGTTTAATAAGAATAAAAAATACATGAGAACTGCAAAAGAAATGACGGCACAATTGGACAAATTTACTTTCACTCAACATAAATAAATCACACTCTGATGCGACTGCGATCAGGTGGTTGAGCAGTTAAACACAGCGGGGAACTGGAGAGTTTCGATATAGTTCGATTGTAGAGGGTGATATAATAAACAGGTGATGTTCCAGGAAATTGTCAGACGTGAAGGACGAAAGTTTACTAAATTTTGCCTTTTATTAGCTGAAGATAAATTTCATTAGTGCAACATCTCTTCTGAGTTGCAAGAAATGTAAACCTAGCATACCCAAGAGGAAATCGATAGAAAATAGAAAGGTGACATACTGTCTAATATACATATATCGAAGGAACGTATTTTCTCCTTGATGGTCGTTCTCACGTTCAATCAACAAAGTGTGCTTGGCTTCGTATGGACTCCAAATAATGGAGCCGGATTCTAATCAGCTCTGCACCAATGAAGTGTACTGCAGACGAATATGCCTACTGCATTACGAATTTGGGTCATATTTCCCAATCATGTTCAAGATATTGTATTCAAAATATTTATTAAGGTTATTTTTGTTTTACAGTTTATATTTAAATTGTTATTGATGAAAAAGCTCATGGTACGGAAACTTCGGCGTATTAGTTTGACATGCATTTGATTAATTTGTTTTTTCTATAGCCAAAATGGTGAAAAGGGTATCATTATAATTTCGTCATGCCTGTCTATACGTATGTCACAGCATCATAACTATTTGAATTTATGTCTGATTGTAGTGACACTGAATTGATGTGTATTGTAGTGACACTGAATTGATGTGTGATTGTAGTACAAGAACATCTAATTTAATTATAATTGCATGCAAAAATAAATTGCAGTTTTTATATTATTTATGAATCGTAATGTTTTGTGAATTTGTTCATTAATGTCTCTTTTGCGAGATATTAGTTTCCAAATTGCTAAATAGTGTTGTCATATTTTAACTTTTTAATTACACATATGAAAAATTAGAAAAAAATCGATAAACGTATTTAATAAACGTTGCAAAGAAAAATTGTTCCAGTTAACTTGTATTTATAAATTAAGAAGACATAGGCGATCAAGTCGTTTTTCTTATGATTTTCAAATATAACCACAGCGAAAAATAATGTTAATATTTGTAACAGCTTATCGTTAATCGTTTAAATTACCCCGTTACCCTTAATCGTTTAAATCTTTATACGTACACAAGTGTGTACAGAAACCTTGTAGGGTAAATATCACTAACAGTTAAATGGGTCTAGTTTAAAATTGTTAGGTTGATTTTGCGTAAAGGATGCTGCGGAATATGATATAAACCATTTTGCGATAAGAATCAATAAAACAAAATTACATTCTTTAATGACAAATAATTCGTCTGCACAAAATGATCTAAATGTAATTAATTACGCCCAAAAAGCTTATTTTGTTTGAATTTTAACTGCTGTTAAATATTAAACGATCGCCAAGAAATTCAATATGTTTCACGAATCGACTGTTTAGTTAAATTGGAATGTAGAAAATGTGGAACAATGCAAGACATTCGGTATAACTGATACAGATTAGCGAGATAAATATGCCCGGAAGTCGACGAAAGTTGTAAAAAGTCAAGTTCTACGGTAGTGTGGCTCGGAGAAGATGATTTATTAACGTACGTTTAATTAACTAACTTGAGCGAGCCGGAGCCAAATCGTCTTTCCAGCCGACAGTTGAACAATAACCGCTGGACCGCGCCGGCACGAACAGTCATAAATTACGAAAGTGTGATCTACCCGAGTCCATTGACTGTTCGCGTTCAATATGGCAGCAATGCTAACACATATTGCAAAAAAGCAAACACAACTGTTTTTTTATTTAGTTTGAAAAAAAACAATTTGGCTTATAAAAGTAGATTGAAATGTATATTAAGTTATTAAATATGCTTTGCTACATGAGCACAGTACGAGGTGTTGTTGTCTATGGGTCTATTCTAAATGTCTCCAAAAGTCTTGATGACAAGAGTCGCAAGTTTCAGAGCTTGATGGCTGTAGAGCAGCGTTTCCCGTATGGTGGATAGCGACCCGGACCAGGCCACGAAAATAAAATACCGGGTTGCAGCATTGTCTCTTTGTTTCAAGATAGGTGTTGCTTTTGTGTCAATACAAACGCTCGCTGCGCTATTGCACTGACGAGTGAGTGATTGCTGGTCGTCACGCGTCCTGCGTAGCTTTTGTTTAACACACCCCGTGCCCGCCCCCCGCTCACTGTTCGAGCCGAGTATAAGGTTTAATAGTGATTCTAAAATACGGCCGCACAATGCACAGATAAATATTCCTGCAAATAGAAAAAAGAAGGAATCCTGGATCTGATAACAAACCATTGTGTATAATTTGTAATGCGGAACTTTCAAACGAGTCCTTGAAACTTTCAAAGTTGACCCAGCATTTAGAATCAAGACATTCTGATTATAAAGAAAATCCAATAGTGTTTTACATTAATAAGAAAAGGTAACTACAAGCCAATAAACAAAATATGACTTCGGTGTTTTCACAGAGCGCTCGAACTGACAATTTTGTGCTGGCTTCTTCTGAAATATCAAAATTAATTGCTGAGACTGGATATCCCCATACGGTTGGTGAGAGATGAATACTTCCAGCAATAAAAATAGTAGCATCTCGAATATGTGAAAAAAAAACAAAAGAGCTAAGTACATTTGTTGGCGTTATCAAATAATACAGTGAAGCGTAGAATCGTGGATATGGGAGATAATATCGAACCAGCAGTCACCTTAAATTGTGTAATTATTTTTTCTTACAAGTCGGTGAAAGTACAGACGTATCGGATAACGCTAATTTGATGTGTTTTGTAAGGCATGATCTTAACAATACGATTTACGAAGAGTTTCTGTTTCACAAAGCAAGTAGATATATCAATGAGCATGAAATTGAATAGAAGAAATGTGTGGGACTGAGTGGCGATGGAGTACGTGCTATGTCAGGTGTTCGTTCTGGACTTTATCCGAGAGTAAAAGCTACAAGTTGTGTGGATGCATTGCAGCATTCATAGACAGGCACTGGCGATCAAAAAAATGCCATTGATTCTAATCGCAACGGTGAACGAATGTGTAAAATTTATAAACTTTATTAAAACTCGTCCATTATATTCAAGATTATTCTTCGCTCTGTGTAAAGAAATGGGAAGTGATCATGAACGTCTTCTTTTACATTGCGAGGTGGGATGGCTATCAAGGGGAAATGTGTTAAGAAGACTTATTGAATTAAAAGAAGTAGTTTCAGCGTTCTCAGAACAATATCCTCCAATAGTTAGAAATGCGATATTTGAGTTTTAATGACAGATTTCATGACATTGATTGGTTATTGAAGGTAGCCTATATTTGTGATGTTTTTGATTTTTGAAATAATCTAAACTTGACATTACAAGGTAACAATGTAACGGTATTTAAAGTACAAGAGAAGGTGGAAGCTGCAATAAAAAAACTTCATTTTTGGTCACATCGTAGGGAAACTGGGAATTACAAAGCTTTTGCAAAGTTATCAGAATTACAAAAATAATACAACATGCGTTCTTTGCCGAACGACACTTTTGGTAAGACTGGAGGATAATCTGAAAGACCATTTTCTTTCACTCAACAGCAGAATCCGAGACTGATTTGCCAGATTCAAATGTCGACTGATTAATTGAATTGTATGTGACACGGCACTCAAAGATATATTCGAGGAAAAACCATTGATAGACTTTTGGTTGTTTTGTCTTCGAGAAGAGTGGGTACACTCTTAGCAGATTAAGCGATAAAATTTTAATTCCTTTTGTAATGGCATATAAATGTGAAGCAAGTTGAACACTTGTGTTTCCAGACGATAAATATAGAGACCGATTGGCAGTCGAACCAGATCTAAGTTAACATCCTTTCCTGCAAACTTTGAGTTCATAGTTAAAAAGAAACAGCTTCATACTTCTCACTAAAATTTGTCATACTTCTCACTAAATTATGTAATTATCATGCAATCATTGATATAATATTATTGTTAAAAGTTAACGTTTTTCTTTTACTTTAATACACTTAGGTTATGTGAACATTGAAATGTGTTTTTTTTATTTTCCCTACATGCACTTGGAGGGTTAAAAAACTTTTAGTGGGTCGCGATAGGGAACATTAAAATAACCTAACATTAAAATAAAATAATATAAATAGAGTATTTCATCCGGTGGTGATTCAAGTTTCTTTTCGAATTGTGGTATAGCCCTTGATCTTCATATTTAGGCATGGATTTAGTTTAGTATCCTGCAGGCAAGCCACACGAATATTGTTTTGATGAAGGTTGTTTGAGAGTTCATCCATTTTCTTCGGCGTGCCATTAATGTTGAGTTGCAAAACATTGAGTGTCCTCGTCATATACTTCCCGTAAGTGCCCGGAAATCAGCTTATGGCGCGTCGCCTACCCCAGTAATATGGTCGATTACACTATCTGTTGCAGAGTTTAGGTTGCCAGGGTACAGAATTGCCATGGCCTCAAATAGGTTGAACTTCTGCCTGTTGGTCCACGGAAAGTATTTTATTTCCCTTCTACCACCCAGTGGAAGACCACTGATAAGTATTTCCTTCATTTATTTTTTTCCTTTCTCTTTTTTATTTTAAATTTGTTCTAACGTAATATATTGTTTAGTAATCTCTATAGATAGTAAAAGAACTCAGTGTGACATGAAGTAGCTTGGGGTCATATCTAAACAGTGCAGTGGTAGACATTATTTCGGAATCAGAATATTACTACTCATTATTTTCTACAATGATTTCTAACTTGACGGAGTTGATTAGTTGCTATGATTCAGAAAATAACACTTTTTTGAAGAAATGTATGTCGCATGTACGCAGATATTCCATAAAGGCTTCATTTAAAGTTCAATTTATTTTTATTATTTGCTCAGACATTTTCGAAAAT
Organism: Druceiella hillmani; assembly: GCA_039881145.1. Classification (NCBI taxonomy): domain Eukaryota; kingdom Metazoa; phylum Arthropoda; class Insecta; order Lepidoptera; family Hepialidae; genus Druceiella; species Druceiella hillmani. The sequence continues at coordinate 30,811,953 of JAYKKI010000005.1, read as the reverse complement.
AATAATTACATAATCAGGAAAGTAGGTGGCTTTTACTTTTTTATGTTCTTTAACACTTGTGTAACTTCCGTAAAAGTACATGTAAGTTATTGCAATTGAACAATTCGCGATTATCGCTAGTAGGGTATTATGCAAACTTCATTTCTTTAAACGGTCTTTAAAGTTCACCGCCAGTCAGTGCGGATGCATTTCTCGTTATAGATGCAATGTGTTCACGCGAAGTGGGCGCAGCGTCACGGTTTGATTGTGAGATGTTCAACTCATTTTTTCAGCTTTCGGGGGAGCGCAGGCTGGTCTCACTCTGATTGTCCGGTAACTCGGTCGGTGAGATGCGTCGGCCTAATGACATTCTATTTATTTTAATGTATTAATTATACGTGTTGCTGGCCTTAAGACGCTCGAGATGTACACAAGAGCACGGCGAGATTTGCGTCGACGAATAGACGAGTGAAGTGAAAGGGGTAGACGATTCAGTAAACATTTTAATATTAAAATTTTAATTTCTTTTTCGCGGAAATTTTTTTCATTTATTTAAACGATTACTTTATTTAGACCGTAATACTTTTTCAGTTTCCTTATTAAAACGTTCTTAAATCTTTTACCACGTTCTGAATTTTTTTACGTTATGACTTGCATCATTGTTGTTTTGTCCTAAGTGACTAAGTCGGAATAAAATAAGATTTATATTTTTATTAGAACACATTAAAAAGTAACCTAGTAAAAGTTATTTTTTTAACAATCTATGTAAGTAGTCTATACAGGCATAATGTACATTTTTTGACTTGAAACTTTATCTTATTCGGCATTAGATGGCATCGAATTTAGAGTAACTTATAAATAGTCCAATTTCAAATTTCAAAAATTGTGTATGTACTTATATACGCGCGTTAGAAGTTATACTTCTTTGGCGCAATACAAAAATAATTTTATTTAGGACGCAAATAATTAATGGAAATCAAATAATAGAAGGACTAAATTCAGTCAAATAATTTAGTAAATTTTAAATAATTTATAATTTATAATGCAAATATATACAAACCGAAACTTTACCTTACTTAGAAAAATATACTTAAAATATATTTTAAAAAGCTTGTAAGCACTATTTCTATCACGAATGTTGGCAATAAATAAATGTTTTTGTTTATATGGACCGCTATGAAATTTCAATCACCAAAATATTATTTAATAACACAGATGTAACTTAGATTTGTATGAATATAAAACACGTGTCTCGTATTTACAAATATATCAATAACTATCATGAATATAGCATCAGTCACTACACGCATGTTTAATGAACAACTTCATCCTGTCGATTTTTGTTGCATCATGCGTGCGCAACGTAAAATTTCACTCTCATCATTTTTTTATAACACGCCTAAAGAAGTATAACTTAAAAAATATTTTAGGGTTCTGTACCAGAAAAGAGAACATAAACAAATTTTTTATATGATCACTCATGTTTTTATCTGTATTATCGCTCATGTTTTTAACTTGATAAACTTTACTAAATGGGATGCAGTGGCGGCGTAGTCCTTCGTTGAAAAATGCGGCACACTTGCTCCTGAATAACTTTCCATTTTCTGTTATACTCGAACTGAATATTTTATTTAAAATGTTAGGTAATTTATTTGTACTTTTAAAAAGTCTAAATTTTGCTTTCATTCAAATTTCTTTTTAAATTAAAATTTAAAGATCTTTGTGTCGAAGTTTCTGGCAAAATATATAACCTCGACTTTACTTTTATCATGAAAGTTAGCAAGAAGTAAAGTAGAGCAAGGTAAAGTCTCACAGCACAAGTACAGGAAAAAATTCAAGTAATTCAAGTTTATCAAGTAAAAAAATATTTTTTTCAATATGCGCAAGTGAAAGATATAACAGGTAATCTGTTTTAGTTCTAAAAATTAAAATGGTATATGATTCAATAGGAATATTATATATCATTAAATGTTTATAAATGCCAAAAGTGTACGGCATCCTCATAGTGCGAGTTTCACCCGTGACTGGTTGGTTTTTTTAAAGAATATTGTTTAACTAGACAGTCATATAAAACTAGAACATGAGGTCACTATTCATATTTTAAAACAAACGAAATTGTTTTAAAATGTAAATAGTGACCTCACGTTCTAGTTTTACCTAATTGTAAGTTTGATGCTTTTGCTCAACTCCAGCGCAAAGTTATGGGTGGCTGAAAACTATATCGGGTTGTACCCAGTAAAGGATATTTTTCTCAGAAACTTCGACGCACAGGACTTGTTTGACTTGGTAGAGGAATTGCCCTGCCCCAGATTTGTAGTGTGGATACTTCACCCTATGGATGTATCACCCTATGGATGTATGGGTATGTCATTTGGTCTCACTACTATTGTTTTCACATCAAAACAGTGGTTAACGATTTTCACAATTTCCAATCACAGGCTGCGACTTTAAAGCTTTTAGTGGGGCAGGAGAGTTTGCCAATGAAATCGAATCTATTTACTTTTGCAGTGTTAATAGTAGTGGCTCAGTCGAACTGCAGTTGTGTTAAGTGTATGAGAGACGGTCAAATGGAGCTTAAAAGCTGCAATTTGGCTTTTATATTATTCACTGTTACTATAGAATACAATAAAAAGAAAGTACATCTATGACGAGCATACTTTATTAAAGTTGATGAAATAATTATTTTTATATAGATTTTTTGCTAAAGGTTAAGAAGCAATATATGTGGCCACAATTTCGTTCCTAATTTTACCAAAACGATTCAAGCAAGTACATCACTAGTATTCCCATTTAGAGGTGATGACGTCTTGTAATGAAACCATCATTGCATGCCATGAATAATCATTTTTGTCTACGACTGGCTCCGCTTTGCCACTTTATTACCATAAACAATTAATACTGTTACTAACCTTGACGCGAAAATTGAAAGTGACGTTGTGTTCTCAATTTGTACTTTTTTTATTTTTCGTTTGGTTTGCAATATTATAATTGTTTCTAATACGTGTCGGTTCTTCTTTGGGTTTGATTTCAACGCAGCTTAATTTTTGTTTACATTTCTAGTCGGAACAATTCGTGAAGAAAAATAATTGGTCAAAAATTTACTCGTCTAAAATACAACATATTTTATTGTAGTACCAAATTGGACATTAATCTAATTACTTTGCTTAGTAAAGCCAATAAGACAATCGTTTATATTGGCTTTACTAAGCAAAGTAATTAGATTTCTTTGGGCTTACGTCAATTCTGGCAGGTGTTACGAACTCTTCTAGCAAATGTATATATATATATATATATATATATATATATATATGTATATATATATATATATATATATACATATATATATATCATTGTTCAGGTAATTTTTATAAACTATGCGCTGACCATTTCGTTGACAGTTGACAGGTTTGATGGTTAAGATGTTTGACGAAAATTTTTAGAATGGACATTGACATACGACAGATCGATTTCTTAATTACTTCAACGAATATAAGCAAGATTGACGGCGTGTCGATCGACGTGTTGCAAGATCTTGTTATTGTTGCTCGTGGTTCCGTGTTTAAGATTTAATTCTAAAATATTAATGTTTTGAATTGAATATACTCTCTCTCTCTCTTTCTTCAAGTATTTTCAAACAGTTTACTAACAATTATATTTGCATCTTGTATTATTATGATACAATCGAATTAAATTACACTGTTTGGTTTTTTATTAAGTATTTACTTTTTTAAGTGAGATTAATTTGACTATAAGTCGTAATTAAAGTAAAATTCGATATTTGCATCTTGTATTATTATGATACAATCAAATTAAATTACACTGTTTGGTTTTTTATCAAGTATATACTTTTTTAAGTGAGATTAATTTGACTATCAGTCGTAATTAAAGTAAAATTCGATATTTGCATCTTGTATTATTATGATACAATCGAATTAAATTACACTGTTTGGTTTTTTATCAAGTATTTACTTTTTGAAGTGAGATTAATTTGACTATCAGTCGTAATTAAAGTAAAATTCGATACTTGCATCTTGTATTATTATGATACAATCGAATTAAATTACACTGTTTGGTTTTTTATCAAGTATTTACTTTTTGAAGTGAGATTAATTTGACTATCAGTCGTAATTAAAGTAAAATTCGATACTTGCATCTTGTATTATTATGATACAATCGAATTAAATTACACTGTTTGGTTTTTTATCAAGTATTTACTTTTTTAAGTGAGAATAATTTGACTATCAGTCGTAATTAAAGTAAAATTCGATTCTTTGTCTGTAAACAATTTTAAAATATTCTATTTTTTAAGCTATTGTCATCATTATTTACTCGGTTACTATGGAATCAAACAAGAGAAGAAATATATCAAATTACTGTACAGCGTTTATAAAAAATTGTAATTGAACATTGTGAAAAGTTTCACAACAGTTTCAGTAAGACTTTTTTTTCAGTGTTCACACGAGTTTTTCACGAGAAAGATATAATAATTTATGTAGTTTGTGAAATTACAAGGAATTAACTATGATTTAAATACTGTTTTACTAATGGTGTAGCATACTGGGAAGGATAATTATATAACTAACTTTAATTATAACGTAATTTTCGAAAAAGTAACATGTGAATCTATTTCGTTGCGAAAGTCACTCTGGGTATATGAAAATAACGAAAAAAAAATAAAAAGGAATGCAAATAAAAAATAAAAAGGAATAAAAATAAAGTTTTGATGTATAAAATATTAAGTATAATGAAGTAATAATTGAAACCGCATTCAGTGAAAAATGGAAACTTAATTAGAAGAATTATTCTAAACTTTAAATAATATATTATTTTGTTCATTTTAGTTTTAAATTTTCATTTGGCCATATTTACTTTTCTTGACATATTTCATGTTTTTGGGAATTAAAATGTAGATTCTTATATCAGGCAATAAAAAAAAAAATACATGGGTTTTAGCCTGATTCGATCTAATATTGTTTACTTTTTAAAGTTAGAAATACATCAAATTGAGAAGACTTAGATGATATCTTTTGTTAGCGTTGTTTAGCATCGTTTGTTTGTAAACATATTGGTAAATAGTATTTACTACGTTAATAAAGAATATTGGTAAACGATACTGTTTACCAATATTCTGTTAAAATTCACTAGAATATCGACCAGGTCTTAGGCGGGCATATCTGAAAATCGACCCTAGATTTTTTTAAATACTCCTATTGAAGCTCCTTATACGCACATATTTGTTACTGTAAATAACATTTTAAGAAACTTTTATCAAAAATTAGATGTATTCTTGCTCACTTCCTATTAAAATCACATTCATTAGTACTTTTTATTTATTTTAGAGCTATCCGCATATCCACATAAGTGATTTTTTATACACGTCTATCAAGAGTATTTCCTTAATTTTTAATAATTATTTTTTCAACTAAACTTTGCTTTTATCATCTCAACCCTTATTACAAAATTAATTAAGAAAATGCTTAAGTTGATCATCTCCCATATTATAAAAAGAAATTTAAAAAAATCTTAACTAGCCAAGGGGCTGACGAACAAAACAGGTGAGCGAATTCCCCTAACCTTCAATGCGATTTACGTAATGCAATTATAGATCGTTAAAACTAACAAAAGAACAGTAAACCTCGTAAAGATAAGACTCGGATAGCACCTTAATTACGAGGCAGCACTTTCACTCAAATTCGGCTCAATTTTACAATGATAATTATTCATTTTTCTTCAAATTACCAAACACGCAACAAAGGACGCAGACAAAGGAGGTACGGAAGCGACGCCGCAGTTGTAGCAACGATTCAAAACGACTGAATCTGAATCGTAATGGCCATTGAGTTTGTGAATCGGCGCCGTGATGCAGCGAATAAGGCACCGTTGGTGAAAAATGAAAGTTATGCCAAAGTAAACATTCTCGGTCGATAGCTGCCGGTAGACGCAGAAGTTCATTTCAATGGGCCACTTGTATTACACGACAAGTTAATTCACTTAAACCAAAGGTCAGCAGGAATCTGAAGACGTACTGATACATAAACTTGTAAGTCTTAAAGAGGAATATAACTTTGAAATATGACCTAAAAAGAAGAATACCATTGGCTGTTCGTACATTTTTTATGTTTGCCACTTCATACTGTATTTATGTTCTTAACGCGTAAATTGGAAGATTTCTTGACATAATAAATTAGTATAATATCTCAGCAATTTAATATTTGGAATAATTGTGGAGTCTGTGACATTAGAATACAGTTCCTAAAGTATAAAACCTTTGAAAAATTGTAAGACTTAAGAATAATTAAGTGGTCATTATGGTTTAGAGTCAGTTGTTAGGATGATATCCTAGGATCTAAGATTTTGAAATGTGTATTTGACAGATGTAATTTTAGAAATTAAGATTTTCCATTTTGGTCCTAAATATTGCGCAGAATTTTTCAGAGTTGCAGTTATATCATCTTCAAAAATTGTCATATTAAATTTTCTTCTATAGGTTTTTGGAATGGAATATTCTTCATATATTTTTGATACTACCATATTAGCTAGATTACTTCGTTTAATAAACTTTTGCCTCTCACCATTATGATAATTCAGAACTAGAATAGTGTACGACGTGGCAAACTTGCTGGTCTTGGATTCCAAGTATGGGAAAATCTTTCTCATGCGGGAATGGTTAGTTTCTTGTTTTTTTCCAGTAGCTATGGAATTGTAAGTTTCTTTAATTATTTTCTGCCTGATTTAATTATTGAAAATTATGCGTTTTCCTACAGTCTATTACATAAATGGCATTTGCAAATGAATACAGGGCTGTGACGATTGATTACTATAAAAATAATTTACAAATATTTAGTGACTACAATGCTATTTTTTAGGGTTCCCTACCTCAAAAGAAAAAAAGGGACCGTTACATGATCGTTTCGTTGTCCGTTCGTCATCTGTCAAAATCCCTTTTCTCAGGAACTCGTGAAGGTATCAAGTTGAAATGAATATCAAATACTTAGTTAGGTCCACGGTCCCTTGGAGCTGTAAAAAATTAAGCCTCAAGTCAACGCAATAAAAAATGGCTATTTTTGCCGCATTTTTTAATACTCACAAATAAATCAAACGTATAAGATACTTCCCGTTGACCAAAAATCATGTAATTTGGTAAGAAGCAAGGTCCCACAGCACAAGTAAAGGAAAACATCTGGAAATCTTAAATTATATATATATATATATATATACACATATATATATATATATATATGTATATATATACATATATATAAATATATATATATATATATATATATATATATAATAATCCACATATATATACCACATATTTTTCTTTGGATAAGGCAATATATTTTTATATATTATTATATATTTTTTTATTTTTATATATTTATACCATTAAATATTTATAAATGCCTAAATGTGTATGGAATCCCCCTCGTGCTTGCCAGGGTTTTTTAGCATTAATCGTAGTCCATAGGACACCATTCTTTGTATATTTATAAATGTTTGTATGAGATATTCGATAAATTTAAAAGTGACGACTTTTAAATTATTTAAATACCGCTTGTGACATCTGTATCATGAATATATATGTAGCATGTATATAATCATGAATAGAAAATGGTTATAAAAAGTACATCCTTAAAGCCTTTTCTGATTTCTACTCCTTTAAAGATGCAATCTAGAAATAAGGTCTGCCTTTGAAAGATAGCATCTTAAAATTTACAGATTGTATATCATATTTACCCAGATTCAGGCAACGATATCTTGGTCTCTTAGTTAGTTATTTTATATCTTGTTTCATTGCGCCCACCAAGCAATATAGTTCTTATAAGCTACAAAATATTATAAATTTTCGCGTGAATAGCACTAGACAATATATTGCCATATTAAATAGTCCTAATTTCACAACGGTTAGATTTTAAAACCTGCAATAATTCACTTTCATATAATTAAGTGCTAATTTTTTTCATTTAAACTCGGGCCTGATTCATGCTTGATCGATTTTTACGATTGGCGGAAGTTTGAAATCGTTATGCCTCAAGGAAAATATTACCAATCAAGTAAAATTTTTATTGTACGTACCTTTCATTTTTGATGGTCGAGAAATAGAAAAATATGTCAAGTACGAATAGGATTCGTGAGGTTCCGTACCTATTTAGGCGCTTATAAAAATTTGAGGGTACATAGTATTTCTATTAAATATTTAGTAATATTAATTTCCCACAACTTAAATATATTGCCTACTATATCTCACATAGACTTAAAAACATCGTGTATGTTTCGAAAATTATAAGATTTAGCATAATTACCTTAGTTTTTTTTGTAATGTTTCTGATAGATTTTATCAACGTTTTTTCCTAATTTTTTGGTTTAGTAGTTTTCAAAGTAAGTGAGGGAGGGTAGAGGTGCTATTATGTCAAATTTGAAGTTCCTACGTTGTATAGTTTTTAAGAAAATCAGCTGTGATAGACACGTAAGGGATGTCATAAGGGTTCTGTTTTTTCTTTTGTGGCATGAAACCCTAAAAATGCATTTGTGTAAACTTACTTTTCAATAAGTGGAAAATGGGAATAAATCCAAGTGTTTGATTACTTTATTGGCTAGCTTTCATAAATTATATTGTGGGAAGATTTAAATATTAGAAATCTAGCGCCCACTGTGATTAAATCAAGTTTTGAATACTTCTCCGCAATCCATATATTCTTATACCGTAATATACACCTATGTATGAATACACCTATTTTCTTTAATATGAAGAAATGAGTGCACCTTTTTCCTTTAATATGAATAAATAAATGCACCTATTTTTTAAAATGATTAAATGTATGCACCTATTTTTTAATAAGCTGAATAACAAATAAAATAATAGGTGTATATACAAACCTATATATAGAAGCATATACGGGCGAGTTATTTAACGGCATTTTCACTCGAGAGTAGTAGCAAGGTACTACGTTTCAGAGTTTTCAGAGTATATAACAAGATTATCTAGTAACAAATAAACTATATACAATTTTATTTGATAAGAAGTAATCATAAACTTAAGATATTTGTTAGAAAATTATTTATTAAACGATTACTTCCATAACTTATATCGTGTACACAAAACGCATGATATTGACCATTAAATCTGTTTGAAATTAAATCTTCCAGTAATTGAAGTGTAATTGTCATTAATAAATACAAATTTAATAAAATTATATGCAAGAATGGTTTAATTAAAATATAAAAGTAGTATAATTTTACATAACTGATTGGAGAACATAGTTAATATAAATATTCTAAACAATTTTAAGAAGTCACATTTCGACCCTTTGTCCTTATTCTAGTTGCAAGTAAACAAGCAAACAAACACAAATTCATTTCGGACTCTGCTATATACTTCTGCATTCTGAATTCTATTATAGAACATCGAAGTTGAATTACGATTTAAACATTTAACAAAATTATTGTCAATGCGTTCATTACGGATATGTTTTGGGAAAGAGTATATTTAAAGAAACTTCTTCAATTTACGGAGGAAGGTAACCGAAAGGAAGGAAAAAATGTATAAAACTAGAATATTAGAAGAAAGAAGAAAGAACTTAGTAGGTAATTTAAACATTTATGGAAGTTATTTTGTATGCATTGAGAATGGATATATCTTGGTGAAGAGTATATTTTAGAAATATTTTTCAAATTCGGGGATAAGACAACTGAAAGGGGGAGAAAGATGAATAAAAGTAGGGGGTTAGAAGAAAGAAGGAGAATTGAAAGAAAAATTGTAAGAGTGAAATGCAATCAATTAAGTTGACGTTGTTGCATAATTAGCAAGCTGTTGCAATGTTTGCGTATTTTATTGCATGCAGGTTTTCACTATATCATTCAATTAATTTAATCACGCTTTTAATTGGCATTCACTAATTTTGAAAATATTACAAGATTACCGGTAAAATGTATGGTAAATAAACTACCTAGCTGACGTAAATATGGCGTGTATCTTTACGAATATCTCCCATATTTAATTTTAAAACACATCTTATCTTATCACAAATCAAATTTTCTACCGAATATACCCGGCGAATGAGTCAGTTGCCAAATAAACAAGTAATACAGAAAAAAAACACACACAAAAACCACGATCTGAATACTATGTAGGCACCCGCCTGACGATAGATAGATAACAGACGTCACTTTCACGCCCCCCACCCTTCCGCATCTCACTTTGTATCTGACTTGCAGGCGCGCGCCGCAACTCCTCGGCGGCCAGTAGTGAGGCGGATGCCGACGGCGATCGACCATCGCGCGGAGGACCTAACTTGGTCAACAAACAACTGGTGCTGCCCTTCGTGCCGCCCAGCTTCCCGCACAACTCTGCTTCTAACCGTCTGATCAAACCCTCCGAGTATCTCCGCAGCATCACGACGAATTCATCCAAACAGTCCTCGGATGCGGAGGATGGTTACACGATAGTCAATCAAATGAAAAGAAGCGACAGCTGCGACCGGAGCGAGGAAGCCAAGGAAAACGGCCCCGCCTTCTGTCCGCCGCCTCCGCCGCCGCCGCCGCCCCAGGAGAACGGCAACAGCAGCAAGCACCAGCCTCTCTCCTCTATCAGCATTCAAGATCTTAACAGTGTTCAGCTACGAAGGACCGAAAAGATGATCGCTTCTAAGACACTCTCGGCACCGGCCAGGAGCATGAGCATGCAATGCCTGGCCACGGAGCCTTTCCAAGCGCAGAAGACGGACCTTATCGCCGAACTAAAGATGTCGAAAGACATAACTGGTATAAAGAAGATGAAGGTGGAGCGAGCCAAGATGGAGAATATGGTGGAGAAAGAAGTGTACTCGGAGTATACAAAACAGTTTACCGCTGAGAACTTCGTAGATCAGGTGAGTTAATTTCTTTATTTTCAGTAGATAAATATTCATTTATCACAATTTTAACTATATGAAAGATGTTCTCTTTTGTAGATATAAGAAAAGTTTCAGTTTTCTTTGCTCTATTATTTTAATAGTTTCAGAGAAATGTTATGGAATTTTCTTAAGGTTAGAAATATTACTTTACCCAAAAGCGACAAAGTTTTTTAAAAGATCTTTAAAATAACCTAAATTATGTTTTTTTTACATATACCTTACATAAGATCATTTTAAATTATTCTTAAATTTATTCTATTTACGTGAATCCAAGTTTTTTATAAAACCTTTAAAGTAAACTAAATTATGCTTTTTACATATATGTGACACAAGATCCTTTTAAATTATTCACAAATTTATTCTATTTATGTGAATCCTTATATTACATTCGCGTGCTTGTTGTATAGTAGATAAATAAAACTCCATTTTCACTTCATCCGCGAAACATGTCATAAATCATTCATGGTTCAATACAAATCCACGTCAAAGTTTATATTCATGAACAAACATTGATATTTGCATTTTATTTCCTTTTAGTTTGAAACTCATCTGACCACATATAAGCTCTATTGACGTTATATCATCCACTTGACAAGTTCGGTCGCTTTGCGCCTTTCTACTTTTATATAGCTAGCTTTTTATACTCAAAAAATGATTCATTAATCGCGGCGAAATTCGTCCATATCGGTATGAAAATCACGTCCGTTTCAGACGCCGTCTTCTCGTACTCGTGTTAATTAAACTGCGATCGTATAAATAAATGTGAATTAAAGAACGATCGCACGAAACAATAACTTCGTACTCGCTCTATTAACGATGACTCGCGAGTTTCTTTGGTTAAATGCTCTGCATCACCTGCGCGGACTTGTTAAATAAAATTTTAAATATTGATAATTTTCTAAGTTTAGAAAAGTTGCGAAAAATATCATATAATTTTTGTATCATATTTAACTAAATATCACATAGAAATATAAGTCAACTTACTACCTTATTGCAAGGGTTCTTTTAAGTACCCACAACTGCATTAAGTTGTAAATGTACTCCTTAAATGATTCATTATTGTCAGGTAAGTAATCAGGTAGTGTAACTGATTAGTAAAATAAATAGTATTCTAAAGCCTAGTGACGTAAAGGCAAGTACCCTGTGAGAGTAATCGTAATGATCTAATTTTAACTGAACTTAATAAAGAAACTTAATCATTATATGAACTATTTGTCACCATTCTCCATATGTATCGACACAGGTACCTTTAGGGGTAAATTAAAATAATAAGAAACTACCGGTACTCCCATAATTGTGTTTACTTGGCATAGACAAACCATTTGAAATTTTGATTTTGATATATTTTATATACTGACTTCAAAAAACTAATTATTAAATGACGCATTTTGAAAAAAAAATTATAAATAAAAAACGAAATGAAAATAAAGTGAAACTAAAAAAAAATAACTAAAGTTTTGCAAGTTGATGAGTGTAGTGTACCTATTGGATACAGCGTATTTGGTTCAGATTTAAAGTTGAACGGCTAAACTTGAGTAGATTTATAGGGATAATGTGTTCTCAGGAAATTTTTTTCGTGTTTACATACTAACATATATTTCACTTTGATTAGTTAAATTGATATATTTCTTCATAGCATCTTTACCTGCTTTCATATACGTCTCATTACTTTTATTCTTTTCAACATACGAACTTTCTTTCTACTATTCCAACAACGAATAAATATATGAAATAAAGGCATTATTTTACATATTTATTCATCTTACAGATATCATTTCCCTACTTCCCAATTTTTCTTTTCAGTGTTCTTTTTCCATGTATACTTTTTATTGGGTTTTCAATGCTTTAAATACAATATACCACATTTATTTATCACATATATTATGTTGTTTTTTATAAAATGTTATAAGGAAATGAAGACAGTATAGTTTTTTTGAATATTTAGTGCAAAATAATTTCTTTTAAAGTATTAATTTACCATATAAATACATGAAGGTTAAAACATCTTGATTTACGTATTCGCAGAGCAATAAATATTTCATCTATATCATAGACACAAAATAAAATGTTGTAACGTTAAATAATGGATGTAGAAAATATTAATAAATTAAGATTAATTGAGCATGGAAACCCACATAATTAATATATTTTTTATTCCATAATTTATTCAGCAATTTCCTTTTGGAAATCAAAATGGATCTTTGGATAACCGAAATAGGAATTAAATATTTTTTATTTCGAATCCACCATTGTAACGTGATCCCTCCGTATACTCTTTCTGAACCATTGTAAAACGTATCACAAGTGAAGAATGTTTATTTCAAAAATAAAATATCTAATTAAAAGTAGTTTATGTCTACAATGTTGTACTTTGTTTGAATATTTTGGAATATTGAATATATTTTAATTTAATGTAATACAACGAAAGCTAGGACGTGGTAAAGAACTTAAAGAAAGTAGAAATAATACTACACCAGGTAGTTTCATTGAATTGTGAAGGTTTTGGTTTGGATGACTAATCAGCCAATATTTCATATTACACTAACAATAATTAAATTAAGACTGCAGTCAATTGGATTGTAGATAAAAAATTATTCGATAAAATTAATTATTAAACCGTAATATCGAGAGCCTATATCATTGATATTCAATGATAACATTGCAAAATTAATTGCTGAATGTCATGTGATTTATTATCAAATTTAACATACATTGACATTTAGAGTGAAGTGTTTCAATGCCATTTTGACTTTTTATTATGTTTATTTACAGGCCAAAAAAAAAACAAATTTATTACAATTTGTCAAAACTGTTTCATAATTTAAAAATATTTATAATTTAATATATTTACTGACTTTTATAATTTAAGAAATATAGCTGAATAATTTAAAGTTTGACATTTTTCGTCGTCCGTTCTAAAAGTTTAACACAGTAACTTAAATTTGTTTTATGTAATGTCGCTGACGTAATTTGTTTTTGACTTAATTCTGAATAACATATTTTTATATTTATAGATTGAAAAATTATTTATAGAACTAAAGTAACTCAAAATGGAACTAAATTACAGCTGACTGTTTTCAGCCGACCATTTATTGGTATGACGCAGTTTAGCACCAGCAAATTTTACTTCTTTTATTTAGTTTTTAACATATGTCCTTATATACATCTAAAATGACATATTTAACAAAAATATTGAGCCAATCGTGATTATTTAATAAAAAATCTCTTTGAAAAGTGAAAAAAGACCACTCACCACGAAGAAACGGAACTAGATATCAAACTTGAAATTTATAATGTGTCTTTACTTATATAATATTTGTATGCTATATACATTTTTTTTTTGTTTTGTTTTTTTATAAAAATTCATGTTTGTGTTGCATGTGTTACATGTCACAAACAATGCCAATTATGTGAAAAAAAAATATATAGTTTTTAGCAAAAAGGCAGTTTTAAGCAAAAAAATATTTGAAGTTAATTTTTAATGATAAAATTATCATGAGTGACTAATATTTGTGTTAATTACGTCGTTTTAAATGTATATTTTTCATTTAATAAAAAAAACTTCTATTATTAAAATTTATATTATTGCTGAGCCGTATTTTTTTCATAAGTACGAAAAATGGTTTTCCTTTTAGGAAATGTAAGTATAAATTATTTATATCTGGATTAAAAGATTAAAAGTATCGTTAGATTAAACTAAATAAATAATGATATAATAACAATTAATTTATGAAAGTAAAACACAAAACCAATAATTTTCTTATCGAATCAATGTTTGATACAAATTTCCACAAACAAATTTCGACGTTGAACATTATCGTTTCCTCGTTGATCATGGCAACTTTATGAAATATGTACCGGTCAGTATATTATTTTGTACATACTTATGGATATGGAAACCTAATAAAACATAGGCATTACTATAGAATCGATATTTTTCTTGCTAATATGTATTCTCTTTAATATTTTTAAATTCAAGTTCAAAAGTTTCGTGGTCATAACTATAAATTTTTAAAAATCCCATTGAAAATAATAGTCGAGATTGTAACATATTCATATGCCAATGGGGCAAAATTATTTTAAAAAAAACATATTACGAAGGCCACTTAATTTAAAACTTGTGGAAATGTTGATTAGTTGATTTCTATTTGCACAACATTAACCTTTTACATATCATTTTAATATTTTTGTAGTACTAGTGGACTTAAGAAAATATCATTAAGGTAACTATAACATTAATATAACGCAATGCTATACATTACACAATTAAAACCTCAAATTGACATATCTGCTTTTTAGTTGGTTGATTGCGACAAAACTTAGCCTTATGTCGTTATACCAGATGTAACGGAATGCAATAGAGACAACTTTTTCAAAATCCCTCTAGCTACTCTTCCGTGATGCGCGAACATAAATAAACTCACAGGCAAACAGACAAAAATTCCAAAAGCAACTTTTGTTATGTTTCCCTGAACATTTTTTTTTGGTGAATACCTTCGATGTACAAAGAGGCCAATTGTGTAGTTTTATTACATGTATAAATAGATATACACAATAAAGTACATAACAAAAAAATATGTCGCAATTTACTAACCTACCAAGTAATTAAATTACAAATATTGAAACCAGATATACATATCAAAGGAATTGAGTAAACAAAGTGGGCTTAAACGAATACATACATTGAAAAAACTTGTGTGCGGAAGACGACCAACTACGACATCTATACTCATGCGTCTACCGGTGTTTGGGTTGATGACTCAAGCGTCTACTCCTTATTATTCAACCTTATTTATTTAATTTATTTTATATTCATGATTTATTCCTTCGGCACCACTCCACACTTCACCTTTGACCATGTCCATTTCGTGAGGGTGGAAAACCTCATTGCGCGATTTACAATACACGTAGCATCATCTATTGATGTATATAGGTATAATAAATTTGTGTAATTGTTACGCGTGGAGTAAGTAGGCCCTTCTTCGTTATATTACTGCAATCTTAATGAATTTTTGAAAATATTAAATTCGCATTTCTCCTGTTTGAGTGAATACGTGGCGATGAAACAAAAACTGTTCCTTCCATCCTTCTATAAACCTATATTTTTCTAAAAAAGTCACTAATTTTTATGTGATGCGTATGCAAATAAAAGTATAAACACAAATAGACAAATAGATAAAAATAATATTTTTGTGTTCTATTACTTTCAAAATAATTTTCTACGAAATATTTTTAATATACAATTTTTATATACATAGATTTTGCTGAATAATATTATTTGCCGCATTGCAATCTACAAACTCGTTTTAGCAATTCATTTTTTAAATTTGCACGTCATTAAATTATTATATTTCAAATTGTGTGTCCACAGCGTTTTAACACATCCTCGTATGACGTCTATAATATATCGTGTTAACTCTCTCCCTCTCTAACTGAAGAAGCGCTCAGACTTGTTATTTCTCCGATTGCTGCATAGGAAACTAATTTTGTTCTAAGCTATTATTACTGGCTTATTGCTGCTATAATATATTTTATTCGAAGGCGTCTATTTATGTTCGGTTGATATTAACCCTCCATATACTATTGTTCCCACGGTCAGAAATTAAATTTCTTTATGTATTATATGTATTGTTACTACTCGCATGAACGCGTTAAAACATCTACCTTCCTTTTATTCACAGTCATATGAAGACTTAATTTTTATAATATTCTCAAAGCAAGAGTAAAAATACAACTGGTGGACTTCTAGGTTAAAAACGGGTGAACGTTTTTAAAGAGAAAAATTATAAGATGGATATATAACGTATTTTTAAGTTGTTTGTCTTATAGACAAAATATATTTGCAAGTTATAAGGAAGCACCGGTGAGTGGAGATAATATATACTAATATTTTGTAATAATTACACAACAATAACCACCAAATAAAACACCATAAATCAAATTATAAATAATAATATTAGTAATTTGTGGTAAATACAGTTTTACAAAATAGCTCATGTAGTATCATAAAAAATTACGTTTTTATTTTAGGACATTTCATATGTGTAATTGAAATGCAATGCGTTTGATAAAAATGCAATTAATAACATGGGTATAGGGTTTCTTAAAATTGTTTTTTTAACTTTAAAAACGTTCTATATGATGTATAAAATTACTTATCATGGAGAGTTTGTTAGAAGTGTTTTTATGTATTTGTGTATATTAAACTAAAATTTGTATATAATAAAAAATGAAACTGCCCACATTACCGTTAATAACTGAATATTTTGCAACTATGATTAAAAAAGAAATAAAAAAACCCGACTCCAAAAAGTAAAAGAAATAACTGAAATTGACGTTTCAATACTGTACGATTGGTTTTCTCGAAAATTTTCAAGATTTTTAATTCGAAAATTTTTGAATAACTCAAAGCCGAGTTAAAACAACGTTACTTGACAAGTTATTTAAATATGGTATTTATTTATTCAACTTATTCTATGTTTTTGTTTGAATGCCCATCTCACTTTGAATAAAGTGCAGATTTCCATCAGCCATATTGCATGAATCATGTCCTAATTTTTCTAAGAATATTGGCTTTAGTTGGACGCATCCACACACACACACACACACACACACATATATATATATATATATATATATATATATATATATAATATATATATATATATATATATATATATATATATATATAACTTAGACTGGCAAACACTACTCTCATTTTAAGAATAGAGCCAAGATCGGCCATGGATTACCTTTTTGCCTGAATAAAACCGAGACAAATATCTATTATTAGTACAATTTTATTTTGACAGTGACATTGACCTCGTGAGTCAGACTAAACTAATTTAGGGCCTTTCTATTTAGTCTCTTCATGCTATATCGAATAATAGCTTGGAAATAAATGTTTAACTTCTTTTCTTGCTTCATACCTACGACTGGGAGTCCTTTTCAATAATAACGTTAATTATTACGGACTAGAAACAACCTTCCCCCTTAACAATTTTTTCGACGAACATCTTTGTTAACTTGGCCTTATGATAAATACTCCGAAGATAAAAAAGAATAATGAACAAAGTAATATCCGATTAAATGACCTACAAATAAAAAGAAACGAAATACATTGGGTCAGCTGGTATGTTTTTTTAGAAAGGTTGTCAAAAGTTCCAAAAAATTTTATTATAAAGTATAAATAGGCCAGAATTCACAAGATTAAAGGTCTCAAAGTGTATAAAATCAAAGGAAATAGATTTAAATCGACAGACACTTTTACTTTATGATTTCTATCTCGATCGTGGATACTACCACAATTATTATATCTGCCGTGTTTCCTCATTTTTGAACCTTTTGAGAAATTTCATCAAAAGGTTCAAAAATGAGGTCCTTGATCCTCTTATATTGAATATACAACAATTACGAAACCTATTTTAAGAAATTTATTGACTATTTTAAGAAGTTTCTTGCTGCCATGGTATAATAGAGATGCGTATGAAAGCTAGGAGAAAATTGGCTTCCAAACCTTTTCAAGAAAATCCTAAATATTAAATATCAGAAAACAATTTTAATACGCGCAAATTACCGTTGACATTTGATTATGTAAATAAAGTAATTGACAAGATAATATTGCTTCGAAGATCGATAAGAGTCGTAAAAAAGAGTAATTTCAAGATGATAAAATGCGATATTATTAAACGGAAATCGTATTTGTTAGTGGAAATTGCTAGTGAGATGCATCGTAATTAGTTTTTTAAGTGCAATATATAATGCATCGTTTTTTATTTTTAATTTCACAATTGATGTTAAGATAGTATATGAGCCGGTAAAGTTTTAGCTGAGTTTGGCAACTCTCAGCTAAAACTTTACTGGCTTTGCTGGTTCATTGACGATAATGAATAAACCCGTGGCTACAATAAAGCCAGGCATTCATTTGAGTCTTGGTTAACCCAGTAAAAACATAAGTATTATTTTTATAATTGCATTAAAGACTTTTGTAATAGGTATTTGCACTTAATTTCAATCATGGAATCTAAATGTAAACCTTCAAGTGACAATGCCAAAAACATAACTATTTCTTTGTTGCTTCAGTAAATTGAAGTGTCGGCACCGTTTAATACCTTTTTTTAGGTAGACTGTTGCAGTCTGCTGTGTCTTTTGTGAAAAGTATTATAAATGCATTACATTAAAGTGATTGCAGTTAAATCGTTTTTGCATGAATTTTTATAAGAATGATGTTTTCGTTTTTGACAACTTATTTGTTACGAAACCTTTCTTTACCTCATTTTTTACGAAGTTCAAAAATTACGAAAACCTATATTGGTTATATTATCGTCTTGTGGAAAAATTTCATATTTTTCACTATAGTGGCTTTCTTTTATACAATCGTATAAAGTAGGTGGGTCTATTTACGAGTTATTGTTCCATAATTATAACGTCTATAAATGACACAGTTGTATGCGTAATAAGTCGGTCGCTATCACCTTGGAAAATGTTTTCACTCTGTATCAATCGGCTCATTGTCGTTGATTGTTTTTGTTTTATTTGTGTCATTGTTGGAAAATACACGCACTGGCGTTTATTTCACATCCGTATCGTAACATTTTGTTTATCGTTTTCAACTTTTACCACGATATTTTCTTGCGATCGATAGCCGCACAGAGAATATAATTTCCGAAACTATTAAGCAACTTTGAAATGAAGCATTTACTTTGATTTTCTTTTTCCTTTTATTGAGAAACCAAAACTATGATGTTAGAAAAATAATATGACAAATGCATTTAAAACATCTTTTCGTGCGTTTTGGGACTTTTTGCGAAAAACAATCTTGAATCTCGAATATAAAAGATAATGAAATGCACTTTATACATCCTGACACAAATAAACGAACTTAAATAACTGAACAAAATAACTGTTTCTTTTTGGCTTACGCTGACTTGGAGTATAAGGGTCATCGTGTTTGTTAATTTTGTGGCCATGATGATTCAATCATTTGAAAATTTAGGACAAATATCTAAAAAAAAATTCTAACGAATGTTAGCTTAAATTTAACCTTTAAATACAATAAGAATTCTTTCACATCGCTCGATGAAACACAAAATACAAAAAAGTGTTTTAGTTTTATGTATCAGCATAACATTTAACACGTGTCACATGTGAGTTTTAACGTTAATTAAATTAACTCACATATAATAAGATAAAAAAATGTCAATTAGTCTACGCGTGTTAATAAGAGAATGAGAAAAAAAAACTTTTACATAACACAACATCAATGATCACTTAACTGTCTAAAATATACATATGTGCATTTAACATGTAAAGTACATTTGAAACAAACAGCTAATAACAACTTTATTATATAACAGCTTGACGTTTAAATTTTTTTATATGAAGCCTTTTTTTGCCACAGGCTTGAATTAAAAATAAAGTTGCTAGAAAAAACAGCTATCA
Organism: Druceiella hillmani; assembly: GCA_039881145.1. Classification (NCBI taxonomy): domain Eukaryota; kingdom Metazoa; phylum Arthropoda; class Insecta; order Lepidoptera; family Hepialidae; genus Druceiella; species Druceiella hillmani. Next base: position 30,791,638 of record JAYKKI010000005.1, on the reverse strand, counting down.
GCGCCATAGTTACCCAATTACTGTCACATCACCGAAGTCAATCAACATTAAACGCAGCTGGTACTTGTATGATTCACTATACTTATATGTCCAAGTATACTTTAAACTTATTTATAACTTATGATTTTTTAAGAAGTTTCACTTCCAGTAAGCATGGTCGTCACGTAATTTTTTTTCTAAATAAATCGCTTTATACTCGGATGCTTTTGGTGAACAGATGTAAGATGAAAGTTATTGGACACATTAATCTAAAGTTTTCCGTTTGTTATATAAGAATCAATGTTATGTTATGTAAGGGATGGTCAGACATGAAAATGACCTCAGCAGATGGTAGAATCGAGCGTTCTTAAATATTAGTTGTCAAAAAACGACGTTAGAATTTTTAGATAATATATTAAAAGAGAAAAAAAAATTACGTGAATAAAATATTTAAAACTCTTCTATTAAAGAAATATTACAATGTATTCTATTACATTATTTTTATTTAATGTTCTTTAATAATATTTTGCTGCGGTATAAAAGTATTTGTAATGCAGTAAATTCGATGCCGCGTACGTCTTCCAAAAAAATTATATTTGACTAGGTTTTAGTAGCTTTTTTGAAATTGTTAACGATTTTTTCTTGAGTTCATATTATTCATTTTTCATTTTCAGACATTTTAAATATTTGGATAGGATCCTTGATTATTGAGAAATGATGATATTAATCGATGTTTAAAGTGAAGCAGACAATATCACTTTTATATAATATCTAATAATATTTAAAATTATAGTCAAACTTGTATACAGAAACTAGGAGTTCAAATTAACATTAAAAAATGAAAGAAATAATATAAATACTTAGATTTTAATCGACTTGAGAAACATTACACTAACTGTCACATGTTAACTGGCACATGTTTTCTTGTGATCCCTCATAATAAAATATTGTGTAGTTTCTATAAACAAAAAAAATTTTATAACGCGATTACGAATATTAGTGACTAAATAGTTGGTTTAAAGAATTATTTATTTTTAAAGAAAGTTCCATTAACACGTTTTACGGTGCTAATATCGACACATTGTTTAAACATCGAGTACTTTTTGCAATTTTGTTATTAATATCGACATATTGTTTAAACACCGTGCTAATATCGACATATTGTTTAAACACCGAGTACTAATATCGACATATTGTTTAAACACCGAGTGTTTATCGACATATTGTTTAAACACCCGTGCTAATATCGACATATTGTTTAAACACCTGTGCTAATATCGATATATTGTTTAAACACCGGTGCTAATATCGACATATTATTTAAACACCGAGTACTTTTTGCAATTTTGTTATTAATGGAAAATAATTAAAAGTAAAATAAGTAATTAAATTGAAGAAAAATAAAATTGCGTAAACTTCCATGATTTTTTCCCATTAGTGTCAGTATGGCGTAGCAGATCCAAAATCACGTGTCAAACTGAATTTTACGAAATGCAAATAAACAAGTTTAAATTGAGGACAAAGATTTGCTTATTCTCCTCTGAGATAAATACGAATAAAGTTGATAAACATCAGAATGCCAAAATTATATAATTTGTTTTAAATAAGAAAAAGATATTACCGTCTATCTGCACAACGACTTTATTATTACGATAGTAATGATTGTCAAACAGAATTCGTTATCTACGACGTAGTTACGATCTGGCAGCGGTGCTCACTACATATAATCCCGCCCACCGGCATTTAAATTGAAATTTAACTCATATATAATAGGCAATGTTTAGATTGAATGTTACGAAACGTGATCGTATAGTTGAAGTTAAGTAAGAACAAGGCAATCTACGAAATTTCTCTCAATTATTGTATTACATCTCGCAACGTTGTAGCCGAGAAATATAATGGACAGTGGCAGTGGAAACTTAGGAAAGATTTAAATTTCGTGTCAAATCACAAAGTTCGCTTTAAGTAAAATGTTCTGGTTTTGTGCAATCAATTTTGTTAATTTCTGTCACGAAAATTCATGGGGCAATTGCGGCGTATGAAATTTTCCACATTTTTTGGAGAAACAATTATTGATACATCGAGACTATGAGGAAGTAGACTGAGTATGAAGTCAGGATACAAGTTTTTAGAATTTTTTTCGTAGAAATTTTATTTCCTTAGACAAATTTATTTTTAAAAACTCAGCACGTGTAACATCCATTTTGTGCTAATACCAAAGTTTCCTATGACTGTTACGTGAATATTACAAAAAGTCTAATATGCATTTTAATAAATATATTTACGTCTCCGTTTTGCACTAACGTAACTTTCACATAGCAAAAGCAGTTTGGCCTTTGTATATAATATAATAATATTATATAAGTAGAAACAAAAACATTAATGTCTCTCAATGACACACTTAAATGATGTGTAATAATGAATAAATTGGTTTCGACAAATCAGAATCAATGTGTGAATAGTTTGACAGTGTTGTAAAAAAATACTAAAAATAATACAACAATATTAAAATTGTTATCGTAACCAGCTACTCTACTCAACAAAAATCAGAATAACTCTACACCTGTGATGAATATCAGTATAATTTGATGGAGTTTATCGGCGAAAGTGAATGATAGGGTTAGGAGAGCTGCGTAATTAAAACACTCTTTAGTACATTTTTATTAATGAAGGCGACTAGTTGTTTTTATTCATATTTATTAATAGAGACTAATTTTATTATACAATATTTGAAGAAATCCTTGATAATATTTAAAAATATATTTTTACTTATAAATAAGCAAAAGAAGTTATATTTTCAAAGAATTCTCTATACGTTACATCTATCTAGATAACTATGTAGACACAAACGTAACAAGTATCTAGATAACTATGTAGACACAAACGTAACAAGTATGAACAGTCGTTGAAGCTCTCTAAATAATCCTTTCTGAAAATATTGGCAACGTAAACCATCCGTCTATTTCAAATTGTATAATTCACACTATGAATAAAGTCATCGATAACTATGTAGATACAAATGGATAGTTGGTTGAGTTATCTAAATTATCCTCTCTGAAAATATTCGCAACGTAAACCGTCTGTCTATCTTAAATTTAAAACTCACAGTATAGATAAAATCATCGATGACTATGTAGATACAAACAAAACATGTACGGATAGTTGCTTAAGCTATTTAAATTATTCTAGCTAAATATTCACAATGTAAACTATATGTTTATCTCGATTCTCAGGAATTGTTTTGTTAATTGAGAGAAAATTCTATATATTACTTGTTTTCATATACTTTTCCCAGCATTTCGGTGTTTAACATGTCGAATACTCGAACTATTCTACTCTCTTCTATCCAGCTGTAAGAACTTATTTCTTCTCATTACTGTAGCTTCATCATTACTCGCGAATAAAGTCATCGATTTTACTTTCGTTCAAAACTTTCATTTTGTAACATTTATTGAAATAATTTAATTTATTGGCGGTATAAAAAGAGAAACTATGTTCTATGTGTCTAAGGAGCTATAACCTCAAAAATCAATACCATTTTATGAAGAAAAATTACTATTTTCATTATATAAGTATATATATATATATGGTCTTCCACCCGTTTTCCCGGTAGTCGTTTTCTGTTTATATATATTCAATCAATTCATGCATAGCCAAAATTATCAAAACAAATTGTTTATTAAAATAGTTTATTCATACGATGTATAAAAACAAACTCAAGACTTGAATCCTATCCGTCTAAATTCTTTGAAAAGCCAACCGATTAGTAGAGTGATAGAGCTCTAAAGCCTCATAATTTATATGTATTCAGTTAAATGACTTATTTTTGTAGCTCTTATGGGTTAACGTTATTATATAACAACAGCGTTTTTTATTTTTTCGAAAACAAAAACTTAACAATTGAAAGAAATAAAACTTTCTTAAATTTTTTATAGAACTAAAATGCCGAATATCGTCTTACAGGAATTACATTATTTTTCATGTTAAAAGCAACTAAAGTATATGTTAACTTAAGCAATAATCTACATCCACACTAAGTTTTATGAAAGTCCGTTCTGTCATTTAGGCGTGATTGAATAACAAACAATTCTCGTGGTATTAATATCCCAAATATGCGAAGACGCGTATTATCCCAATAGGAAATATACGATTGCCAAATTTGATAGTGATATGTTGCTTGTTTGTAGAATTATTAGATAACTAACATTCAAGCACCCAAAGTTTTGCATTTATAATATTAGTTGAATAATCTTTAGGATCCATCCGTCCGCCCGTCTGTCTATCCGTCTATTTATCACGAGCTCCTAAGATCTAAGGAAAATAAGATTGGAACTTGACATTCACACAAAATATCTAGATTCTTGGCTCGAAACTAGAAATGGTATAAACCATTTGAATTTATATTTCAAAACGACTCCCGTACTTGTAAAGTGGGCTGAATTTTTTTCTGCATTAGCATGTGGACATATAGCTATAAAACGTTTTTTTAGTAAAACAAAAATCTTGTTTTTACTGTTTTTTACTAAAAAATAACGATTTGTACGGACTGTACATTTAGGTTCCTCCCAAAAATGTCATTATATAAATGCTGTAATTCGGCTGACTACTAAAAAGACTATGTACTAATACGATGTACCTTAAATGTCTATATGTATTTAAATGTCTAGGGAATCTCCATAGTACCAGTTCTATTCTCATTTAGCCGGTTTATTTTTATTTCATATTATGAAATAAAAATAAACCCAAACCATCATTGCAACAATTCACCGTGATTGCGGATTTCACAAAAAAAACATTCTACTAACATTCATAATGTAGGCATTTTTATTTAAAAATGTCTAAACGAAAATGTTTACAAGAAAAATACGGAAAATGCCAAAAGCATTTTCCGTGTAAGAAAAAAGTATATTAAATCATCAATTACGTCTGTGTACATATCAGATAAAAATATTAGCATGGAATGTGGCTCCTCTTATCGATAGATCGGACAGAGATAAATGTATATTAAGATAAAGACGATAAAGATAATTGTATATGTATACAAGCATATGTGTCGCCGTATCGTAAATTGTTATTGACAACTTAATCCGTCTGTGGTTTTCCACTTTCATGTAAACTAGTGAATCATTTTTCTAAGATTGATCGAGGTACCTGAACAATGTTGCTCATAAAAACTTACCTAAATAGGGGTCATAACATTTATGTTGCGCTATAAATATCGAAAGATACAAGTTATAAAAAATGATGAAATTTGCCTTTGGTTAAGTCATCGAAAAGGCCGTTTTAAAAATGGCCATTTTAAAAAAGGCAAATATGATTTTTATTGGTGTTAACGGAAGAATCACTATAGTAGTTGTTTCATTGGTAACTGCCAATAAATTAAAGGAAAGAAAAAGTATGTAAATTTAACGTTGTATTCAGCAGACAGAATCTGCTAGGTAAAAATTAAAATGGTAGATTTGTCTTCAAAACCATAAAATCAGATTCAATGGTAATACTTTGCCGCTTATGTCCCCCAAGCCTCCAATTCCTTAAATTAAACAAAAATGTACGAACTAATTCTTTTCCTAAATACGAAAACTAATTTAACACACACACACACACACACACACACACACACACACACACATATATATATATATATATATATATATATATATATATATATATATATACACGTTAGGAACACGGAGAGGGAAAACACCATAGTTTTGAGAATATATTTCTAAGGATATACTCCACACGTCAGGATCTATGAAAGTTTTGTTGCTTAAAGGGAATACCAATTCTCGTCGCAGAGAAAGTTTTCAAAATGTTTTCCAACAACCCAAGTACTCAGACTTCGAGTTTTGGTATGGTACTTGTTTGATAGTAAGATATAAAAAGATATATCTTAAGACATATAAAATGTCGGTGCATGTGCGTGATGCCAATCATTAATGTCTATCTATTCGGATGAAGACTTAGTTCTTAGAAATGTTTGCATTATGTTGAATGTCCAACGGCAATAGGTTTAAAAAAATTGAGAGGTTCTTGTGTATGATTTTTTCAAGGCGAATTTTGTAAAAATATTATACACATTTTCATAATCTGTCGAGTCTATGAATGGAAAATGGAGTTTTTATTATAAGTAAACCTCTTACGTAGCAATGGAAATCGCACTACAAGGGTTCTTTATAAAACTGAACACTAGGTTAATACATTAAGAAGTACATAATGTTTCAATTATTTACATATTTGTATATTATTCTCTATCATTTGTGTACTTCATCTTTTACAAATGTACAAAGCAGTATATTTATAGAAGGCTATGAGATCTAGAATCATATTTACAGTTTTAACATAAATTCTAAGTAAGCTTCTTTAAACAATGCTATTTAAAACAAATTAGTTTTGGTAGTATAGAAAATGTGAATAGTGTATTAATTTTGTATATTTTTGGATACAGAAGGTTTAAAATTGCGAAACAAATTTTTTGTGATACTTTTAACAAATTTCCACATATTGTATATTGTTATATAATACATGGAACAAAAAAATATGTGTATATTTTTGAGTACTTCATTCACCCTCGTAACGATTCACGTAACGATACGTGTCGATACGATCTCCTTTTTTATTTTTTTTGAGGCTAAAAAAAATCAAAGATTCTTGATATATTGTTTATATAACTAAATTTGTTTCATCAATATCGTAGTAGAATTATATAAATAGATACCCAAAGAAAAACAATTTGTTAAAGCATTGAGCATTTAAGAGGTTTTTTACTCCCAAACTCCTAAATTGTTGCATAAATTAGATTCATTTCACGGTCGTTATTTAGCAGTGAAAACTTGTGTTAGTTGAGTTCACATATGACTCTTGTCACATTTTGTATGAAACTTGTGTAGTTTAATATTTAGCAGGTGGAAACTTGTGTTAGTTGACTTCACATATGACTCTTGTCACATTTTGTATGAAACTTGTGTAGTTTAATATTTAGCAGGTGGAAACTTGTGTTAGTTGACTTCACATATGACTCTTGTCACATTTTGTATGAAACTTGTGTAGTTTAATATTTAGCAGGTGGAAACTTGTGTTAGTTGACTTCACATATGACTCTTGTCACATTTTGTATGAAACTTGTGTAGTTTAATATTTAGCAGGTGGAAATTTGTGTTAGTTGACTTCACATATGACTCTTGTGACATTTTATATATGTGACGCTTGCTTTGGGGAATTAAATATCGTAAGCAATAATGTAATATATTGCATCTTATGCTACAACGTAAAATTATCTCAAATAAGACAGAAGCACATTTGAATGAAAGTGATATTCAATATAACTTTCATTTGAGTGCAGTAATTATTGTTTAAAGCAATTCGAATTGCCCAATTACGAAGCCGTAGATCGTGTGCGCAGCGTCTCGACAAAAAGTAACGATTGCAGACGTAAACAGGATCGCTTTATTTGCGTGGTCTCTTTACGACTTCTGGTTTGAAGCGAAATTTGAAAGTCGGTTTGTAGTTGTATTTGCGTTAAATATAAAGTTTAATTTAACTTGCAATAGGAGATATATATATATATATATATATATATATATATATATATATATATATATATATTCACTCTATTTTTAGTAACATGTCCTTTATTTTACAGCCTTTTTCCGCGGTATAGCTTGTGTGAGTTTTTTTCTTTACCCAGTTGTTTGCACAGTGGCCAATGGGTAGTCATGCCAGTCCTAATAGGGATGTTCTAAAAATGTGACTATCTATTTTCTGTATATATATTATTATAAAATCCTGTATGACAAGAATATATTTATTTCTACGTAAATTCATTGCTTTAGCACTGTGATCAAATTTGAACATTTTTTTCACAATCATTCACCACCTGATAAAGTTTAATAATGAAAATAAATATAAAGTCAATTTTAATTATATATTATTATGATATAATGAAATTAAGTCATAGATTTTAATATCATACTAATAATAAACACTTGTTGGATTTACATCTAATTTTTTCTAATGTTGCCAATTTTCAGGACATTTAACCATCCTTCATTTTTTTGTGTTTTCCATTACAAACCAACATATGTGTTAGCCATCAGCTGTAAATACTTGGACTGCGCTCTTATTTGTTGTATTATTTTAGCTCCTTTAAAAGGAAGTCACAAGTTCATTCTTTTTTATTGAAATATCTTTAATATCGTATAAACAAGTTATCTAATATATTAATATATTATAAGAACTGTAGCAGGATCAAGACAAAAACTACCGAATTACGTATGAATATGCAAGCCTATAATTACGAGGTAATTATACTCGTTGAAATCTAGCTCCACTCAAGTTTACGCGGAGCTGAATTCATTGATGATCAATATACTGTGTTTCGACATTGTCGAGATGTTCACAGTAGTAGCTAAATCATAAGGCGGTAGAATCTTTGTCGCAGTCATGGCGAAGTTTGCTGCGAGGCGCTGCTTTCACTGGAAAAATAAGGATGCATAAGAAATATTTTTTATCTGCAAAAGGGAAGTTTATACTTCACCATATATGCCGTTAACATCCCATCAAAATTTCCGCAGAGTATTTATAAAACACATTTGTCTAACTTTCGAAATATGTATATAGAAAATTCAAACATGCGCGTGATCATAATAGATGCATCTATAAATGGTTATAATATTCCATCTCTGGATCTAATAAATGGTTATAATATTCCATCTCTGAATCTAATAAATGGTTATAATATTCCATCTCTGGATCTAATAAATGGTTATAATATTCCATCTCTGGATTACAAATGTGTACAAAATTGTCCCCACGGTATTATAAGTATCAGCCCTGATCTCGTAGCCAACATTTGCATCAGTGCAATCTTATTCAAGCAACTGAAACAATTTAATTATCTTGAAAATTCTAATAACAGAACTCTCGACCTTGCACTCTGTAGCTATAGTTGCAAGCTCAGAACAGCAAACAAATTACTTTGTGAGGATCGCCATTATCCGACTTTCTTCTTTGTACTCGATTGGCATCCCGATGTTGCAATGAAAAAAAGCAGATCTTTCAAAATATAATTTTCAAAAATGCGACTAAAATACGATAAACGAGGCACTGGAATTACTACATTGAGTTAGCGAGTTCAATCTTCGCCCAGCTGACTGTGCTGTGGATATATTCTACAAAATTGTTTTTGATATTATTAATAAATTTGTGCCGAAAAACACAAAAAACGGGAAATATTCAGTATGGTACTCTCTCTACTCAATCTAAATTATTTAACGGAAAGAAAAATTCAGAATTAAGTGGTACATTTACAGTAACTTGTCAGATTACCAAAATTCCCTTAACTAAGAAGCCGGTTTAAGAAAATATATTTGTAACACTGAAAAGTAATTTTAATAAACTCAATCATTAAGAGTTAAATTTTAGACAATCTGTGGAATATACTTTTGGTTAGTTAGATTTCTTAATGCCGTATTTCAGGTTGAAGGATATTATTATTTCTTCCTTACAAACATTAACGTCCTTGCAAGTTGTATTTTAAAAAATCCTTGTAAGTCTCTAAGTCAGAATACGAACTTAATCTTCTAATTTTAGGTTTTAGCTTCAGTAGTTTCGGCTCTGCATTGGTAAATTAGTTAGCTAGGATATGTCTTTGTATATTTAGATTAGTACAAATAAACTTTTGGACTTAATATTAAGATATAACCTATTTTATTACTTTTTTCTAACCAATACAACACTGATACTCATATTAATGTTTGTTTAGTAGTTATTTTGTGATGTGTATACAAGCAGACAAACAAATATACCATTGTCCTCCTGTATTTAATTTCGTATTTTTAGAGTTTTGTCTCTTAAAATCTTCTTTCACCAAAATTTGTGTTTACGAGAGTCGCATGATATCAGTTCAATGGAATTAACGTTTCGGCAATATAAATTTTGTGCTTTAATCCAATGCTCTTGTTCCACTGTTTCTTGTACCCATCCAATGCTCTTGTTCCACTATTTCTTGTACCCATCCAATGCTCTTGTTTCACTGTTTCTTGTACCCATCCAATGCTCTTGTTCCGCTGTTCGGATATGTAGAGATGTTGTACAAAATGATCTTTTCAATATTGTTACTTTTTATAAGTAAAACAAAGAATGACCGATAATTACTATTATTCTTTATTATGTTAGAGATTACTTTACCTACTTTTAATAAGTTTCAAAATAGATGTTTGTTGGTTTAATTTCAAAAATAAAACGTAGGCGAGATGCTATTTCGACAAAAGCATATACAATGAAACGGATAAAGATCACAGATCGGCAATAGATATTTTTCTTCACTATTGATTTAAATGTTTTGCGGTAAAATTCCTAATTAGAGCAATCTAATGAGAAATTTAATTCTGCCCGAGTGTAATTTTAAAAATGCATCTCTCGCAATGTTAGGCTTCGTTATATTTTCAGTAATTTTATTTGTGATTGCTGCAAAGTATTCACTGAATTTATTTGCAAGTTGTTTCTATGAATTTTATACCATTTATCGTGTCTCGTTTTAAGTTTTATCAATTTTATTTCTCACTTAGTTTCACATAGTTATTATTTTATTTTTCTATAGCAATAACTGCTTCCTTAAAAGTATTTTATTAGCCTTAAAAAGCATCTTCATGTCTATTGGGATAATTGTTTTACACGTTGTGATGTGAGTCGGCATTAGTAGCGGTATGTGTGAAATAACGGTTACATGTTCGTTGCATGCCAAGCCATATATGTACAAGTATATTGCCACTGCGGTTAGATAAATACCAATTATTTTTATCAGTATTTCTATTTCTTGTAACATCTCTTCGTGTCATAGTTTAACAAGATGGAACGGGTATCGAATACTGAGTACTGTACTGTTTTATATGCGTACCGGTCCCGGCGTGACATAGTCCCGCTTTTTAAGGTACAGCGTGGAGGCCACCTCTTTCTGTATGGCTCTCCTTATTCACTCTACTTCACGTTTCGTTTCCTCACGTTACAAACTTATACCATACGGCTTCCGTCTTTTGTTAGCGTATGAATTTTATCTCTAGTATTAATGTTTCCGTCTCAAGAGTATCCTAGACTGGGATAAAAGGATGCTATACTTAGTTTAAACTTAGTTGAATCGGTCTCGAAAATTTATGTTTATTGGTTCTTAAGCCCGTCCAGTTGGTCTTTATTGCATGAGGGGTAATAATTAGAGAAGATTCGAGAGAAACAAATGGCAGTTCAGGATTAAATCTGAATCCCAAGTATCATCATAGTAAAAGCAAGTAGACAGACAAAAATGACGCAGTGCATTTTTATACAAATTGATTGTGTTGCTAATAAACACCAAATCTTGCAAAAAGTGCTATGCGCTGAAACAAAGTAAATTCCTAATTTTTTTATACTTCTTCTATACGATGTTGAAATGAAACAAACCTTGTACGTTTGTTTTTACTACTATGTAAACAATATACTTTATAACTTTTCTTAGGATTTTAAAAATGTCAGATTTTAAAAATGGATTTTAAAATCAAAATGATGCTCTGTTGTATGGAAAAACATTCGGAAATGTTTTACTTCTTCTTATTAGCTTGGTTATAAATTCATGACTGCAATTTTTTCTTTCAATCTACAGATCACTCACTTGTTATTTTGTTATATATATAAATATATATATATATATATATATATATATATATATGTATGTATATATATATATATATATATATATATATATATATATATATATATATATATATATATATATATATATAAAGTTATTGCTGTATGCCTAAACGAAAGGCGTTTATATCCATTACTTTTCGGCATTTGTTAGCTATGGAATATGGTAGTTAGTTATTGAGTGTTTTTTTTTGTTATAGGTCGGTCGGTATATGTAATTAGAATTGTTTTAATAGTACGCAATAATGGTACATAAAAAATAAATAAGGTATATCCCATATCCCAGAAGAGACGTTGAATACGTTTTTAGACAATTTATTTTTGTGAAATTAAATAGGGACCCTATTGATTAAGTAATAAGGATTAAGATTTTAAAAAATTATGTATATATTTTTATCACATTTTTCATATATTCTATACATGCAAGTACATACGTAGATCTAATCCAGTAGTGAACATAAGGTATGGTTAATGTAAAATTATTGTAATAAATTTTCTCAGTACTTTATGGAATTTTAGTTAAAATAAGACTAACTACTTTTACAGGCGATACTTTATGTGTCAGAAATCTATAAGACTGGAAATATAATATATATACGCGTATATTTCTAAACGCCACGTCTTTTTCTTCATTTTCTATAAAATACGGAAGAGAATAATATATCAAAACCGGCCGTGTTTAAAACTCTACGATTTAATAAGTTTTCGTTTCTCTTGTCGTAATATCGACAGAGGTATAACCGAAATTGAGCGTAATATTACTGTAATTGCATTCGTGACAAGTAATTTAAATCTAATCTCCAGCGCCATCTCTCTTTCTTATTCACCGTCTATCCTTTGTTTATCGATAATATCTCCGAGTCGACTCGAACGTAAACTATTTCACCACCGCTCTATTACTTAAGCAAACAATCGCATCTATTGTGATATGGATCTTATTTATTCGAGGCGTGCTTCTTTCGGGGCGATGACCACGGACACGGTTTTTAAGGATGGGGGAAATTGCGGATTAATTTATCGAGACACAGTAAATTTGAAAGTCGACATTTTTAGACATATTTAACCGAGTAAATTTTTAGATGTTATAGCTGTTAGCTAGTTTTAGATGTACTAGCTGTGCCCGCGACCTCCTTCACGTGGAAATCGGAGTAAGAAAATTTATTAGAGATTTTCTTTTTTTCTTTTCCCGCATAACCCTATGAGCACAAAGTTCATTAAAACTGCTAATGATGGCGTATGGAGCCAAATAGGTGCCGCTAATTCTAATATTAGCGTGCATAATAAAGTAAATTAAAGATTGATATATCTTTTTTATATGTAAACAAAATGGAATGAAATCAAACCTAAATGCATCACTGAAAACCTCATCCTATTCAGTTCAGCCGTTGGTGAGATTAGCGTACACAATCGGGATGCGCACTGACAACCAGACAAACCAACGAAAAGAAAAGCAGACAAAAATTCCAAAAACTGTTCTTATAGGCTTAGTAGCGTGATGATAGGCTTAGTAGATAGAACTTAGTTTTACTCAAAAATATTCAATGTAAAGACTTAATTTTTTTTCAATTTTATTATGTGTATAGAAAGTTACAAGGTATTTCGCGTATATAAACAGGTATAAACTCTAAGGTGACATTACAAGGAACGTTTTTTATTGTTAACTAAAACTTTAGTAATACACGTAAACGTAATAGTGGTAGTTTAAAATTCAGTGTGCCGAGCTGAATTTAAAACCTTTGAATTTAAAACCTTTGATTATTGTTCAAATAAATAGACTGATTAAATGAAATTTTCATTTGAGTAGCGCAGGGCTGTGCGTATGTATATTGGTGACACGACCCCCCATTTAAAATTCAACCGATTTTACCAAATTGGCCGGGATATTCCTTATGCCATCCCTAGATTTATATTGATCAAAGACTGCCATCTTGAACCGCCATATTGGAAATTAAAAAAAAAATGTTTTTTGTGAAACGAAAAGTATAAAAGAACAGAAGAACAATATTTATTTGTATTTATATATAGCATTCCAACCTTAGCCGCTATATTGGTGAAGCGCTTTTTGCATTTTTTTTAATATATTGGTTAGTATATAGATATTAGAACTTTTTAATTTAATTAACATTACATGACAGGAACTAACATTTTATTATACTTGTTTTTTTTAAATATACTCCACGTACTTACCTCCTCTGACGTTCCTTTATTACATATTAATTCGTATTGAAACATCACTAGTATTAGTTATCTATATTATTTTCATAGTTTTGACGTATTAATAAAAATGGTGTACTGCATAACATAAATAAATTAGTATTATACATTAATAATGAGTATATAGGCGTGTATTTTATATCTAATGCTTATATGACCAAAATTTCGTTTTAGTCGAAAATTCACGCAGTTAAGGCCATGGTAAAAACTATATATCATATAAATATGGTTGCTTTATCCGTAATTTAAAAAAATAGATATTTGTTCTGGTTATTTTCACTGAAAATCCTGATTTTCAGGTAGTTTCTATTATAAAATACTACAGAAAAGAGGCACATGTTAAATGTTTTCTATACTCTATAGTACTAGAAATACGGTTTATATATTTTTGATGCGATCAAGAGATTGAGATGCAATGAGAAAGTAGAGAGTTTTATGTTTCGCTTCTAGATGCTGCTGTTGCAAAAAAAACATGGTGACAATGAAAAGGCAAAAATTTATAGAGTATCAACAAAAAGAAAATTTTCACTAAACAAAGGTTACACAGTCTTCTCATTTAATAACCAAAAATGAATTTTAAATGAAAGCTTAGTCCTCTATTGTATGAAAATATTCCAACATTTCAATGTAAGTAATAAGTATGAAAAATTTCTATTATATATACATACACGCACACACATATATATATATATATATATATATATATATATATATATATATGTATATATATATATATATATATATATATATGTATATATATATATATATATATATATATATATACTTTTGTAAATATATGTTTGCCGTTTTTTAGAAAATTATAATTCACAAATGTGTATATAGATAATTAGCACACCGAATTTTGCATCTCAAATGACGGCATAACTGTAGTTATTATTTAGAGGAACGTTTTTCCTTCAAAAACGGATGGAGATTTCATCTCAGTTAGTTGATGTTCTGAATAAATCGTTCGCAGAATCTGCCGTATATCCGGTACGCGAGTTTCCTGAGAAAATTGGTGTCATTAGTGTTTTAATGAGGCGATGCGTTTCGCGCGGGGTATCACAGTAATACGGTTATAATTTGTTTCGGTTTTATTATACTTACGCTCTTTCATTATAAAGTGGATTTATGGAAAGGAGGGGAGATCGTAAAGTATTGTAAGGTGTTTATTTGGTCTACGTCTTAATAACTAGCGCCAGAAAAGGTTAAAAGGAAAAAACGGACTGTTATGAGATCACTCACACGTACCTCTGTGCCTATATGGAAATTTAGAGGGGGCAAATACTGTTACGGTTATATAATATAAGGTGTACGGTATATAATATAAAACGGTTTTATAATATTAGTTTAATTCAAATACGGTTATATAATATAAGGTGTACGGTATCGATTTAAAAAGACTGTAAGTGTACGGTATCGATGAGAACTTTAAAATTATATTTTACAGAATTTTATGTAATATAATTTCAGAGATATCACTAAAAAGCCTGACAAAAAATATACGTCTTCCCCCGTCACCGTAATTGATATTAATTGGAAGTTTAACAAAAGTTTACGAGAAAACAATAGCAGTGGTTCTAAATCTATTTTTGAAAAATTTGCGATGTACAGAGCAATATATTTACTTAGTAAAAGATAATATATTTTTGAATAGTTCAATAAAAATACTATGTACACATTTAAGGGTAAAATGTTTATATTCGACTATATGCGAAACACCACAGTGCGAAATATTCTCGTATTTAACAGATTTTATAATCCTACATTTTACCTATTTCATTCACGGCGTTGACATCTCATTTTTCCACTAAATTGTGCTTAACTACTGGATATATTGTATAAGTACTAGTATGCGTCTCATAAATGGGTCCTTTGTGATTTTACGAGTGTTCCTATTTTGGTGTGCCACGGTGGGATAGTCAACCTTTCCGCTGTAGCCGAAAAATACGCGTCAGATATTTCCTGTGTTTTATAATAATTTAAATCTTATTTATAATACGTTTGGCATATCTATGGATGAAGGACATTTCCAAAAAATATTTAGAGGGTTATAATAAGAATAATAGAACACAAAATATTTCTTTTAGAATTTTTTCCGTTTGTCTGTTTGTATTTATTTGTAAGTGTCACATGAAAAACTGATGAGATTTTAAGTTTCTTCTGATGGCTTTTGTAATGCCTGGGGTATTTCATCGCAATCGACCAACTAAAAAGAAAACAGTAATTTGAAATTGGAATACAAAGGGCACTTACTTTAAGAAAAAATATTTTTTATAATTATAATAGATGGTATTAAGTGTATTAAATTTATAATTAACTTAATAATATTCTCCGAAGATCCGCGCGAATGAAGTGACGGGCACAGGTAACAGTTAATATAATCTGAATACCAATTCTAACCCCAACGAGGCTGTAATATTTACTCGTCATTATATATCCACTTATTTGAATAATCGGTTGCGATATTTTTTTGTTCCATTGAAATGAATATCATGCAAATAAAATATGTTTAATTTCTTTTTTGATCGTGAATATATTGACAAAAAATACTTCGAAAACAATCAATAAATTTTAAATTATACAAAAAAGTTCCGTCACGGAAAAAAATATCGCCAACGTTTGATTAAAAAAAAGAAAAAATCCGGCTCAAACTGTTTGAAATATTATAAAAATTTGTAAATTATTTCCTGTTTTCAAATTATTAATCTGTTCATAATGATGTATGTAGTGGACCTTTCTACTGTGCGTATTGATTATGTCATTCAACATTCAGATAGTTTGACTATTTAAGAAGCGATTATAACATTTGTTTTTTTTTTCGTTTTGCGTTTAAGAGAAAAATTATATCTTGAATTTGCCAGACTCATTTATTTTTTTATTTTTCACCATTATAACTATTAAAAGTACACACATAAAATAGTGGCATTTACAGTTATAATTTTGACGTGCAATTTTAAACTACCTGCCAAGCCAAAGGTTTGATAATTAAGCTCGCTAAAACTAGTTAATTAAATAAATGGTGAAATGTAAAATAAATATTCGCATTACATTGTGTCGATGTTATTGTACAAATAATTTCTTAGTGGAACATCGCATTTGTGGACCAAAATAAAATTTTTCCTTCTTTGGTAGAGTATACGATACGATATAACAACACAATAATCATATGCACTATGGTGCATAAGTAAGAGACCTTAACAGAACAATTAAAAATGAAAGCGATAATACATGTAGACCGATTAAAAGTATTATGCTGGTATTTTGAACGTTTTTTTTTTCTGTTCCTGTATAGAATTTTTCATAGATAAATTTGGTTTTGTCTTCAGCGACGGGTCGCCAACAATACATAATTTTCAACGATTAATTAATTCATTATTTTATTGGTTCAAATATACAATTGAGAATTTCAACTAATATGTCTCATGACATCTGCAACTAAGTCGCTTGTGTAGATATAATCATTAATAATATTGTTGTTTATAGGTATGGATTTCACGGTTTTTATGTTTTGACTGTGAAATAAAATTTATTGTAAAATAAATCGGCTCATCGATTTCGCATTGACAGTTGACGATAACAAAATAATAACATTAAGTTCGACATGTTATTTGGTAGCACTGATATTAATGTAAACAACATTTTTTATTGCCAAGTTGGAAAATTTTGTTGTAAAAGTTCGGTAGAAGTTTTACAGTCTCAAGTGTCACAAAAATCAACTTTCTCTCGAGTTGACAATTGCCTTACGATCGATCGGCCACTGTGACAAATCGAGTATACAATTACACTTGATATTTATCAAATGATATTTTTATCGTTAAGAATATTTATTTGACAAGTTAAAATTTCAACACGACAAGTATTGTTTTGATTTCAATATCACGTTGTGGTATTGTGGAACAATTTATAATAAGATATTTCTGTAATATGCTATTTCTCACCATATTATAGACTATTTTTTTAAAGCGTCTTTATAGTATTGAAAAATCAGATTCTGCCAACTTGTATATGGCATTCCATGCTTATATGCTTTTGTGTAACATGGCGCTGAGGTTAGCATTAATGCCAATACTGAAATAATAAAAACTATGTCACATATAGGAATTATTGACTAATGCCATTCAGTTTTTACCTCAAGCAAAAAACATATCCGTATCGTCACTGCGTATTTACATTTTCTAAGCAATATACAATGGAGGCTGTCGATATAAAATTTGATACCAAAATCACCCTTAAAAGCAATTTCCTTTTTCACACAGGACGCTGGTGTAGGTTAACTTAAAACCTTAACTGATATGTTAGGGGCTAAGACAATTCTATAATGTATACTTCACAGAGCGGAATTCCACTAATATTGTTGTGTTAAATATTTCTTCCTTAAATATAATAAATAATTCTAATTTGTTACCTAAATATTGTAAAACGTCGACATAATATTGATGATTGTGAAATTCTTAAATCTGTCTTTAAAAATAATTCATTACGAGAAAATATTGTAACATATCCTTCAGTTTGTAAGTGAGTTCTTGAAAGAGGAATTTTAAAGAACATTTTTCAAAATTCTGACAGACTAAACCATATATCGTACCACCCACACCGCTCACTTCAAAAAAAAAATTTACTTGATTATGATGGCTTAAAAAAACTATGTTTTTTTACTATCGGAGTTATAAATATTATTGTGTAAATTTATTATTAACTTATCATTATTTAGGGTTTATTACAACGTGAAGTTCACTAGTGATCACTGAAAATTAAAATTCGCTTAGTATTTTTTTACAGATAGGTAAACGATATAAAAAAAACTTCTTTTTTATCTAAAATGTAGTAAAAGTTACAATAATGATATATAGATATACGAGAATAGATTATATCTATTTTTAATCTTATATTATTTAAAAGAAAGTGTTAGTTTCGTATTTCCGGCTTAAGGTAATGTATCCCAAAGGAACAGCTTGCGAGTGTTTGCTGTTATTGCAACAACAAAACGCAAATTATGCCCTCTTTCAAAAGAAAAAAAAACGAGAGAAAGAGACGAATTTTACGCTCTACAAGTTTTATTAAATCTCTAACGACATGCGAATCATAGACAGCGAGAAATTTTAAAAAAAAATTTCGTGACCCTTTGATAACTTTTATTTTTACCGTTTCTTGTGAACGTAGATTATATCCATTTTTAATGTATTATAAGGGAACAGTTGGCGAGCGTGCGCTGTTATTACGACAACAAAACGCACATTATGCCCTCTTGCAGAAGATAAACGATACAAAAAGACGAATTTTACACTTTGCAAGTTTTGTTAAATCTTTAACGATATGCGAGGTATAGAAAAAAAAATTCATGACACTTTGATAACTTTTATTTTTACCATTTTCTCGTGAATATATATTATATTCATTTTTAATCTTATCCGATTTAAAGGAAACTGTTAGTTTCTCACTTCCGGTTTAAGGCAATGTATTCTAATGGAACAGTTTGCGGGCATTTACTGTTATTGCGACAACAAAACGCACATCACGCCCTCTTTCAAAACAAAAGCGATACAAAAAGACGAAGCGAGTGCATTGGGCAAGTCGGTATAATTGAACGTGTAATAAATCAACAGTGCAGTTTATACATAGTTCGATAGTATCGTAACGAAATATTTTGCGCCGACAAGGTGGACAACACGCTTGCGAAACGATGCGAAATCGTTAACAAGTAATCGCCAGGAATTAGATGTGATGCTATTCGTGACTTATTGCGTCGGAATCTGGCCGTTTATTTCGAAAAGTATAAATGTCCTTCAGGTCGCGCTTGGAGTTTAACGCCATAGTTCAAGTAATAGGATACGAAATTGATTCAAAATCAAAATAGCCGTACAGTGTCATTGTACGGCTATTTTGAATTAACGACGGCTCGTTTTGTAGGTTTCGTAAAAGTTATTACAGCAGGTGTGACAATTGTTTATCATTTTTTAGTTTCGGTTTCGTTTTGTAGTTGACAGTCGAGTTAATTGTGATAAGTTAGTAATTGTTCGTACCCTATCTTTCTTTTTATGGCCATCTTAGTGTATAAGATTTTATTATGGTGTCCATAATTATACAAACGATTAATGACATTTAAGTTCATTTTCTTGGGCTAGTTAAAATTAGTTATATAAAAATCGTAATTTGAATTGATTCTTAAATAATTTAAGGTCGCATGAAGTCAGTTAACTCTGTGAAGCATTACTTTATACAGTGGTATTACTTTTAAAGATTAAATTCTTAGTGTAAGTAATAAGGAAAAGAGATATCGTTATTAAGCGACTTTAATAACACATCAGAACTTTTTGATAATAATATAGAATGAGCACTTATACGAATATGATTAATGGGTAAATTCGTGCTTTAAAAGTTATTTATCTTAGTAGCACTTCTTAGCTAAATTAATTAATTTACTCTCTACTTTTACAGTGTTAAAAGAAACACTTCGGTATATAAAAGAGATGGTTATAATGAGATCACGTTATATTTTGATAATCAATTTTAGATCGCTAATCATACATCATCATGTTAAAGTTTCAGATGGATTTATTGAAACCTTAATATGTACTAATCATTTCGTCATTGATTTGTATATATTTAAGTTTCAGCAGTTAACAAATATTATACACTAATAAGTAAATTGTCGTCCAGTTCTTGATAATTTAGTTCGTGTTATATTATTTTTTGTCAGCAACTGTTATTTTCGTAACCGAACAATGAAAACGATGTTTTCATTAAAATTGTCTATAAATATATACACTGTATGCTTACTTGTCAGCAAGCTGCCAATTTGACATTTTATTCGATTATTTGAAAGGTTCTTTAGTGAAATAAGGAACCCTTATGACTTTCTCACGTTCAATTCTTCATCCGTCTGCGAATTTCTCAGAGCCTCACCATCTCGGCACTTTTAGATCTATGAGCATTATATTTTGCTTTATATATGTACATTGTATGCTTACTTGTCAGCAAGCTGCCAATTTGACATTTTATTCGATAATTTGAAAGGTTCTTTGGTGAAATAAGGAACCCTTATGACTTTCTCACGTTCAATTCTTCATCCGTCTGCGAATTTCTCAGAGCCTCACCATCTCGGCACTTTTAGATCTATGAGCATTATATTTTGCTTTATATATGTACATTGTATGCTTACTTGTCAGCAAGCTGCCAATTTGACATTTTATTCGATAATTTGAAAGGTTCTTTGGTGAAATAAGGAACCCTTATGACTTTCTCACGTCATCCGTCTGTGAGTTTCTCATAGCCTCACTATTTCTACACTTTTAGTCCTACGAGCATTATATTTTACATACAGATGCTTTATATAGGGATGTTTAAAAAAAAAACAAACTTAGTTTAAGCATTTGAATGATCTTCTTTTATGATATTTTGATACACTTAAATAAAGCGAAATAAAGGCTAAAAACTTGTAATGAAAATTATTTGTAAATAAGAAATAAAGGAAAATTATATAAATTGTCAGGTAGTGAAATTAAATACTTTAAACACATTACTAGTAATCGTAAAAGTTTTATTACACAATAAAGTCCGCACGCTTCTTATATATTGAATTTATCTAAAATTTATATTTTTTGTGAATATTTTTAATAAATAAACAAATAATATTTCTACAACATAATTAACTTTGGAAAGTGTACTTACTATGTATCTGATTCTACAATTTACATAGTGTTATCCCATAAACGGACTCATGCTTCCCACTCTCTGCGTTATATCTCCAAAACTTTCAATAAAAAAATGAATAAAACCAAATATAATGTAATGTTCTAGAATTTTATGCTTGGTAATCTTGTAGAGAATTTTACGCTCTACAAGTTTTTTTTAAGTCTTTGACGATATGCGAGGCTTAGAAAGCAAGATATTCATAAAAAAATACTTATATGATAACTTGACTAGCGGACACGACGTCTTATGAGAATTTCAGCCAATATTTAGAACATCAAAAAAGGTATTTATTTCTTCTTTTGACTATACTATTTGTATTTAAAGATATTTATATTTTGATACGTATTATTAATGCTGCGATCTAAAAATGACAATGTTTGTCGATTTTTCTTAATGAATCGTGATGCATCCTTTTTTTATATTCTTTATCAAAATTGGAATAAGGATTCTTGTGAAGTTACCTCGGCGTTTGTCGGCATTTTTTTCTGAAGACAATTTATTATAAAAAGTGGAAATTTGGAACAGTTATAGGAAGTGGGTGACCAATTGTACAAAAAGGTAAATTTTCATTTTACGATACAGGTGGAAAACATTTTCTCAATGTCATAATTTCGGATATTACATAAAACAGTATTAAATTACGAGTTCGTAAATATATATATATATATATATATATATATACATATATATATATATATATATATATATATATATATATATATATATTAAATTTTTCTAACAAATTTCTAAAAATTTCAGAAGATTCGTTGTCTTCGAAATTTTAAAGTAAAAAAATGTAAAAAGAAAATAGGAATGTTGGTGATAAGGTATATATATTGATTGAAATTGTCCACATCATTTCACCTGATATAGTTCTTTTCTATGAAAAAAATTAGTTAACAGATAGTATATTAAAACCACAGAGATTGATATAATTTGTTTCTAATAATTAAAAATAAGTTATTATAATTTAATATAATATTACTTAGAGAAACGCTGAAGACACAATGCTCATTGTAAGCGACTTGTACGCATTTTACAAGTGCATACAAGTTTGTTCGTGAAAGTTGAATGACACACAGTTTCAGTAATGCTAAAAGTATATAATCATATACTTTTGTACAGAAAACTCACTGTGCTGAATCGAATTTGATTATTTTCATTATATTCATCGACTTATGTATTCCGTATTAGGCGCTTACTTTTTTGGATTTGCGGAAAAATAAAATATCACAGTAGTCAGCAGCAAAAACTCGATTTTATTTTCGTGGTCAGAAATCTATATTAATATACCTATTAATAATAAACTATTAATGATAAATTAGTCTATGAACAATAATTAGTGTAATGAAATTTAGTGTTAAAAATGTTATGAATAATTTTATTAACAACATCGTCTGTTTGTGGTTTAATTACGAAAACAATAATCGCTGGCAACAAAGCAACAAGTAACGAAGTTAGCTAGCTGGGAGTATTTATTAGCATATTTTTTTATAAGTAGTATATTAATTAGTTTATTAATTGAACATAATATCTTGATTGAGACCGAAATGTTTGAGATGTAGGTAGAGTCTTGAAAACGTATGATATTGACGAAATCGTATCTTGAGATTCCAAATCTGGCTAATTTTAATCTTTATCTATATATGACGATTTAAATATACAACGCTTCTTGAATGATGAGGAGAAAATAAATTTAAATTAAAGAATTCATATTTACTCGTACTTTGCACTAATCGCAAGTTGCGATCGTCGAGTCCACCTACAGCATACCTTCCGAACATATTTACAAAGGAGTGTAAAGCAACTCAAAACGTCATTAACATTCCACTCTACGTACATTAATCGTGCGAGAAGTGTATTTCACGACCGTTCCAACGAATATATCTTCGTAACATCGCCGGAACTCGCGTGTTTCTCATTTCTCCGAAGTATGTTTTCGTGACAACGGTATGTTACAGAATTGCATATATCCATGCGGTTTCGTCACGAGCGAATTCGCGTGAAGTTTACGCTTGCGCGAATACGTCCGGAAGCAAGCGAACCGTGCTGGCCGATGTTGAGACTTGTGAAGTTAATCGATTGCACACTAATTATCGTATAGTTTGTCGTCATCAATAGTGTATTTCCATTATGTTGAGTTATGAGGTGGTGCAAAGTGTGAGTGTAACATGAAAAGGGCTGCTGCCTATTCAGTTCTGTTAGTCATACACAAATTTTGTTCATGCTTTCACGCCATCTCTCACCAAGAAAAGGAATCCTCACGTGGGTGCGATCTTTTTCCGGAAAATACTACGCATATGATTTTAATGTTCAATTTTTATATTATTTTCTCTAAAAGGGAAGAATGGAAAAGTGATAAAATCTTTACATTCTGTCCATCTGAATTCGTCAAACTGGAATAACTTGAGAAATCGACGGACCGATTCGACGAAATTTGGAATAGATGTAATTTAGGTTTCCGTATTTTAAAAGGAAAAAAAAGAACATTTGTCTTTCTCTCACAAACGTTTTTCTCAGAAACCGTTTGACACAGGAAATTTAACATTATAGTAAAGGGTATTTAACCGATTTATCTCAATATGCAATAGTTAACACATAAATATTTATATAGAAATATTCCAATATTTCCCAAGCAAATAAAGTACTCATTTTTTCTTTTCGTGATTTTATGATGCAATCAACATGATGTTTTATGTTACTTTTATTTGTTGTAAAAAAAACTTGCTGAAGTCGAGAACAAACATGTCAATTAGATACAGATCAACAGTAGGCGTTACGTTTTCATGATTGTAAACTCCTGATGGTGATAACTACGCTTAGTTCTTAATAAAACAGAGGACGCTATATAATAACAGAACTGTCGATCTTCTAGTTTTACGACAGTCTTCTAGTTTTAAATTTTGACTTTGACAGTCTTCTAGTTTTAAACTTTGACTCCGACAGTCTTCTAGTTTTAAACTTTGACTTCAACCGTCTTCTAGTTTTAAACTTTGACTCCGACAGTCTTCTAGTTTTAAACTTTGACTCCGACAGTCTTCTAGTTTTAAACTTTGACTCCGACAGTCTTCTAGTTTTGAACTTTGACTTCAACCGTCTTCTAGTTTTAAACTTTGACTTCGACAGTCTTCTAGTTTTAAACTTTGAATGGTGAGAGAAAATATCTCAATACAAAATTGTACTAAAATTAGATATTATTTTAAGACTGAAAAAAGTGTCGTCCGATTTGAAGGACATAAACGACTTAGATAGAACATGAAAACAGCCACTGTCTATGCTCTTTACTAAATTATAGAACACTATCTCGCGGTCCATTCTACGAGTCAATGATCACTATTCAGTTTTTTGACACGCTGCGCCAGTTCATATATATTTTTTCATATCTCAAAGATACTATTTACCATTTTACATGCTCCGATGCCTTTAAAGTTCTTGGAAAGTAATATTATTTGAAACTGTAATATAAAATAAGTACTTCTCGAAATAGTATCTTACATAATTTCTTCGTTATCCATGTCAACACAGAAATTTTAATTCGAGAATCAGTCAAGTGTGCGCCTTATTTTTAAAAGAATCAGTCACGAGATACCGGTATTGCGGTACTAAATGATTAAGTACGTTACCATTTGTCAGATCTTTAACGAGATATTATGTCTTCGTGCAACGTTTCAGTTGCTAATTTCACAAATGTGAATAGTTAACGAGTGCAGTTGTCTACTGAATGCAGTCATTAAGATTTTGACGTTTCATAATGGTTCCGTCGCGTGATATTTAATTGTTTATGATTTGATAGATGAGGACTAAATATACTATAACTTCTTCTTTTTTATTGCGATTGTTATTACAGTGACTGAGAAGTCGTTTAAAAAGTTGTAGATGTTTTTAAATTGGTTATGGTTTATATTTAACTTCATTTGACTTTGGGTTTGTTACTTTTTGTCACCAAAATAAAATTAATTAAACAGAAGCTGTTCTACATTCAATGCTGTTTAAATAAAGTTTTTCAAACCATGTTGACA
Source organism: Druceiella hillmani (assembly GCA_039881145.1). NCBI lineage: Eukaryota > Metazoa > Arthropoda > Insecta > Lepidoptera > Hepialidae > Druceiella > Druceiella hillmani. The sequence goes on along the minus strand of JAYKKI010000005.1, from coordinate 30,766,052 downwards.
GCGCTGCGTTATTGTAAATGCTTATGTTCAGAGAATTACATGTTTACAATAGTAATATTTTAGTTCGCCCCTATTCTTATCTTGCCTTTTTTATGGCGGCCATATTTTAATAGCACTTTAAAAACTACCTACGATGTATTTATGTATGCGTCTTTATTTTTTTTAACCCCATATTTATCACTGAAAATTGGAGTCCATTTAAGGGCATAGAAACAAGGTTTCAAATACTGCGTAATATTTAATATATAATAAGTCTTAAAAAGTCTTTCTTAGTCAGATTACGAAAAAAACTTTCGCTCTTTAAAGAATTTGAACTATAAAATGATTTACTTAATGAGGATTTCAAGTAGAGTTCAAGTGCAAGTGAGTTCAGAGTGCATGTGTAAAGTTCAATATATGTACGCACATAAAATTATATATACTTACTCTGACACATTCTAAGCGGCCAAGTGTAGAACTGCGACAATACAACAGTACATTTATATCCTATATAACATTTAATAACTATATTTAAAGTCAGCAACACCAAATCTAACATATATTCCACGTCCATGGCCTCGCAAGCAGATTCCCGAGCGCGATCCTTCCGGTAACATCATCCCCGCCTGGAAGCGCCAGATGCTCGCCAGGCGGGCGGCGGAGCGAGCGCGGCGCGACCTCGAGCGGCGGCTCGCCGGCGAGGCAGAGCGCCGTCGCGCCATGGCCGTGCCGGCGTGGAAGCGGCAACTGCTGGCCCGCAGGGAGGAAGCGGAGAACCGTATTAAGTAAGTATGTTACCCCAATTCGTATCTTTTTCTAGCGTAAGCTGCACCGAGCTTCCGCTGGGCGTCACCGGAGGTGATGGCGCTGGATTGACAACGTCGAGCGAAAAGTGAAGCTTGCAAAGCGCCGCTTTCACCCATCCATATCCATTTTGAAAAACCATAGAGGTCCCTTAGCAGGTTATCTATAAATGTGAAGTTTGAAGACCATTGCTTCCAGTCATATTTTGATTAGTGTCAACGACAAATATTGGCTTAGTTTTGTCCGATATTAGGACAGCTTACAAAGTGCCGCTTTCAGCTGTCAACTTTGAATAAAATTTTCGAACGTAACAGACGTTAGAAGAGCTTTTGCATTTTGAAAGTAGCTTATTTACGCATTCGAAATTAAAGCATATCCTTGCCAAAAACATAGCAGCTATGTTAATACAAAATTCGCTTAGTTTACCCAATAAGGCTTTACGATCATTTGCTAATTTACATATATTTAAGACTATAGTCGTTATCTTAACATAATTAAGCGTTACATTTTTTATTTTCACAAGTAATTTTTTTAATAGGTATGTTACTTTTATTATTGAAAATGACCTAATTTCAGACCAAAGTAACCATTTTTTCCTTAAAGCAGTAGTTATGAAACCAGTTGATAGATTATTACTTAAAATTAATGAAAATAATAAGAATTTACTTAAAATGAAAATGGTATCAAATCGAATTTCAATAAAATTGATTCAAATATATACATTATTAAAAATGTTCGCCTTTTAATAACTTAAATGTACATCCTGCTAAATAAATGTACAGGAACAGGTGTTCGTTTAAGCGTTTGCAGATAACGATATTAATAGAACGTTCACTATCCAATCAAATTCCAGGGCAACCATTTACACACCCAAAATTTGCGATGAACCAAGAAACGGATTTTTGGCGCACGAAACAAATAACGACGCTTGCTGGCGTTCGCCATCGCAATATGGCGTGCAGCAGAGAGCCGTGTCCATAGACAACATTAACCTGGCCGTAGACTACGAGGACCGAAGAACGAACGGAAACAACGACAATAACACCGACCACCACAATGGCGTCAACGAGAGCGACGTTAAAGAAAATGGCGTCGTAAATGGCGGGAAAGCGGCGACGAACGGGCGCAAGCACGATGGCGATTCGGATGACGACTCGCGCATAATCCCGTGGCGGGCGCAGTTGAGAAAAACAAACAGTAAACTAAATTTATTAGAATAAATAATTCTGTACGTCGATAGTCTTTAATGTTACTTATTCTTATTATACGTCCATGATTATGCCGCCGAAAAATAATTTCTCCTTTTTGACATTGAATTGTAGCGTGTCGATACTAGACATTCTACTTAGACAACCGACATAACAATGTAATGACGTTGCGTTCAATAAACCTGAACACGTCGTTAACGTTAGATTGCGCAACATATCAGTAAATAAAATTAGAAATAGTTTTATCGATTCGATGCAATCAGGCATGAAACTCAAGATGGACACGGTCCAAGTTAGATGTGAAATTATTTTTTTTATGTCATCGTTATTTGTTTTTATCCCACGTATCCGTATCACTGAGAGAAGGTCCAACGAGCCAGTTTTTTATAGCTTGAACTATTTATTAGCTTTAGTAATTACGTCACTTATAGCGCTTGAAGCACTTTCAATGTTGATGGGGTCGTAAATTTTGTTCGTGTATTTAATAATAAATTATAGGTAAGCCATTATTGTGATTAGGTTTAAGTTGTAATTTAACTACGTAAATATGTATTTTTAAATTTCAAATTCCTACTAGGGAGTTTGTTAAAAATGATAGAACTTTTATTTTACAATATTGTGAATCGGCGATTAAACTAAATATCAATGAGTTGAAATATATTTCTAAGATTTGGTTTTAATAAGATTTTTTTTAAACTTATCAACTAATGATTCTTCATTAAAAGACGTCTAGTTATGTTAAATCATGTAATTTCTTCATTTTTAATTTATTTAATTATAGAGACTGTCTTCCATGTTTTATCGTATCAAGTCTTAATTTCTCTTTCAAATTGACTGCCGGCACTTGGAGACAAACAGAGCATACAGAACTGAAAGTCGTATTTTGTAAACTTTCATTTTATTCCATTTGATTCCAGCTGATGCGTGAATGATGAATTGCTTATTACAAGATTACCATTTCATTACCAAATACGGACCCAACTTTAATTTAAATTGCGCTTTTTCATGAATTCGTGTACCATTTAAACGTACGTAAATTTACATAAAATTAATTACAGACACTTTGGATTCTAATTAGACTTTTTGATTTTGAGCTCCACTTTAACAACTTATCGGACTGTTTTAATGGTTTCTGGCCACTTTCACTGCACGTCAAGTGAGTGACTGCCTAGAGATTACACCTATTTTATCTTTGATCGATATTTATAAAACAAAATTTCCGCTTTAAGAAGCTCGGTATCTATATGTCGATATAGATATTTCGATTTCACTCAACGCAAACTCGAAGTCTCCATTTTGTTCCATCCAATGAAAACCGATATTAATGTGTTTGATTCCATCTGGTAAGTGGAAACGAACGACATTGATTGTATTACGATGAAAAGTTGGTTTTATTCTTACTTCTACAATTCGTCACTCCGTACAGAATTTTGACAGTATTTTGGTGAATCCGTGTACTTTTCTTGACTCCAACGGAACAGATCCTGCATGCAGTTAAATTTAACGGCAGAGAGGTTTACTAGTTTAACGCATAGACGTTCGCATAGATGCGATTTAGAATTTTAAATTTATATCGCTTTTTAAAATATAATTTAAATTTGGAACTGTCATTTTTATTTTTAATTTTTTGAGTGAAGATTTTATTTTTTTTAACTTTTAGTTTAAGTTTTTTGAGTATTCGTGAATCATTTTGTGTTATATTTCTGCAATTAACGGGAGCAATGAGCTATTAAAATAATCGCGCACATTAAATAAATAGGGTGCTTATGATGATTAGGAATATTTTTTTTAAACAAAGCGGTGCTCATTGAATATTTATTGCTTTAAACAACAGCTTATGCTAATTTTAATTTCGAAATTCAAATTTCGCAAATGTCACTCGTAGAATAAGTGTGTTTTACTAAGTTACTACTAACATGTTTGCAATATTAGTCTGTATAGAATATAATTAATATGTAAATATACTATGTTTTACGTTTATGCGATTAAGTATGTACAATTTGGAAATTAATGTGTATTATGAAATTGATTTGTATCATTATACTTGTTTGTTTGCATTATATTTTATACTTTTTATATTATCATTGTACTGTAATGATTTTGATCAATAAATATTTGTTGCTTGAAATAATATGGTAATTGTTTCATTTAAATCAGTAACAGAGATTGAATAGATAGGTTAAAATTAAATTTGAGTGATTGAATTATTTAACACAACGCTTTTGAAGTGAATACGTCTTTAAATTTGCTACCATACAGTTTGGCGTTCCAGTTTCGAATCCATCCTCTACATCAAAAATTTAATTATACCACTGGATAGCTAAAAGATCAAAGAATTCATTAAGATAAGCGAGAACAGTGATCAGTGACAGTGAGAATCGCGCGCGGTGGAGGGGAAGCGCCGCCATTTTGAGATTATTTTGTTGCGTATCGAGATTTGCAATTAGTATAACTTTTGATTCAGAAAAGCTACCATGTTCGTTTAAGTTTTAATCGTCAGCTGTCCTCAAAATCTATCGATTGTATATAAAACATTAGTTTAAAGTAGTGACAGTGAATATAATAAGGCGTTAGAATAAAAAAATATTATCAAAAATATATATTTTCGGCCTATACGCTATTGTAACACAATAATTATTTGTTTCCTTGCTTTTATCCTAAATACATAAATAAAAATATTTTATTTAAGAAATATAACCCGTTACATAGACTATTCACGTACAACACACGACCGTGTCAATGACACAGCCACACCCAATTTTTTTTTACCTTTGTTACCATGCGAGTGAAGAAGTATTGACAACAACTATGGTTGCTACATCTATAAAACCTTATAACGCCTCGGGGGACCTTGACTTTTTATGACATAGTGTAGATAATCATTAAGTTTATAATTTATTTCAAATGTGTCCCAAGTCCCATTTTGGAAGTTAATCTAATCTGAAAGTGGATAGGCTAAAAATTTTACTGTTACATAAACTACATATATTTACAGACCTAATGACAGATTTGCCAACGCAGTGCCGAAACTATTAAAACATGTTATTTGGAAAACTGATTTCTTTTAAAATGTATAGAATTAGAAAGAATTTTCCGGAGTTCAATCCCTTACAGTTGTAAAAAGGTGTGTCAAAATTTCTATGACGAAAAATAGTAAAATACCAGGCGTGTTAACCTGAAATACATACATATAAAACTATTAGAGTAAAAATCTGTTAGACAAATAATTAAATATATATTTCCATGGTGGTCGACATTCAACCTGTTAGGAAAAATGGGACAGAGCCAAAACTACTGAAGCTAGAAACACGAAATTTGGACGAAAGGGTGCTTTTAAGACTTAAAAACCTACTAAGATACACAAATCTTTGAAGTTTAGAGATAGTACATTTCTTTAAAGCTCAACCCCTAAGAGAGGGGGGGGGTGGGAGTATTAAGATTTATATAGGCAAAAATAGTATAACGTGATTTTTAATTTGAAACGCGGCGTAAAAATATACGAAGTAAATAATCAAACTCATATTACACTAATTGTCGAAATTAAATTTTCACACACACACACACACATATATATATACATATATATATATATATATATATATATATATATATATATATATATGTGTGTATATATATATAAATATATATATATATATATATATATATATATATATATATATATATATATATACATACATACATAAAACGTAAAACACGCTCTTTTTTCTAATTGAGTGCAAAAATATATTACACATATCTCCTTTTACTACACCCAATACTTACCCGGAGTACAGTCAAGGATAACGTTTTTCTTTGTCTGACACTTATTCCCGGATACCGTGGATTTACCTTTTATGGAAAAAATATAACACATCTATTAACTTGAAACACATAAAAGATTTATACTACTAAAATAATTAAACATTTATATCATTGAATGTTGGTATTCACCCTCTAAGGGGGTGAAGGAAGGGGATTAAATTTGCATGAGAATGATAATGTAAAGGACCTGTTACCTTGGAACACGACATAAATAATAAAGTAAACTAATTTATATGCCAGAAATTTTGCTATTTGATTTCAATGCGGATAAAGTTGAAGGGCATAGGTAGTAAAATATAAAAAGCTGTCAAGCGTGAGTGGAACTCGTCCTACGAGGGTTCTATCCACATTTAGGCATTTATGAAAATTTAATCGTACATAATATACCTATTAAAATATTTAAAAAAAATTAAGTTAACAGAACAAAAATACATTGACTGCTATATTTTTCATAGGTACATATTTAAAAAAATTTATTATATGAGACCTTGCTTGTTGCCAAATTTCATGATTCTAGGTCAACGAGAAGTACCCTACAGGTTTTGATTTGCATTTAGGGTTTTTTGATTGCATTGACTTTAGAAGCTTAATGAAGAAGATTTTTTACAGCTCCAGCGGACCTTAGATCTAAGTATTTGAAATTAATTTCAACTTGATACCTTTATGCGTTCCCGAGAAAGTGTCTTGATTGACAGGTAGACAGATGGACAACGAAGTGATCCTATAACGGTTTCTTTCTTTCTTTTGACATACGAAAGCCTAAAAACCATAATGAAACTCTCCACATTTTAATTGTTATGCACTGTATTTGTAATTAATATTTTTTAAAACATAATTTATGTTTTCCCAAATTACTTCTTTAACAAAAAGCTGGCAGAATGATCAATTGTAAGCAAATACTCGAATAATAAGAAATGTAGTAAGAAATAAAACCGCCCAAGTACGAGTTGGACTCGCGCGCGAAGGGTTCCGTAACGCCAAACAATATTAAACTTATAATTTTGTATTTCTCAAAGACACTGTGAAAAACAAAATGATTGCTGCGATCGGTACCGAAATAATCGCATATCTTATAAACTACACAACTCTAAAAAGTTCTACTACGTTAATTTTTTCAGAATTTTATACAGGTTAGTTGAGCAGTTGGGGGGGGGGGTATTGCGCATTTAATACTTTATAAATAGCGCTTTTTAATACTTTAGAAGCGCATATCTCACCGAATTAAATAAAAAAGTTATTTTGTAACATCTATATGAATTTTAAGACCTATCTTACGACACCCGCCTATGTGCACGGGATATTTCATCCCTCAGTTACATATATGGACCCCTAATATTATTTTTTTATTAATTTAACTATTTAATTGTATAGCGATTCATAGAATATACCTATCTTCAAAATTTCTTCTACACAGTGTGAATAGACCCCGAATAAAATGGATCTTACATACGGAGAGGCAGATGGGCAGACGGACAGATGGAATTGGCAGAATTATAAGGATTCCGGTTTTGGCATTTGGCTACGGACTTCTAAAAAAGTAGATATGTTATTAAAATACCTTGGAGTTATTACCTTTATAAATTGAGTGTTAATACTTACTTCACCCTACTTTTTATCCTATTTTACTGAATAGACAACAATTAGAGCTGAAAATTATTTCTAAATATGTATAAGGAATAAATAAATAAATTATATATTAATCATAAAAATAATGATATAAATCATGGAGATTTTGGAAAAAAATCCTTTAGTATTCTAACGTTACGTACTTCAAAATAGTATTTTTAATAAACACACCTAATCTTGAGTATTATAATTTAGACACAGAATTCTTAAATATTTACAAATCTACAAAATTATACTTTTAGCATCTTCCTAATATTTATTTTGAAAATATTTGTAAATAAATAAAAAAAACAATTATTTATGTTTGTAATTTCATATTATTTCATTTAAACTTAAACTCATTACATGTATAATTAAATTAACTTTAAAGCAAGACTAATCTACATTGATACATTAATTAAAATAATAAAACAGATAATGCTTGGTTTATTTCGAATATTTTCCCCTAGATGATAAGTTCATGCAAATACACAGTTTGTCTAGCAAAATTCTCATTTAGTTATATAGAAATTACATGAAAACTTTCACAAACGTTCATTTAGTTATACACGTATCATAGTAGTCATATAGTTATATACGTGTCATTTACGTTCATTTAGTTACATATGTTTCATATACGTTCATTTAGTTATATAGAAATTACATGAAAACTTTCAGAAACGTTCATTTAGTTATATACGTGTCATTTACGTTCATTTAGTTACATATGTGTCACAAACGTTCATATAGTTATATAGAAATTACATGAAAACTTTCACAAATTAAAGGTACTGGACAGTTACAGTTGTTTAATAAGGTAATAAAAGTAATCTGATATCTGAAGTCATTTTTGTGTATACCAACAAGAAGAAAAACTAAGAACGAGGAAAAAAGGATGATGAAAGCATAAAATTAAAATTTTAAAGTCGCCTTTGTGTACACACAGGGGAAAAATATCAAATTAAATAAGCTTTGAGTAAGCATATTAAATAAGTATATATATATATATATATATATATATATATATATATATATAATTAAATAAGCGAGTGTTATAGCTTAAGTAAAAGGCTGACCAAGTCAAAATACTGAATGCAGGGATATCTATTTTCCCTATTAAATTACACCATATGTTAAACATATACCACAAACAAATGAAATGGTATAATTAGTAAGACAAAAAATATAGTCATTTCATCGAGATGAATCATTTTTTCGGAATTGTTTTATAATAATTTTATTAGTCATTTAACTATAAAATTTTAATCGAAGAGAGCTACAAAATATTACGCATAACTAGTGTGTATAGCCCAATGGAATGGTTGGAAAAAAGGTAAACTGCACATTTTTCAGTAAACAGCAATTTTATTTTCGATACGCAGGGAGGAATGTTAGGAGTACAAAACATAGTTTTCGGAGTGCCAATACCCCCTGCCCCTATTCCATTTGGACGTCATTTTAAAAAGTATTATATTTTATTTTTTCGTATATTAATTTGTGAGAATCTTTATTACAGGAAAATCGTCTTTATTCCAAAATATGTAGTAAAAATAAAAATGCACTTTTTTCTAGAGTACTTGAAAAAAAATATTTTCCTATAATATGTTCTTGAAAGAGGGGAGAACCGAAGGTTAGTAAAAAGTTGTTAATATTTAATTATCTTTAATTTATTATTTTAAATTGAGTGTAACATCGAGTTTTTTAATACAACCTTTTAACATTTGGCTGCATTTTTATAAAGAAGTGTATTATAACTCGTTAACTATAAGTCTTACAAGCTATTAGAAAAAAGGAAATATTTAATAGCGAATCGAATCATGTACAACTTTTATTAATTATTTGTATCCACATGAACTCAACAATTATAATTTTACGATTCGAAAATTCAAAAGAAATTTTGTGAAAAACCTGTAAAGCATTGTATGTCTTGCTTTAAATTTTATGAAAAAAACGCGGCGATATTTTTTTATAAACCATTAAAAGACAAACATTTTGATTAACGTATTTTTAAGTTTTCTCTATTTTGATGGATATCAGCTATAAGCATGGATAAAAGGAGAAGACTAAAGGCAAGTAAACCATATTTGCCGTGAAAGAGGTTATAAGAAGCGAAACTTTCAGGAGGCTGAAAGTCTCCCTTTTTGTAATAAAAATGACAATAATAAACTATTTTAAAAATGAGTATATTGACATATTACAATATACGTATAATTTGACATATCTTCTACTCATTTCTCCGTTTTCACCTTGCTTGGTAAAATGAAAATTGTATGTGTTTTGAAGTTGTGAATTATATAACTGTATTTCACTGTCTTAAATCATCCCTAAATTGAAATATTGGTATTAGCAACACTAGTAGTGACAATAATTGAAAGTCTACTGCAACTATTAAAGCAGTATATGTTAATCATTTGCGAATTATATTAAAGCAGTCTACGTTAATTATTCCCTAAATTGAAATATTGGTATTAGCAACACTAGTAGTGACACTAATTGAAAGTCTACTGCAACTATTAAAGCAGTATATGTTAATCATTTGCAAATTATATTAAAGCAGTCTACGTTAATTATTCCCTAAATTGCAATATTGGTATTAGCAACACTAGTAGTGACACTAATTGAAAGTCTACTGCAACTATTAAAGCAGTATAAGTTAATCATTTGCAAATTGTATTAAAGCAGTCTACGTTAATTATTCCCTAAATTGCAATATTGGTATTAGCAACACTAGTAGTGACACTAATTGAAAGTCTATTGCAACTATTAAAGCAGTCTATGTTAATAATTTGATATAATATCGAAATGACAAATTCTAATACATTGTAACCACCACTAAACAATCGTTTTTACTATTGTTCATAGTTAGTGTTTACATAGGTGAGGTCAAGGTCTATCGTTCAGATGAATATTATTAATAGTCTAAAACAAAAAATAATTCACCCCATCTTTTCCGGGTACACTCAGTAAGGATATTCAATTTAACGTATCTGCCCTTTGACTGTAAATTACAAATTAGGCTTATACCAACCAGTACATTAGTAATATCTGTAAAAAAGTTCCTATCATGTGCTAGTAAAACTCGCATTACGAGGGTTCTGTTCACTTTTAGGAACTTATGAACATTAAAGGCTACATAGTATAAAACTACTTAAAATTATACATTTTTCGCAACTTGAATATATTGTTTACCATATTTTGCACAGGCGTGAAAATATGGAGGATATTTAACAAAATATAAGATCTAGGATAATAGCTGTAGTTTTCCTGTAATATTTTTGTCAAATTCTACCAACTCTGATTTTTACTTCAGTAGTTTCGGAAATAAGAAGGAAGAGTGTGGAGGGCATGTTAATGTACAATTTTAGTATATTTTTTCGAATATATTTTTAATCATGCAATTTAAAATTTTGAAAGACGTATTCCTCATAATAAGCCTTTTCAAATGATACTACATATGATAGATAAATCTTTAAAAAAAATTCGTGTACTTTATTTACCCCTACTTCAATTCTTAAATGAATATTTTAAAAATAATTACTTCAAAGCATGTGGATTTATAAGATGTAAATCTCCTTGGTTTTTGATCTTTTTAGCATTAAAGTAATGAATGATATAAAGCTTTGCTTCTGGTTGTGAAATAAAAATATTAATAACTGTAATATTATTTATTGCTAGGGTACTGTACCTTAATATGAAGGAAAAGGGAACTATTATATACTTTATCGTCGTCTGCCTGTTAAGATTCTTTTTCTTAGAGACAGCTAGGGATATTAAGTTGAAATTTATATCTAATACTAAGGTCTATAATCCCATAGTCATAGTAAAAAAACTCTGGTTTTAACTTATTCAATAAAAAATACGACCTGTCAAAGCAAGTATTTTGACACAAACTCATTCATTAAACTACTAAGGGTACTTCCTGTTAACATAGAATCTTGTCAAAAGATCACATAGCGTAGGTGAAGAAAAATTTTCTAAAATAATTTATTTCTAGATCTCATTATGGGATGAACTTAATTTTATGGGTTTTCTTTTTTACATAATTAACTGTATAATTAAATTTCTTAATTGTCAACATCAAACAGTTTTATTAAAATGTAGAGAATATACAAAGAAAAAGAAAAAGGAGAAGAAGAAGAAGAGGAGGAAGAAGAAGATGAAAAAGAAGAAGAAGAATAAGAAGAGGAGGAAGAAGATGAAAAAGAAGAAGGAGAGGAGGAAGAAGAAGATGAAAAAGAAGAAGAAGAAGAAGAGGAGAAAGAAGAAGATGAAAAAAAAGAAGAAGAGGAGGAGGAAGAAGAAGATGAAAAAGAAGAATAAGAAGAGGAGTAAGAAGAAGATGAAAAAGAAGAAGGAGATGAAGAAGAAGCATTAGATGAATAAGAAGAAGAATATTAATAATAATAATAATAATAACAGCCTCCACGCGATAACATAGCTTTGGGTGGAAAAAGAATGTTATGCGATATGATAGGGTCATGTGGATCCAGCATAAAATAATATTAACATTTGTAACATAAATACTAAATACTCTTAAATATTTATATGTGCCTAAGTCTCTATGTGTATACGTAACCCTCGTATTTCGAGTGGTATTCGTATTTAATAGGTTAAATCTTTTCTTCCTCTATTTTAGTTTGACATTTTGCTAAATATACTTTTGGTTCCTCATTGAAGGATTTACAGTATTGCTGTGTTCAAAAAGATATGTCAGCAAATCGGTTCAAGTTATAGAAATAATTTGTAATAATTTCTATAACTTGAACTAATTACTTATGTCGAGTGATATAAGAACTTTAGTATTTTCAAATTCCGTGCACTTTCCCATATGTTTTCTTTTTTATTGACGCGAATCTCTGTCACAATTGAAATAAAAGTGTAACTTCATACAATTCGCTTTCTTCTCCACACAATCGGCTTTCTTTATTATAACGGTAGTTAGTAATTTAAATACACAATGCTACTACATTTCCCTCATTACATATCATACTATCAGTTTTGTTAAGTAGCGATCACATCTATTTTCAAAATAAATAAAAGTTTAAAATTATATTTTAACGCAAATTATATTCAGATTTATTAAAAACTGCTGTAACTCTGTTATAATAGTGTACGTATTGCTTTTCGACATATGTGAAATATTTTCAAATTATACTTTTTAAATTTGATGTTTTTAGCAAATTACATTCATAATTGCTTCGTGACATTTACTAACACATTTATCGTTAGCAGAATTTCATTTAATATTGGTTACAGGTACGTAAGATATGGCAGAAGATATATTACAAGTTAACTTATGACCAAATTTCGTAGTTAGGAAAGGATCATCCTAGAGACAGGTTGTATTATATGTACTTAACATATGTATTTATATTTAAGTGAAGTTTGAAGATGTGAGATTTGAAATGCTTATGTAAACATTTAATATCAAGATAATATATTATTTTAAAATCTTGCACGTCATAGTGACTTTTTAGTCCTAGAGAAGAATCAATAAGAACCTACATACATGGTGTCGAATTTTTTGTAGATTATTAAGTTATCTACAAAATCTTCGTATGTTATTTTAATTTAGCAATAACAGTTTAATGAGTCGTGTCGAGTTGTAAACTTATGGTCTGTCGTAACTTTCTAGAATCTAAACTCGTTTAAACTAAAGATTTCGTTTCTAAAATTCTGTGTAATCTAGAATCTTAAAATTTTGCACAGATGTAGTTTGTGTTGGTCCAAAACTACTCTTGGAATGAATATTCTCATTTTTTAAATCAATTTTAAAGGGTTAGAAGTGTTATAAAAATGTCTTTACCCCGCCGCGCCAAATGGAGTGACTGAAGAAATTTAATTAAAATATGTCGTATTATTAAAGTAATAGTAATATTTTAATACATTACTAAATTATTAATTTACTAAACATTTTTTTAATAAATAAGATGAAAAACTTTGTGAAAAAACATTGCCGTAGAAAAGGAAGTAACCCCCTTAACATGTAAGTCACAATCGAAAAAATGGAAAATTTCTGAATGTTTAAAATAGCCTCAATATAAAAGATAATGTATTCGCTGCCTATACAATTTTGTGGATTTATTTCTTGCAAACAATTTGATTATTTCATTTAAAATGAAATAAATAAAAGGACTTAAGTACTGGTGGCAAGAAAAAAATAATTTTTTGGATTTTTCTTTTAAAAATGTTTTTGTTCGTATCTTTGGGTTTCGCTCAAATGGCGTATCCTGTTGGCATCAAACTTTTAACATCGTATAGCTTATAATATCCGGATTGGCATAAGGCATATATTATCTATTTTGTATATGAGGGTAATGGGAAATAACGATTTAAGTGAGAAGAGTCGACGCATTTGGGTCTATTTTTGAGTTAATTTTTTAAACTATTATTGCTAAATTAAAATAATATATGAAGATTTTGTAGACAACTTTATAATCTACAAAAAGTTCGACACCATGTACTTATTACAGATTGTCCGTTATGATTCGTTTCCTGTTGTTTAATCTGACCATAAAATGTGTAATTTAATTACCAATATATTAATCGACTGTGTTCCCACTATAAGGCAGATTAGTGTAACCCAGTGGTATCATTATCCAAATTAGTTTAACACTGATCTCATCCGCGACATTCACACCAAATCCTTTTATCATAAACGTAATAGAAAATTTGATTTGAGCTGTGACAGTGAAATGTTTGGTTTTTGGCGCACGCAGGTCAAATATGACATGTGAAATAACAGCCCATATAGCGCGTACGTACGAAATATGGAAGCGAATATTAAGTTTGACTCGAAAATGTTTAGGACACGTACCTGGGATACAAGCGTTCAGAGAGAAATTTTCCTGTGACTATAATGCACGGTGGGATTACGTACTCGGGTGAGATGGGTCGCTAATACAGATGGTGCATTTCACTTGCATATCAAAAGCAATTAAAAAGAGCATTTCAATTGCATATCATAAACAATTACAAGTAATAAAATCAAGATATTCTTGAAAAATGCGTAATACCTTTACGCTTTTAAAAGGTATATTAGGGAATATATATATATGGTAAAAAGATCTATTTTACGCCTGTTTTTACCAGCTCTGCCCCAAAAAACTGCAAATTGGAATTTCTATTTGTCTCAAATAGTATGTGTATTCTATGCTACGAATTGTTATAGTTGAAATTTTTCATAACAAAGTGGGCATTTTTCAAATTACATCGGGTACTCATTACTTCAAATATGGTAATTTTGTTCTTGTTCTTACGATACGCATGTCGCAAATTTACCTTAAGCCATTAAACATCTGGTGAATGAAACACCTGTTTTAGTAATAAGCCTTAATCATTTCTACAATTTATGGAATTGTGTAACTTTTCACTTACATTTTTCAAGACAATTAAAAAAGTTATGTAAAATATAACAAATGTAGCTTTGTAACTATGTCCTCCAAAATAGCCTAAATAGGACTTCCTTTTATAAAGTTTTCAAAATGTTAGGTACGACATTGAAGTGTGTCGCGCAGTGAATGTAATTAATTTGGTTTGGATTCATTAAAAATGTGGATCTGTTTCCTATATGTGATACCGATTCTAAATCGTACTTGGTAATTTTACTTTACTTAATATAACGTGACATCGTTCCTGAATCGTATTTGGTAATTTTACTTTACTTTATATAATGTGACATCGTTCCTCAATCGCATTTGGTAATTTTACTTACTTAATATAATGTGACATCGTTCTTGAATCGTATTTGATAATTTTACTTTACTTAATATAATGTGACATAGTTCCTGAATCGTATTTGGTAATTTTACTTTACTTAATATAATGTGACATCGTTCCTGAATCGTATTTGGTAATTTTACTTTACTTAATATAATGTGACATCTTTCCTGAATCGTAGTTGGTAATTTTACTTTCAGGAACTTTATGACATTCCTTTATTAGCATTTTTCAATCCTGCTTAATCTTTCATTTTCACAATGAGCCTTGTGACCTTGTTGCAATTTTATGTTTTTTTTCTTCGGGTGCATTCTCAAAGCCCTTGCAATAATGACTGGCTTTGTCTGTTAGAAATCCTTTATATAAATCATACTCCGCTGCAATTTTCTCTTGTTTTCGTATTTCGCAATATTTTTCCTGCATTTTAGTAATCGTCAAGTTACTGTCAATGAATTCACGGCTACTGATAGTTCGTAAATGATGATACTTGGAATAAAACTTGTCGTGGTCGTACACGAATTATCACTTATACTACGAGTTTCTCTACTTGTCGTGTTTACCATGTTTACCATTGGGCATAACACCGATATCTTCAGTTTTAGTTTGAACGAGTATTATTAATGTTATGCAAGTATTCCCAATTAATTCAATATGAAAGTTTTTCAAAGTTATGTTTTTTTTCTTTAGTAACAAAATACAACGCACAGTCTTATCCATCCAGTAAATTGCTGTCTCAAATTTATCGAGAGTTTAGGTTTATTTTTTTTAGTTACATATGTCGCAAGTTTATATAATCTTAAATTAGAATCTATAATAAAAATATTTGCAATTTATGAAAAAGTCTCATAAAAATATAAATTTATATTTCCGGTCATCCATTTTAAAAAAATAGCAACGGTGTCATAATTGTCTATTATATTTCTGTTATTACTCACTTTTAATTATAAATTAGCCTAACATTGGAAGAACATAATGCTATAAGTATATTTCCATAGTAGTATTTCAATATACTATGAAAGGATTACTAGAGGTGTAACGGATATCCGGTTATTATTCGGTATCCGGCCTAGTCGATTTTTACTATGCGGTCGGATAACAGATAGTGATATAATATCGAGTTAGGACCATATATTTTAACAAAATTATTAAAAGAAGAAGAAGAAGAAGAAGAAGAAACCACGATTTATATTAAAAAAAGTACACATCCGATCACATTCAAAAAATAACTACGGATATGTACTAAATTAAACACCAAAGTCTCCCATGGGAATTACAGCATGCGTGGCTTCGATGCTTAACCCCTCGAGCGTGCGTGTTACTTATGAGTAACTTGGCGACTATCGCCATTTAAATGTGAATAGACAGGTTAGAGTGAGATAAACATGCGTGTCTCTAGATTCATGCACGCTCCGGGGGTTAAATAAGTTGCAGCCATGGAGGTAAGAATCTGACGAGTATACGTCCATACTTCGCATATAGAAAATTTGTCAATTTTTGACAAATCATAATTGTATGCAAGCAAACGTTGCGTCTAGTCACTTTTAATATCAGACAAGTTGAGACAAAATGGGTCCTTTTTATAAAATATAATTATTTTTCTTTGAAAAATGGTTACGTGTACCGTCAAAAAGTGCAAAAACTAGCGTTAAGATTTGTGAATATAAAAACAATGTGACTTATCACAATTAAAGTTTCATTTTTTTAAATATATTTTTCTTATATTACTCACCGCCATTTGAAATTAATGAAAAGATTAAGTGACGTAACCTATATCGATAATTTTAAACTAAAATATATGATACAGTTTAATATTCTGTATTGCATATTTCGAAAAAGTATTTTCCTTATAACATATCAATTACATTGATATTTCGACATTTTCTAACTTATTTTCAAGCATGACGTTTTCTTAACCCTTTTATTTGTTTCGTTATTATAGTCCTTATTTTTGTTAACATTTTTATGATTTGTTAATTTTTATATAAGGGTTCCTAAAAGCCCCTTTGGATTAGAGAAAAATGGATAAATATTTTGAGATGTAATATACACTAATAACTGATTACTAATAAGAATCAGTCGTTTGCACGTAATACTTCACTTTCTGACAGGTGAAAAAAGATGCAAACGAATTTTAAATATATTTCTACATATTCCTTCCATAATTTTTTTTTCTAAATTTGTACGCATATATACATACACATGTACATACATACATATGTATATATATATATATATATATATATATACATATATATATATATATATATATATATACAAATATATACACACACACACACACACACACACACATATATATATATATATATATATATATATATATATATATATATATATGTGTGTATATATATTCGTAGAGACATTGTGAATCCGTTTCATTTGGTACCTCTAAAAGACCGTATTTCAAAAATATAATTGAAATAGGCTTCAGTCTCTTTTAATAAATTTAAACTCTTGAAAATTGCACAAACGCACTATTTTTCTTTTAAAATATTTAAACCTGTTAAATGTGATATTTAAATATATGGAACATTTCAATAATTAGGATGGATAAATGGATATTTCCCATTTAAAATCATATATTTTTGCAAAAATAGGAATGTGAGTTATTTCTCTATGACATTCGATAAAAATATACCACTAGCAAGTTACATTATTAAATGAAATGGAACGCATGCAGCCATGAAGAATTAATTTTACGAAAAATTTTTGAAAATGTTTTTGATACCCTCTTCATAAATTCTTACCTCCGTGGTTGCAACATTAATACGACGAGATCACGCAGGCAATGCTACATAGCCGTTGGTGGCGCACAGTGGTACGAAAATCATGTTTCATGTACATGGAATTTGTACAAATTCATATTAGTTTTTGAAGTGAAAATTATTTAGAATCATTGTGATTTGAAACTCGATGAAACGAAAATGCGTCACGACAAAGGAACAAGTGAAGCTTCTTTAGAATCATTGCGATTTGAATGTTAGGTTTCCTCTTTGCACCATGCTTCGTAGTATTTCCCTCTCGTCTACTAAGCATTGTACATATGTGTGCGCCTGTATATTGCCGAGCTAAAGCGAGAGAACAAGCCTCGGTGTGTATCTATATTGCATACTGTCTAATACTTGTCCTGGTCCGAGCGTTCCACGTGTGTATGCGCTGCGTATTACAAAGCTTTAGTAAAAAGCCAGCGCGGTGTATTATTTATGTGTATTTTTATTTGTATAAATAAGCAAGTACTTGAATACTGAAGTTTCACTTAATACTGAATACTAAAGTTTTACTTTGTGTGGATTGTACACACCCACAATTTTTTTTTCATAATTGTTCCACTTGGAAATCATTCGAGATGATATTTAAAAAAATTCGTTTTTTTTTAAATTCGATTAGATCAATAGTTTGGTCGACATTCCAAAAATTTTGGTAAAATTTTTGTTTGAAAAAAATATTAATTTTTTTTCGTTAATGTTTTCAAATCGCAAGCTGTGATAATTATGGTATGTTGTTGGGTGTATATAACATAACCATTTTTATTTTTACTCAAAAAGGGACATTGTCAAAATTATGGCGACAGTGATAGTGTCATATATAGAAAAAAACTAATTTTATATGTTGAGAACATTTATTTCGGAAAATAATGTTTACAATCAAATAATATCTAAGTACCTAATTAATAAAAAGTAGGAAAAGCTAATTACTTTTTATTTTTCTTATTTGATTTTAAATAAGAATGAATTTGTTGCCAGATTTTTTTAATATTCACTTTTCAAAAAACAGGCTCTAATGGTGCATTTGATCCTGATTTTAACTAGATGTTGTATTGTATGTCACAAAATATATTTAATTAAAAAAAAGTTTTCATCATTCAAACTGTCAATCCAACGATTTTCGATCCAAACATTTAGATTATTCCAATATATTACTTTTTGAGATGTAATGTAGTTAGAAATTGGCGAAAATTCATGAATATTTTTGTATCTTTATGATAATCAACGTATTCTTTTACAATCAAAACATCTAATGTCTTTTGAATATCTTTCCACTCACTTTTTTAAATTTGCTCAAGAAAATATTTCCAAGTCTAATAAACACGGTCCACCGATTCAAATTCTCTGGCTATAGTTTTCACAAGTTCTTCGTCAGTTATTTTTAACATTTTTTTAATAAACTATGAACTGTATATGACAGGTACTATTTAATTTGTTTTTGAGCCAAATTTTCTTTTTCGTTGATTAATTTCATTTGTAGCTTCTATTGCTGAAATATTCTGCCTTTCAATTTTCAACATTGCTAGATGAAAGCTCGTCGACAGAGCTTGCATATAATAAAGCCGCAGTTCTGAGCTGGGATGTTCAAAAAAGTTTTGTAATATAATTGAACGTTTTTGGATGCTCAAGACTTCAACTCTTTCGATGACAAGCTTAAATGCAAGCCGTTGGGTCTTGCGATAACTCAGCATTTGTCGATTCACTGTTTCAGTTTCGCTGTAAAACTCCTTTAGTGCTTCAACTCGAACCGTGTAAATATAAAATAAAACGAATAAATCTTTACAGTAATACATTCATCGTCTACAGGAAGACTGTCTGCAGCTGTTACGTTATTAACACCTCGCCTAGCTGCTTCTCCAAAGTTGCAATTGGTGTTGTTGCCACACAATGCCACAATTTTCTTCATTCATTTTCTGTCAATACTTAAACTAAATAATTAACAATGATTTCTGAACGTTTACCAAGTTGATTTTAGAGTTCTAAAATTGTTACTTCTATCTATTTTCTTGTTGTAGTAGTTTGAAGCGTTAGTTATCTATCAGCAATCATCATCAAAAACATCGCAAAAATAAAATCATCTCTCGAAAAACCGTTAATAAGGATCGAATGCGAAGTCCGTACAATTCACAATATAATTGAAACAGCTGCAGAAGGTCTTCATGTAGACGATGAATGTACAATTGTAATCATTTACTAATGTAGGAGTAATATAATGAGATTTTTTCTCAACTATATAAAATTACGTGATGTAGTATTATTTCTATTTTATTAAAATTCTTTACCACGACCTAGGTGTCGTTGTATTACAATATCTTCAAATTTAAATAAAGTAGAAATAATACTACATCACGTAGTTTCATTTAGTTGAGAAAAATCTGATTATAATGGATTTCTAAAAAATTAACACCAGATATATTCAGTAATGAGATTTTTTCAATATCGGCTTTTAATTTTTCAATAGGTGTACAAGGTACGACATTTACAACAATAGTTTCAGTTTTCGTACGCAGGCATCTAAATTTTTGTTCGAAGCATGAATATAAATATATATATATATATATATATATATATATATATATATTTATAGTTAATATTCTGAATATTTGGCTATTTCTAGTCAATCGAAAATCACGTTGCGTGCGCCAATCAGTAATAACCCGTTGCGCACAGAGAGCGCGGGACAAATATTCGCATTGTTTTAAACTCGCAAATTTTCTGACGCTTGGAATTTCTTGTTTAGATACACAATTTTCAATCTATAGTTTTTGTAATTTAATTTAAATGATTTAATTATGATTAATAAATAACAATTTATTAATCATTAAATATATTATATTTTTTAATAATAATACATTTTATTTTACTGGGCCAGAGATGTTTGTTGAGTTTAACCGAAAGCGTGACAATTCTACGTCCACAAGCTTTTTTGGGGGCATTGGGGGAACGTTTGGTCACGGTATATTGCAAGTTTTATACATTAAAAGTAGTATTCTGCTGCATCTCGGTAGGCGATATATTATGGTAAACTGTAAATTAATTTATTTATTATTTTCGTCAATAGTATCACTCATCTCGTCGTATTAATGACACCAGAATCTAACAGAAAAGGATAGCAACAAACAATAGTTTGATTATCTGGTAGCATCATTGCTATTCTTTTATATGAAATAATGAATCATCGAAAATGCTTTGCCCTGATTAGTTCATACAAAGTCTTAACTTGTCATTTTATTTATTAGCTGAGAGACTATTAAGTGTACAAGCAATACTTTTGCTTATCAAACTGCAGTCATATTTGCCTTAGCATTTTGTGATCTATACACTAACTGGCAAGACATTTCTTATGGTTTGGATTGTGCTGTTTGTCATTTAAAGTTGATACTTAAGTGATACGTAAGTAACACAATGTAAAATTGGATTGTGTTGCCTGTCATTCAAGAAGAAGTGTCAAGAGAAGTTTCAGGATAAAGTGGGATTGCTAGTGGATATTATGAAATAGGGTTCAAGTACTACCTTCAAATGACGGAAATACAACTTGCTGATTTTTTCGAATATTCGCCTACAACAGAGTCAATAACTTGGCTGAAAATAACTTTTATAGACAAATTTCGTATCATTCTGAGTGTGATTTGATGTGGTGGGTACATTTCCATTAATCAATGTAGTGGGGGAGCGGAGTGTATTACCGTACATGAACATTTTCGATGACAAAAACTTAAACTATATTTCTATTTCACTCTAACGTATAGATTGATGCATATTACGAACACACTGAAGCGTTCGCGTCAGTCAGTCACGTGAGGTGGCCATGACAGTGCGATGTTTGTTTTGCTGCCGCTTGTTATTAAACTATATTTCTGAAGAATTAAAGGCAAGTCCAATAATTTAAGATATTTTTATTCAGTATTTATGTGATTGTATTCATAATTTCTTAGTTAATGCTACCTATGAACATTTTTATTTTAATTTACTTAGGTATTTTATGAATTAACATTTCGTGTTACCGCATGTGCCTGACATGCGGTTATGATCCGTACATTTGTACGGTATTACACTATATGGTTTCATGTGACAAACTGGTGTTCTATTTGCAAAATTATTATGTTTACAGATGGTGCCACCAACAAAAAAAAAGTGTTGCTATTCTCCTCCACAAATAAAAGCTGCAGTAGAAAAAGTCCTTGGTGGTGATAAACTACGTCCTACTGCTGCCAAATTCGGAGTTCCTTTGATGTCGCTTCATGACCACATAAAACGTCATGGCACTGGTTATCGCCCTCGGCTTGGTAAGAAACCTGTCTTGACGCAGGTACAAGAGAATAACATAAGAGACCATATATTAAAGCTGTCTAACTGTTTTTATGGTTTAGCACTTAGGGAACTAAAACGATTGGTGTTTGAATATGCTGAAATTAACAAAATGAAAAACCCATTTAATAAATATAAAAAAACAGCCCGAAAGGATTGGTTTTACGGATTTTTTAAGCGTAATCCAGAAGTTAGTGTTCGTCGTCCAGAAGCAACTAGTGTCAATAGAATATAATATATGAATAAACCTGAATTAAAGTTATTTTTCGATAATTTGTTAAACGTAATGAGTAAGACGGTTGTATGAGTGCATATGGGCAATTTGTTCCACCGATATTTATTTATCCAAGGATCCGCATGACTCCATCACTTGAAAGAGATGGTCCATATGGTGCAATTTACCGATGCTCAAAATCCGGCTGGATGAACGAGGATCTTATAGGATAGTACTAGACAACTAAAGCAGCTACATATCTTTAAGTATATATGATTATTGTCGAAATAATGGTATTAATATGGTAACATTACTACCCCACACATCACACAGAACCCTCTTTAGTCCTTTAAAAACAGCCTATTACAATGAATGTGACATTTACATGAAAACTAATGGTTTTGATAAAATATTAGTATTTGATGTTGCTCGCCTCTTTACTAGAGCTTATAACAGAGTAGCCACTCTTGACAAGGGTGTGTCAGGATTTGCAGCTACAGGTATTCTACAAGGCGGTAAAAAAACTGAAAAAATGAAGAAATTTATAAAAAGACAAGGAAAACAGTTATTGAAAGAAAAAAAACAAATCATATAAAAGGAAAAAATTTGATTCTTCTGATGAAAATTTATCTGAAAATGAACTTCCTGCATTATGTGACGACGACAGCAATGATAGTGTGATAGAGGAAGCAGGGGTTGAGAGAGATATAACAGAAAAAAAACAAGAGGAATTGTGTATTTTATATGGAGAATTTGGACGTAATGGAGAGGTATGGTATAGATGTACTAGTTGTGCCTCTTGGGTGCACAAACTTTGCACCGGTGAAGACAATCCTAGATTTTATGTTTGTGACCATTGCAAAATCTAGAAACCCGGTTAAGATTTCTTTTGTAGTACTTTGTTAAGGTCTGCGTTAAAGTATAAAAGTATTCTAACTTTCCATTACCTAGATGTAAACTAATAATTTTGCTAAAAATATGCCAAAGTATATAATTAAATAAGTTATTGCCTATTGTTACCTATATAAACAAAGATGTGACCATTATTTTGCCTAATAATCCAAATTGGCTATTTTCTTTTTATAAAGAGTGTACGGTAAAATGAGTGATGTACGGTATAACCGAAGTGATGTATGGTATTAACAGAATCCTTCAGGTTATTTCGTACTGTCATTTTTTCAGAAAATTTTATGTTGCTCTTTTACTTACGACTATAATTTTTTCAATTCGTAAGTATACGTAGATATACGTAAACTATCTAAAAGCAAAAACATTAAGAAAATACTTAACACATTTTACCTGATATTCGCGTCCCCGTTTAGACGTACGACAATACCCTCCGCTCCCTTATACATATTTTTATTTTTACGACATTAAAATACATTTTTTAGCCAATTATCAGCTAAATATGAAAAAGTACAAATTAAATGGAGAAATTATTAAAGTAAAGCTATGTTATAAAAGTGACGGTATTAAAATCTCAAATGTAATTAAAATTTCTAATCATAATTGCTAATTTCAACGAAAAATACCTTCTCGAAATGAAGTGCCGAAACGGAGCCATTATAGATTTGAAAATTGGAAAATAAAATTTTATTGAATAGTCTTTTGGTTAAGAATTTTACTCAGAACGAAAATAACTGTATGTACAATAAAATATACACATGGATATAATACATAATTTTTACATACGCTACAGAAAATAGTAAACGTCATTGAATGTAATGAGGTTATGTTACAAATGAATATGAAATTAGATTTTTGAAAAACTGAACACTATTTTTTATTATCTATAAATGCTTTTACACAAACACATTACACCACATTTAGTCGATATAAATCATTTTGATCAAAAATATAATATATATATAATTTCATTCGATTTCCAAAGACAATTAATCGTCCTACAATATATTTAATTATATTTGGTTACATAAAAAAACATGGCCGTATTATTTTGAATTTAGCTGTAATAAATCTTCCTAAGCAACCTTGCTACGCGTCCTTTTTTATCGCTCTCAATGCCTTAAACGATTTAATAAGTGTCAACTGTCAAAGTTTATCGCATTCAATTCAAAAACGGCCGGCGAAATAAAGGAAACGTTATTATTTGGATTTGTGTATTACTCTTAATTTTTTTTAGAAACATGGCTTCCTTACGTGGTTTCCCAGATTTACCAGGATCCAGCGATGTAACTGTTTGCGAAGTTAATGGCATGTACTGTTGCGCAAATATAGATTTTGCTAATATACAAACTTTCACGAATTCGGTAAGGTTATAATTTTATATTATTTCTTGTCACCAACCTTTCTGTTTTATTACAAAATGAAATGAAATTTTGTTTAAGACTAAATACAGTTTAGCACCAATGAAAAGTTCACTGTCTGCTGTTTATTGTAAAGAATATACATTATAAATTATGTATTTTATAAATATAAATCACAACAGTATTTGTTGCTGAAATACAGAATATCCGCCACTAATGAAGTGAAGAAAGGTTTTAATCACTTGGTATACGTAAAACTTCAAATTAGAAAATACATTTATTATTAGAAAAATAAAAATCCTTTAGAAACAGTCGCACAAAAGAAACTGGCTGTAAAGTTTAATTAATTTTTGAAAGTGGTATTAACGAAAATGCAGTCCTTCATGCTTTTTTATGTCAATAAATAACCAACATTTTGGACAATATAAGGTTGCTCATATGAGAATCACTATTGTCACCATCACATATCTCTTGACTCCTGGGAACTGCTCTCAGGAGTCAAGGGATTTATAAGGGATAGATATTTTATTCATTTTATCATTGTTATAGAGTCATATTAATCATACTTCTGGTCATAGTCAGCGACGGCTCCAGACTTTTATTAGGGTGGTGCGAGATTCCCGTGTAGCGCCGCTTGGATGACACCTTTTCATAAAATCTTTAATAAAACTCAACATTTCCAAAAAGCTATATGTTTATCAATTAAGATGCTATTCTTATTGCACTCCAATATAAAGATAATTACTGTTATTTAATGTTTGGTATTTAAATTTTAGATCAGTTTCAGTAATTCAAAAACTAAAAAAGATAAAATAACATAATTAAAGAAAAAACAGGAACATCTAGATTTTATGTATTTTATGTACCTACTGTGATAATGATGAAAATAATAAATAAGTACTATGAATTCTATGTACCTAACCATGTAGAGACTGTGCAAGGCCATCTGTTGCGAGACTGAAGTTTTATACAAATGCTTAATATAATAAATGCCGCTAAATATAAATTTAAATAAAATTTACTCCCCTTGCTTTGACACTTACAAATTTAGTAATCAAATCCACATGGATTGAGCGAATCAATTACAAGTGATAAATTGCCAGATTTGACACTTTTCCCGGGTTGTTATTGACTAAGAATTTTTATTATTTTAAAGTATACTCTCTTTTTTCAGTAGTTACTGGAATAGTATGTAGTTACCGAAAAACAGTTCAAGTGTTCGAAAACAATTCATACCAATAATTTAGTTTTCAAGAATTTAAGAATGTCTTTCGATTGACTTTTGTGTACTTTAAAAATGTTTGTCAGTATTTCTTGAGTCAGATTATGTCTGCAAATGTCGGTATTTGAATTATATGTCAAAATATTTTCTAAATTCAAACTTTGCTGCAATTTCTATCTGCGTTTGAAATTTGATATATGGCAGATGCAATTGTGATTATCTAAAATATGGTTTATTAAAGTTTGTGGTTAATTAAAAAAATGAAAAAAGTTACTTTTGCAAATTGTTTCCAAATCCAATGAATAAAAATGTAAAAGTGTGAAATAGGAATAAAGTAACACGTTCATTAAAAAAGAATTGAGTGTACTTAGACGACACAGTACAAATAAAAAGTTTGGTAACCAATATAATCGTACTGTGTATGTGAGGAATTTTGGATACGAAAATTAAGTAACAAGCAAAATGAATTAAAGTGACGAAATAAAAATATACTTACTACTAACTCTCCTTCTCTCGTCCGGGTGTACTTGATTCAACACCAAGTTTACCGGAAGTCAAATCGTTCGCCATACTCGGCTTACATCAGAGTATATCCAAAATTGCAAATCTATCCCATAAAAAAATTTTGGACAAAGTGAGCCAAAAGAAGTTTTCACTTCAAAAAAAATTGAGTCTCGACTTTGAGCTGCTTCGTTATTTTTATAAAACAGTTGCTCTTACCTGTTATAAATATTTTACTCACCTCATTCCTTCCCCATGTTATGTTCACAGGGTATCTAGTAATTGATTTAATTAAGTTAATGATATCTTTAAAATAAATATATGTTATTAATATATGTTGAAAGTAAATATATGTTGTATTCAGTGTTTTATTGAGAAACAAAACTGAATAGAATTTTTACTAGGAGATATTACAGTTAAAACTTTAATTGAAAAAAAGCAATGAAGTTATGATATGTATATTTTTGGTATAACAAATAATTAAAAATTTTGTATCTATAAATACTATCCAAGTATACAAGTATCCTGGACCATTTGCTTATTTACTTGGAGTCTGTTTCCTTGTTCTTCTCTGGTTTTGTGCTGTATTGGCGTCAAGTCAAGCTTCTTTCAGGTTTTTTTTCGACCATCACCAACCAAGTAGATAGTCTTTCCACATTCTCACTTCGTTGTTGGCAAATTTAGGGCAAGCATCACAATGCGTTTGTCTAGGTGTGTCTAGATATGTTCATCTATTGGAGTCATTTTTCTTTCACTTTGTCTATTATCGAGATGACTTTAAATTCCTAATATATTGATTTCTAATTTTATCGAGTAAAGTGATGTCCGTAGTGTAATTTGTGCATTTCTATTATGTGCGGTTTGTTTAGGTTTTGTTACTTTGGTCATTCGACATTCCGAACCAAATAAAACTACAGGTATTTCCCTTTAAATTAAGTGGCCTTGTTTTGTTTTTTGTATTTCCCTTTAACTTTAAGTGCTTTTTTGGGATTTAAAATATATCCTTTTTTTGAAATTTCTTTTTGAATATTGAGATATAAGATTTAGCTAGTTAATAATAGTCCAAAGATATCCGTTCATTGGACATCCTGCCCCTTTTTTGCTTTATAAACTCTAAAATATGTTCACCACACTATGTTTTTTCACATTACAAATAGATTTTGCATGTCCACCATTTTTTTATTTTATGATTAGATTTTGCTGATCTTTTTACATTACAATTTGATTTTGCGAATTTGAGTTTGAAAGACTGAATAAAATTTCATTAATTTTTGTTCAAAACTGATTTGAAATGCAGGTTTTTCATTTTTATTTTGCACAATGTTATTACTTTTGTATTTAGCAAACAATTTTAGATTTGCCCAGAGGTATTAAGATGTAGCGGAGCATGCAGATCGTTAAGTATGGTTCAATCTATCTGTTTGATTTTATTCCGCTTTATTTTGAAGTTTTATTTGCTATTGGATATGATTGGTCTGTGATATATAATAAATGTGCCTACTTATCTAAATCATCAAAGTATAACAAACTAATAGTGTCAATTTGATTTTTAGTCCTTCACTCTTGAATTATTTTTGCTACCCTCCTTTCGCATATTGTGCCCACAGACACCCACTACCAAATTTTATAAATATTTGCTGTTTATATTTGAATAAGCAAGAAATGCCTGGAAAGACTGTGTACATTATACTGAGCACCAGGTATAATGGAGTTAGATTTAAGAAGGTACTTGGGCTACACTGTTGAAGAAATGTCTCTAATGAGTATTGATGTAATATACAAATATTCATGTTATACTTTCAGATTAACAACCATCCACAGATAAATGTTACTCGTGACTTTAGCTACACAAGGGATGAAGTGCTTCCAATGTATTTGGAAGTTGAAGATAACTTACTCAAACGCATAACCAGTGTTTGGTATAAACAAGGTTTTATTGATGCTCTCAAACTGGCAGCGGATACTCAAATAAATAGAGATAGGCCAATAATAGCAGTCATTGCTTCATACATTCTTAAAGTAACAAACACTTTTACTAAAGTTCATCACATTTTGCAACCGCATTTAAAAGACATAGGTCCAAAGATGATCGCTAAATATTCACATACTAGAGACTGGTCAAATTCAACGATTCGATGCATAGCGTGGCATCCCCATACGACAAAACTATCAGTAGCTTCAGCCGATGACAATATCCGTGTGTATTCATCAGACAATAGTTTAGTTTGCACATTGAAATGTAACTCCCAGATAAATGTGTCTTCTATGGCATGGAGACCATACTCTGCATCTGAGCTAGCTGTTGGTTGTGAAACGGGAGTTATTATATGGACTGTTGACCCAAATTCAATATTTACAAAACCTTCGTCCAGTAATGCTCTTATTTTAAAAAGGTAAATTTTCTGTTTTTCTGTTTGCTTTTTTTTAATGTTCTGCAGCTGTATTATAACACAATTGGGAAATTTAGATACGTTAATATTTTTGTTTTTATAACAGTTAAGCTTCTGATTTTAATAATAATAATAAAAATAACAAATATTTTTTGAATGGTTTTGAACGCATACTACTTGAACGTAGTGTGTGTTTCTGTTTGTATTATTATGCTAACTTGTGTCGAGGGGATTAAAACAGTGTTAACTATATATAAATGTATACTAGTATTATAGTAACTAGTAACTTGATATTAGTAGCTTTATATAAATGTATACTCATATTATAGTAACTAGTAACTTTATATAAATGTATACTAGTATTATAGTAACCAGTAACTTGATACTAGTAACTTTATATAAATGTATACTAGTATTATAGTAACTAGTAACTTGATACTAGTAACTTTATATAAATGTATACTAGTATTATAGTAACTAGTAACTTGATATTAGTAACTTTATATAAATGTACACTAGTATTAAGTCACTTTCATAACATCATGGTCAATTTTTTCATTGTGAGATATTTTCAATACTTATTTTTCTTTTCATAAATATACATGGTGAACAGATGTAGGACAAAGAAAGACACTATTTGTTGGCTATAAAGGAATAAATTGTCATTGAAATAAAACGTAAAACACCTCATTTTCTATTTGAGTGCAAAAAATAAATATTACACGTAACTCTTTTTGACACACCAATACTTGCCTGGAGCACGGTGCTTACCCGGGCAGGTAGCATGTCTTCGCAACTGTTTGTGGTTTATTGCCCCAAGCGGTGCTGAACAATGTGCACAAGTATCATGTGTACGAAAAAGATGACAATTATGTATATTATTTTCAATTTTCTGAAAAAAAAATCATTAAAATTTTATTTTAATGACAATCTATTTTTCAATCAACGAATAACGTCTTTCTTTGTCCGACACTTATTCCCGGACACCGTGTATATACGTGTTGTAATTTTATTATAGGTTATTTTTATATAATATATTACAGATTATTTTTATACATATATTAGCTGTATAAATGTTAATCTGAAGATAGAAAAATCAAATAAACTGTTCTAATGACAAAATCATCACATAAAGTTAAAATTTAAAAATAGATTAAAACTAACAATAATATTCTTAACTTTTTTAAATATTCCAAATTTACCCATTTTCTAGATCTGGCCATACTCCAGTAACAGATGTATCATGGTCTCCAAATGGTGATGTATTAATTAGTACTTCTGCTGCTGACTGCTCTATGCTGGTGTGGGATGTTGCGATGGAAGCTGCAATACCCATTAGGCGTGTTGCAGGTGGCGGAGTTGCGTTTAGTAGGTGGTCACCGGATGCCAGTAAATTGTTTACAGCTAGTGCTTGTATTATATTTAGGTAACTTTTATATCTCAGTAATTTTCTCCATTTTAGTAAGAATTATTTTATCTCCTCGTTTTCAATTAAGAGTAAAGTTGAGTAGATTTTATGTTAATTGTATTTTCTCACAATTTCTTTGTATCTCCATATTTTGACGATTACAAATGTTTTTTGTTCTTTCACTGCCATCTTTTGTTTCTTCGTCCTGTTATAGTAAAATGTTTTGTATATTAAAAATTAAAAATGTGAAATGTTTAATATACGGAAATATATGGAATATTTATATGGAAAGAAAATTTTTGAAAAGAACTGTAGGTTCCATAAACCTAAATTAAAATGCAACAAAAAATGTATAATGTAATAAAAAATATATATGTTTTTTCATCAAGTTGACAAATCTGTAAATCAAACTTTAAGATACATTTCAGAATATTATCAGATATTAAATTAATTTTTTTCGAGCAATAATTAATGTTTTAAAATTCTTGTTTTCAGTCAACAATTAAAATTTTTAAAATTATTGAATGTTTAATTTGTACAATGTTTTGTGATGTTCAATTCATTTAATAAAAACTGACACAGTCCAATATTAGCAATGGTAAATTTTATTTTGCAGAGTGTGGGATACTCGTAACAAGTGGACAGCAGAGCGCTGGTGTACACGTGGAGGACGTGTGGTAGCTGCTTGCTGGTCCGCCCAGTCGGTGCTTCTTTTCGCTGCTGAGGGTGAACCTGTCGTTTATGCACTCAAGTTCGAGAATGTTAATTTGTTTGCTGGTTGGTGGTTTTTTTGGTTACTGATTTTACTATTATTAATGGTTTTATAGATTTTAACAACTACTTAAGAAATTCGAACTTTGGAATATTGGGAATGGGAACAATGGGAGAACCATTGTATGTGAATTTAAATTGTTCGGATCATAATTTTCAGGGGGAATATACTTTTAAATAAAATAAAGATTGTAAATTTTTTAATTTTCGATGAATATTGTTATTTGCAACAAATATAACACAGAAAGATATGACCAAAAACGTATCGGTGACATCAGTGCGATGCAAAGGCTTTTAATGATTTACTAAAACATTCAAAATATTTGTCTAGTAGGCTCTGTAGGAGGTCACGTGAAAATTGCAAGAAGCATTTATATGAAACCTTTAAAGTCGCCAAGTATAATTAAGGAAAAAGAAAATAATATAATTATTGATAGAATATTAATATTGTCAAAACATCTAAATACTTTGTAGAAGAAAAAAAAATTTACTTGTCAAGAAATGACATAGACCTTAGACATATTTTCTTATTGAAGTTGTACACTTTTCAAGTACTAAAATAATCCATGATTATTTATTAGCTTAAACAGATTTGTTTACAACCAAGTATATAGATAATTAAAGGTATTACATGTAAAAATGTTTTACCAATTTTAATTGAAAGATCCAACATAAACATTTTACAAATTCAATAAATTTGGGCGGAAGATGTCTTACACTCGTATTCATGAACAACACTTATAGTAAAAAAAGACACTATGTAAAGTGTAAGATTGCTCACTGTATTGTCTAAGTCAAGTTTTCTGTTTCATAAACAATATTCAATCCACACTTTGTTATGTGGACATACATACGCATAGTCATTTTACAGAGCTCTTATTGGGTGTATTATATAGTTACATTAACTCTAATGTTGCGTTTGACAGTTAACTATGTCTTTAGAGATTCATGTTTAGTTATAAACGACAAAGTTATTATTTTACGTTGTGAATTTACTTAAAGATGAAATAAATGTTGTAAAAAAGTTCCATTTCCTTCGTCGGAGAAAGAACTGGTCATTGCTGGCGGCCTTTCATCAAATATAAACATATCAACTCGAAAAACATTGACTTTAAAAAAGTAGGCTTGGGACGAACTATCGGTCACTTTTAACGCACAACCTATGTGACCCTCAGGAATACGCACCAATTAAAAAGGTGTTGGGAAAACAAAAATTCAAAGAAAAAAAGAACTTTCTTGTGATGCATCCAATATGACACGTACAGGTGGTGGTCCTCTAGAAAGAAGTTCTGGGAATAATGTGGTTGGTTCTATATGTGAATTTATTAATTTGAAAGTTCCTAACGTGATTTCATCGAACTCCATAAAAAGTAGTACCTTAAATGTACCTTAAATGTTACTATACTCCATTTCATTTCAAAACTAATCTTTGAAACTATCCGATTTGACAGTTCAGGATTGTAAACTCTTTACTTACATTCACATTAGTAATTTCACATGGATTTATTTGGCTTTTGACATTTAAAAATATAAATCTTTTATTAGTGTGCACATAAACACTGTATACACTAGTAACTAAAATTACATAGATTATATTTAAGATAAATTCAAATAAGATGGAGTGTTTCGAACAATTTGTAAATATAACTGTTATATAAAAAAATTGATAATAATACCAACAAATTTCGAAAAAAATTGTAGTTTAATTAAATGTTATTTACACTATATTTAGTTAAATGTAATGTTAATGCACTATATTTAGTGCCTATAATATGTATAAAGTTTTTTTATTTTATTTACAAACTAATGAAGCACTTTTATTTTTTTTTTATAAAAACAAAACATAATTTTTACTAATTAATTACAAACTATACAGAAAATATCTCATATTTATTAACAAATAACACTCGAGCAGTTATATGAAAAATAAAAATAATAAAATAACCAGTTAAATGAAACTATCGTTTGATGATAAACGTAAACTTAACTTTTTGACGTAAAACTGACACTATGCATTGCGTAATACTGTATTAATAAATAAAAATAATGGATTTAAGGCTTATAGTTCCTATTTTACATCAATATATTGAAATAATGTTGATCGACACTCAAGGGTCCTTTATGAATAAGTTTAGGCAACTCTGTATGCTCTTGCACACTGTGAGATGTCAGTGTCGCTTGTGAATACAGGTATTAGTCCCATTCAGTGTACTTTCAGCATTTTCATTATTTTTTATTGTTATTCTTTAAAAAAAAATGAAACTTACACTTATAACTTACATTATAACTTAAAAAAATGAATTAGACAGTATTTTTTCTGAAAACTATGATGTTTTATATTATTTTATGACATTATTAAATTTTACTATTATATAAAATTCAGGTTTTTTTGTTTAATTTTATGTCTTCTTCACAGGAAGAAACAGAGAGTAGTTTTATTTATTACTATAATAATAGAATATAGAATATTATTGATAAATTATAACTTATAAGAAACACTTAATAGTTTGTGAAAAAATAAATAATGTTTAATTATAAAGTATGTATGCAATTGACAATAAAAACTTTCAACTTATATTATTATTTTATACTATAATTTTTATTAAGTTATGTATATATTATGCCATTGCTTAATGCAACATTGTATGTTAATACTTATGTGTATTTTGGCTGAAAAGCATAAACTAATGAATATTTCATTCTTGGAAACAAATTTCCCTCTTTCAGAAGTGTTTCCATTTAAATGTCAATTTACATTTGTATATTATTTCAGGTGATAAAAACATACCCAACAAGGCAAACCCTGTCCTTGATGTTAGTAAAATAGAGGTAAATAGTGGTGATGCATTAGGCGGACCCATTTTGGATATGCGATGGGATCCAAAAGGCAGACACCTTGCGATTACCTTTGTGGAATCGCCATTAGTGGCCATATTTACAACTTCTTTGGGAGTGAAACTCCAAATAACACCATGGTAAGAAAATTTGCTTTTATTTATGTAAATTTGACAATAAATTTATTGCATCTGTTGCATGAATAGATAGAAATTGTCATTATTATGCTTATATAAAGATTGTTTAATGTTGCATGATACAATGTTAGACAATCTATGTATTTTTAACAATAACACAATCTTTCTGGTATCAAGAAGTTCATAATTTTTGATTGTGTTAATTTTGAAAATTAGAAATTCATAGTCAGTTAACATATTTAGGATAGATGTCCTTCAATTCGGTATATGTCATTTAATCGATATCATCCTGAATCTGTAAAAGTACTAGGGTAGAATTAGAAGGAAGGTAGAAATAGAACGGATGATTATTGTATATCGTTTTAATGAATAGAATTTACATTGAAATGATTCCTACAGCATAATATTTTGAAGAGGATTCCTCCTTGTGGCTTCCATCTGCTTTTTGTAGATTTCTGAGTAATTTTATATGGTAAAAAATGATTTATTACAAAACTTTATGGCATTGGACGGACACATAGGCATGCAACACAATACTAATTGAGAGTGGTTCTTTTTAAAAGGGTTTGTTGAAGAACTCTCTTGTAGAGATTTATAATAAATTCATACTTTCACTGTGTTTAGTAATAAGTATTCTTCTAATATAAGATCTTAATTCGCAAAGTTTTTCTCAAATTATTGACAGGTGCGTCTATAATAGAAAGTCACATTATGTAACTTAATGTTTTAGTGTGAATTTTAAAAGCGTATACTTTGTGTTTAGTTTTATTAATGAATATTAATTTGTAATTTTTTTCCTTTTAATTATATTTATTTCATGTATTATCTATATTGTAAGCTACTTAATTTAACATGCAATTTCCTCATGGCAAGTTAACATGGGTAAGTAATGAGTGAATTTTCAGTTAGGCCAGTAACACTTTTGATTTTACATTCTGCACTTTGATAAAAATGTTATTTTCTTAATTATTTAAAAAAGAAACAAAATTTTACATATATTTTTATATTATTTGTGTCCAAATATTGCTACAACTAACTTTTTGGGAGTTTTCTAACTACTATAATAATCACCAGATTTTGCATGCACAACCGAAACATATATGCAAACACTACTTCCCTTTTTACATTCTTAATTCTTATTTGTAATTTTATTTACGCAATTGTCAACATATATACATAGTTTAAAATCCAGTATATATAGGTTGAATTCGATAGTATCGAAATGTAAACCTTAACAGTTTTATTAGTTTTAAACAATTTGGTCAAAATTGGTTGGCTGTTTGTGTTGTTTTCACATTTTATATCTGGCTTTTATTGTTCATTGGAGATTGTATTGTTTATATCAGTTGTTTATCCAAAGTATGGCCAATGTTCTCTATAATAATTTTCTCTGCACTATCCCAATAAAGTTTCGTATGAAAAGTCTAAGATTTCTTAAATATTTGTTTAGATAATATTTTATTATAATTTTAACCAAATGAGCATTTTCCCCAATTAAAAATTGTAACTTTAAAAATACATTTTTTAAATAATTTGGAAGCCAGAGCTTAAATATAAATTATTTTTGAATAATATGTAATGTGGAATAATGTTTGAAGGATTACTAGGTCATCTCCCCCCCTAACAATTTTTGCTAGATGTGTGAAAAATTTGTGGGAAATTAGTTGAAAATTTTGGGATCCTATAAAGAATATATATGCACACATATACATACATACTTTTATATAAATATATTAAAGAATTTCAATTAAATAATTTAGTAAAAGTTAGATCCATTTTAACCTTCATTGGTAATGTAGATCTACGATAATGCTTCCTAAATGTGACGAGTTTTTACCATTTAATCTGTAATTTAATTCTATAATAAATTGAACCAAAAATTTCTTAATTCTTTTATGTGTAACATTGGTTTGACTGATTAGAAGAGATTAATGGGGCGACAATAAGTTCCCCAAACTTATCTTTATATAATTAGAGTGATTTTGAACAATGAGAGTACTAATTAAGGACATATTTACAAAATACCGCAACCCGAAATTGGGATATTTATCAGTTGTAAATTCATTAATACATGTGCAGTAGCGTCGCTTGTTGATGTGCAACAATTTAAAAGTCTATTTGCAAAATCTTGAATGCTTAGGTGACCGTTAAATGCTCAATCATATTGAAGAAATATTTGATGACAGATTGATCGTCTAATTGTAAAAATTCTTCCAATAATCCGTCAATTATTACAATTAGATCAATCCTTCGTCCATCACACATATAATACAACGAAATTACATTAAATATATTAAATAAACACTTTTGCAAAAAAAACGGGCACTTATAGGAATAAACCATATCAGAGTTATTTTATTATTATTTGATGCATTTTATATGGCGATATGATGAGAATATTTTTATTTATTATTGAAATATCGTTTTTACCTACTTCACTCATTAAAAATGCGAATAAATAAAAAAAAACGATGTAAAAGTCCACAGATGAGCATGTTCATACTGGTACATTAAAAATGGCTAAAGTTTATTTTTGAATATTTTTTATTAATTTAACATAAAATTTGAAAATTTAGTAACGAGTATGGCCTCCTCTAGCTAAAATCAATGCATTTAATCTGCTAGGCATGCTTTCGACGACGTTTTTTATCATTTCCTGAGGAATACGTTCCCATTGAGCTACGATCACATTTTTAAGGGCCTGAATGTTTTCTGGAGCTGGTTTTACGGCTCTGACGCGTCATTTGAGATTATCCCATATGTGTTCTATTGGATTGAGGTCGGGACTTCTAGCTGGCCAGTCTGACGAATTCCGGCCTCCTGCATATACGCATCAATGTCTCTACAGCGTTGGGCGCAAGCGTTGTTGTCCATAAAAATGGACTCGCCTCCAATTGCTGTTAATGCAGGTTGGGCATGAGGAATAAGAACCTCTGTTATGTACCATACCGCATTAAGTGTGCCATTTTCAATAAAAACTAATTCGGTACGGTTATCTGAGTTAATACCAGTCTAAAACATTACGGAGCCTCCACCGTACGAGGTCGTTTCCTCAAAGCACACTTCTGCGATGCGTTCTCCAGGTCTTCATAAGACTCGCCGGTGTCGATCCTCTACCCCTAATCGATATACGAGCTTCATCGGAGAATAAAACACTATTCCAGTCTTCTTGAGTCCATGATGAAAAATCGATAGCTACGTATATTGACAGCCTGAAGTCTCCTTCTGACTGTCCATAGGCTTACTCGTGTACTTCTAACGTCCTCGAGGTTCTGTTTGAGATCCACGTACGTAACTTGACGATTTCGTAGCGCTTGACTGACTATGAAGCCGTCTTCCCATGGCTCAGTGCACCGTTTTCTTCCAGAACCGGGCCTTCTACGACGGACCCCGTTTCTTGGTATCGTTGCCAGGTCTTTTGGACGGTGGAACGGCTCACATTATACTGCTGAGACACATAACATTGGCTACAACCTTCTTCAAGTAGCACAATAATTTTACTAGCTCTTATCGTTTTTTCAACCATGCTGAGAACAGCAAACAGAAGTGAACTAATGCAGCAAACAGCAGAAGTTTAATTAAAATTTATTCGTTAAAATAAAAAACGTAACAAATGAAAAAGAACTTAATAAGAGTTGGATTTCATTTACCGCCAAAAAATAAGTTTTTCTCAGTGAAAGAGAATTTTCATTCAAAAAGAATAATTTCAAATTTAGAACGTTCGTTTTTATGTGCCAGAATACACTATACTTGCCAGTAACAATTACAATTAATACAACCTCTTAATAAATAATATTTTGTCAATAATATGACAAAATCAAAACCGCCCGTTTTTTATGCAAAAGAGTGTATTAATACAACAATAACCAATATTAGTATTAGTCCAATTTTCATTCGGATTTTATCCGTTGACCAGCTAACCAGAATGGCTGAGGACAAACTCGTGACTACTAATTAATGTCTACTATTCTTTTGCTTTTTGCCATGCATTTTCGTTACTCTAATCAATTTCTGCCCGTAAATTAAAAACACAACATAAAAATATAATCACTAAATGTCCGATTTTTAGACGAATAAGAATTTAAACTACTACTGCTACTCTGATACTTTCTAAAGCTGCTGACACTTTCTGCTGTTTTTGAGAACTACTCGTCTCTCTTCTTTTGGTTTGAATGTATAAAATTCTGGTGCCTTTTTTTTTTTGCAATTTCTTAATAATTGTTGAGTAAGCTTGTGAAGTCTTTTGAATCGTGACATGGTCTGTCCAAAGGACTTTAATTTCATACTCATTTTTCACAATGCTATTTAGTACCTGTATTAGAGGTTGGAAATTGCTAACTTTGTCAACAAATGTTGGAGAAGATTTGGCTTACTTTTCTTTGATTTCGGTTGAGTTCTTTTGCTGCTCTTCTAGGACTGAGAAGCTATTAGATGTTGGCACGGGAGCACTTAGCAGTAGTTAAATATTGATTGTATTTGATTCTGTACAGAGGCATCCGGACTTGGTAGTTGCCTTTTACTTCTAGTTGCTTCTGACTATGTGGTATTCCCAGGGTCTGATTCATCTCTTGGCTCAGCTTCCTGATTGGTAGAATTTTGGGTGTCCACATGTATTGTTAGCATTGAGGTTGTTTCGTCAGACTCAGGGGTAGTGGTGCCATTAAATGAGTTGGCTCTAGGTCTCGAAATAAGCAGCCCCTTATGGAAGACCTCTTGGTTTAGGGCTTTTTGTGTAGTAGGTGGTTGTATTTCGTTTCAGGATGCATTCATGATGTTCCCACAAGTAGGGTCGAAATAGCAGGTCGCTCTCCGGGTGACGCCCATTCCGAGAGAGGAGGTTATATTCAACAACGGGTCGCCTATTCCATCGATGTTGGTCGCTAATGGCAGGACTAACTCACCAGTCACACATCCTCTTGGCACATACCACACCATAGGATTGGTTTTTTTATGAATAAGTGGTTACAATTTTATAATCTTACAAATTTAAGTACGAAAAGTTTTGGTGACCTTTGAAGTATTTCTGTGGTATTCTTAATTTGCGATTATTAAAAAAATTATATAAATAGCCAATAAAATGTTGGAAGACGTCTTTTGAAGATTTCACTATAATTTTGAATGCATTATTTCTTTTTATTTCTGTGTATGGGGATGTTACAAGGGGTGAATTATATTTTTGGAAAATATTTCAGAAAGAAATAAGTTGGTATTGTAATCATTATTCCAATTTCTATTTTCAGTTGTTTAGTCAGAGGCGTCAATAATGAAATACCAAACGTTATAGCGTTCCAAGAAAACTTCACGGAAGGAGCTTGTCTCACAATAGGCTGGTCATCAGGCAGAATACAATATTTTCCAATTGTTTATACTGATATTCAATAAGATCAATGTTTATTCATTTATTATCATAAGGCTAATATTTATGCAAGTGTTTATGGAAATAATAGCTTAAGCTGTAAATGTGGATAGGTTTAATTTTTAATAAATAATATTTTTATTTATGGCTTGTTTTT
This sequence comes from Druceiella hillmani, assembly GCA_039881145.1. Lineage (NCBI taxonomy): Eukaryota > Metazoa > Arthropoda > Insecta > Lepidoptera > Hepialidae > Druceiella > Druceiella hillmani. The sequence goes on along the minus strand of JAYKKI010000005.1, from coordinate 30,726,566 downwards.
AATTAATTATTTTATGGTTTAGGTTTCAAATAATAAGACTCCTTTATTACTCACCTACTCCTTTATACCTGCGGTTCTTCTGTATAACTTCCTTTATAACTGCAGTGTTTTCATCAAGAATTACACCTTGGTAGCAAAGAGTAATATAAATTATTATGGACGGTGCATTTATGAAGACATGTTTATAGAATAGCACTAAATAGAGTTTTTTGCGGAATCATTTCAATGAAAATTACAATTTTATATCCAAATCAAATATTAAAATTTTAATTTTTGTAGATAGACTGTTCTATTACAATCAATTATTATACTCGAAAAAATAAAAAGACACTATATTTTGTATTAATTTTTATTTTCAACATAATTATAAATAAATAAGTTCATCTCTCATAAAAATGTATTTCAAAAATATATTCCAATGTCTTATGAATAGTCAACAATGAACTTGTAAGGCACTGTACACACTCATTAATAATATTAAAATTATTCACAAGACAATAAATTATATTAAATAGTTATGACTAGAAGGCACTCATCTGAAGTTAGGGCTGTATATAGGTACTTTACGATATTAGGGATTCTTAGTTTGGGATAAGACGGATTTTTCATTATTTATGGGAAAGTTACGTTATCAATTTCACTTTATCCTGGGGGGTGAGGGTCTAAAAACAAATCTAAATAAAACAGGGATGGATAAATATTTAATTATAGTCAATCAACTTGTTCAGACATGATCTTTAAATTGACCTAAAATCAAATAATGTGGTAAAGGTATAAAAAAGGTGTATATACAATATATCTTATTTACTTTTCATTAATGATCAATTAATTTCGTTAATGTCATTAAGATTTTTCTTACGGAAAACATTTTCTTTTTAGATAAAAGAGTTTTATAATGGCTTTCCTTGGTACCAATTCATAATTATTAACAATTGTAGGTGTAAAATCTGATACTCGTAGCAAAGGTTTTATTTTACAAATTACACATATCATTCATAAAACTGGTATCACTGCAGCACTATTTATAAATATTACAACATACCCAGGCAAATAACTATAAGACAAATGGAAGCTTCAAAAATCACGAAGAATGCCCCTTTGGTACTATGAGCAAGGCATATTAGAGGTACTTTAATTGAAAACTTTCAAGGAATTGGACAAAATTTGTGAAATGATTGAAGAGTTAATCCTCTTTATCAGCCCATATGCTGTCTCCATTGACCTCGGTAGGGCCCTTTAAGAACTTCTGTACGGAAGGCAGTTTGTAGGCATATACACTTATTATAGCTCCAGCACAAGCGCCCACCCAGTAAACAACAGCATGTTCAAGTATGGTGTGTCCTTCACAGCCATATTTCAGTGATGTTGCCAGGACCGGATTGAAGTAACCCCCTGAATAATCGAAAGCTGTAAAGAAAACACCAAATTTTTTTGTCATTATTATTTTTAATATAAATTATCTATATTGATGTGGTTGCGATTTATCACTTAGTTTTTTGAAAGTTTATTATTTAAAAGTTATTTTTACGCTCAGATTTGAAATCTTAACTAAAATAAGATAGAAGCTTACAAAACATATAACATGCTTATGTGGTGTAGAAATATTCAATCGCATGCATTTTTAGGAATGAAATAGAGTATTAAATGAAAATTATTACGACAATGACTGAAGAAAGTTTATGTAAAAACTCTTGTGTCAAGTAAGCAACATGGGAGGGAGGGACTCTAAAGAAATATAATCAAAAGCAAGTTGATACAATACGGCAGATCGTGATGCGACTAGGCATATTGTAAATGTGCACCATTTCATGAAATTCCTAACTGACGTTAATTACATTGCTAGACATATGTAGTTTGACGATTTGGCTTGTCATCTTTTGCCATATTTGATTCGTCTTAATGAGCAATTGAAATTGTTGGATGCCGGGTACCTATGAATAGACGAAATGTGAATGAATTGAAAACGATAAGAAGACGGATGACTAGGCAAATCGTCAAACAATATATACAATACGACTCTATATCAATTCAGAATTTTGTGAACTTACTCCATCCATGATATGCCTAGGTGCATCACAATGTGCTGTTTTATACGATTAGCCTGTGACATTCATTAATTTGTGGTAAGTATCAAAACTTATTCTCATATCCTTTAACTGATATTAAAATACCTGCTATTCCTTAACGCAACCAAGACTAGAAATGTACTCGGGAAATTTTTGAAATGATATTTTGCTTGGATATTTTTTAAGAAAAGTGACAAGGTACGGTAAATCCAAAAAATTGTACGTGTAAAGTGTTGTTAAATTTATTTGGCTATCTCATATTTTATAAAATCTTTAGAGGTTATGATTCAACTCGTTATTTATATCTATACACGTAGATACTTTGAACATATGTCAAGTATTTAGTGTTTTTATATTGCTTACTTAACCTTTTCACTGCTAAACGTTAATATATATACATATATATATATGGATTAACAATGACAGACTTACATAGCAATTACAAACTGATTGACAAATATTTCGTAATATTATCACTATATACATAATTTACATGATTTATATGACATATATTTAGTGTCCTCGGTGGTAGTAATTATAATTTTATGATGTGTGGATTTAGGATTTCACCGTGCCTTTTTTTGTGTAGATATTATTTGTATTTAAAGTGCTACATGCTCATACAAGATTATAGCTACTAGACAATAACACTGGAAGCCAAGAAATATATCACTTCACAGCTTTGAAACTAAGATGATATTGCACATTCTCAAGGGGCGGAATAAAATGAAATAATAACAATATTCGGTAATCAAAAAAATGCCCTATTCTGGCTAAGAATAGAAATATATCATACATCAAGGAACTTTAGTTGAAATGTTATTGTGTCCAAGACATCTATCGCAAAATATCTATATTATATTTATAAATTCATTGAATTCCGATACCTTGTCCTAAATTCACTTTGCAAAAGATGGAAACGCTTACGTCTGAATTGGCGCTTGTGTCCTGATAGCGATATGTATATATGGAGTTTCTATACAGGACGCCTGAAATGGAATGCATTAGGTAATAAATGAAAATTTCTGATTGTACCGTTTAAGATAATAGATGTAATGTGGGTTATAAGATATTTATGAAAAATGTCAATGTTGGTCATGAAATAAAATGTCACAGAAAAATTATACTCGCGTGGAAAGGAGAATGTGTGATTCCAGTTCAAACATTATAACGGAGTGAGATATGTACGAATACATATATCAATAAGATATTTTATTGAAGTGGATCTTTTTAGTCGCAGCTGTAAAAAATGTCATGAAGTTGTGGAAATTTTTTTTTGTCCCATAACATGGCAATCTCTTTGTATAACAATAAACACATATATGAACATTCCTTTGTGTCATTTATTCATCTTTATACATGTCATTCTTCTTAGGTCAACATGCTATAATGTATTTGGCAATCTCCTATCTGGCGGTACTGATGTTGAGGTGTGTGTTTGCACATATTTGTTGTTTATACGATGTTGAATATTGATTCTCATAGCTTTACTCTTCTTTCGAGTATCTCAATATCTAGTGCTTGCAGACCCCACAGCTCTAGGGGTGTTAGGATGGTTTTGTAAATAGCCATTTTACATGTGGGACAAAGGCGAGATTTTTCCCTTGTTAACTGTACAAGCTTTTCAGTTTATACTCGAAGCTTTTTGCGTGTCCTCCGGATTTGTTTATGCCAGGTGAGTCCTCGATTGAGGTGTATTTCCAGATTTTTTTGCACTGGAAGTAACTCATCTTTTGTACCTTTCACTAGTCTCACAATACTTTTGTTGCTCATTGAGCTCTATTTGAGCACTAGTTATTTTTATTGCGAGTTATTACTGTTGAGTTAAACTGTACGTAACTAAATTATTAAATTTAGTTACGTACAGTTTATGTAATAATTTATTGCCTTTTATTAGGTCTCCTGCGTATTATGGATTTGTTAGTTCTACAATAAAAAAAAATAAAATGTGTTAAATATGAGTAGAAGAGGGCATTATGAGGGTAATAAAACATTATTATATTTTTATTATGTAAATATATTGCTTAGTATATCTTTTAAAAGCATATATATTATATATATTGTGAATGTCTCAAAAACTATGAGATTTAGAGTCGTCTCTATCAATTTTGTATTGATATAGTAGATGCTATTTTTTATAACCTATAAATGCTTTTTTTCATAGTTTTGACTTTAGCATTTTCAATACTGAGACGGGGTGGGGGAGGAAGTAATTTTTTTCCTGGACTTTCATACATTTTAGAAACATCGCAATTTGCACACAACCCATGACATTGAAAAAATTTAGACTATTTCATTGTTCTATACAAGTAGATAGCATGCTCTGTTACTATGCTAAATCTCAAGTTTCTAGGTCAAACAGTTTTGAGATGCCGTCATTAAAAAGAGAAGTACCTGTGTGTAAATTGTTGTAAACTCTCCAATTTTCTAGAAGGCCTTTTTGTAGGAAGTTACTGCTTCTTCGGCGTTTGGAATTCGTATTTCTCACAGTTGATCTTTCTTTTTCTTGGGAATAAATAGAAACCACATGGTGCAAGTTTGGGGCTGTACAATTGCTGATATACCTTCATGCAGTAACTCTTCTTCTATTTTCCAGAATATTTATTGCATCATAACCCTTCTGTCATAAGAGTGAAGGAATCCTCTTTCCAGCACTTCGTACTATTCTCACCTTTGTAGGCATCTTTTCAGAAGGAAACAATCACTGCGCAAATTGCTTCTTAGTTTTGTATTTGTAATAATATATTCGGTTTTGGCACCCATGACGATGTTGTGTACAACATTTCAGTTATTTTCAATACCAATTATTACGACAGTGTTTTTTAGCTTCGGTCAAATCACGGTGTATCTACCTAGCACAAAGCTTTCGGATGCCTAAATGTTCATATAGAATTTTCTGTATTTGACTCATACCAATCCCTAAACTTACCCTAATCTGCTGATAGGTTTCCCTCTCATCAGTTTTTTATCAGCCGCATTGCATTGATGTTATTATTAGTTGTCGCTGTTGACTGACGTCCCACACGCAGATCGTCATTGTGATTTGTATGACCAAGCTTTAACTAGTTAAACTAGTTGTAAATGGTAGCTCTGGATTCCAACAAAAGTTATGAAAAATCATCCAATGAATAATTTTTCGTATTAAGTTAACTTTGACGCATGACAAAATTAAGCAAAGTACATCAATGGATCACCAACGAGTCCAATTTTTGTAATTTGAATTTGTTTTTTTTGTTATTGTTATTGCAAATGAAAAGTTCTTAGAACTGTTTTATCGTTACTACAGTTATTATTATAGTTTCAAGCACTTTCAATGCTACCCTTGTATATAAATTTTACTTGCATAAATAAAGCTACATAACTTTGCTATTTATGTATTATTAACACAATTTCACTTAGAAATATCACAAAATAAGTATTCTAAAAAAAAAGTTACACATTACACAAAAAATCAAATATTTTGTGTAATGTGTAATTATAAAATGGAGTTTGAGTACTATCCATGAATTATACATATATCATAAATGGATTTTGAGTACTTTCCATGAATTATAAGTTATCCAATAAATTAAGTTTATTTTAAGCTGCTGTATCATCATGTTATTTATTTTATGCTGAATGCTTATTTCTATAGTTAGATGCTATAAGGCCAGAACTTGACATGTTGTTATAAATATTGAATAACATCGCAAAATATTTTTAAAACGAAATAAGTTTTTACTTTTTTCTTGAAAGGCATTTTTTAAATTCATTTATTTTTATGTCGTACCTTAATAACCATATATAAGAATCTAAAGGCCATTAAGTTATTTTATTTGCCATTAGGCTTTTGGATTTAGCATTTTTATATGAAATATTTTTACTAAACATGTTTACATACAAAAACAGTGAAATGTATTAGTGCTCTATGGTAATTAAATATATTAACAAAAGGTTAGTGCAGATGGAGTGAAGCTTAGTATAAGCCAAACTGAACAAAAGTCAAATTAGGTAGGAAGAGGAAATGTGCTATATATGTACTTTCTTTACAGTAACTTTATATATAAAATTATTCAATAAATATATATACAATATTTGTAAATTACGCACCAGCCACAACTAGTGATGTGCCGATGAAAGAGTCGATGGCGGTGGCAAATTTGGGGTTCAAGTCACCGAGAGCCTTTGAAGTCAATCTGCATATGCATGTGGCAACCCCTTCAATTAAAGCCCCATACAGCATGGGTACCTACAATCATTATAATTTAATCATTACAATCATTATATGAGATTTGCTTTTTTGTAATATTTAATAGTTTTCAGGATAATAACTACTCTGTGCACAAAATGACTCCAACACTTATTAATGGAATTAAATAGTATTGTTCTGTTTTGTGCTCCATTAATATTGCACTATATATTTATTAGATCAAAATAATATAAATTTTGACCCTTTGTTAAAAGTGCCGGTATAATTTAGTTTTTATATCATTAAATAAAATGACCATGAAAAAGTTATAAAATATGTGTTAAATCAAGCTACAAAAATGAATAAGCTTCTTAAAGAAATCATATTTACACGAAGCAAAAACTCAGTCACAATATGTTGTTGCTTATTTCATTGACTACTCTCAATCGGTGATCATTCAGCTTTCTTAAATTTTATAATGTAATAAAAGGTAATTCTTATAATTAATATATCTGTTTACAATTTCGAGTTAGTGTTTAAAATATACTCAATATTCAACTGTCGTGTAAATAAAGAATTATTGAGAACAATTGGAGTATCATGGATATGAACCTTTCTGTAAAATATACTGTAGCTGGTCTTATTGTAATCATTAATTAACACACCAGTACTAATGCAATAAATGCTTCAGATGCATATAAATAATTTTAAAACTATTGGATGGTACTTTGCAAATTTGAACTCACAGAGTAGAGTTTATTTCAGCATAAACTGAGCTTAAAAAAATAGGAAATATAACCCTCTTTATTATTTAATTTATACAAATATAATTTTATCAGATACCTGTAAATCAGCTTTGCAATCTTCAATCGCTTTATCCCTGTGAGTATCTACAATCTCCAATGACCAATACAGTTGCACATATTTAAAGATTAAGAGACCACCCATTAGCTCTGCGAAAATCTTTAAGAACACTTTCTTTGCATCTGTTGATCCTGAAATTGGCATAAATTTTTTATAAGCAGATTTGTTTTTATGTAATTTCATTCAGTATTAAAGTCGTACCTGTTTGATGAAGTTAGCAGCAAAATAAAGTTTTCACTGTATACTATTATGAATAAAATTCAGAATACTATTATGAATAAAATTAAGTTACGTCAGAATGGTGTAATCATAATAGTGAAAAAACAGATAGAAGGGACAAGTTGCCTGACTTGTCCCTTTTAAGTTGCCTGAATTGTTTTAAGAGTATTTCCATTCTCTTCTCACTTCGTTCATAATATTATTTGTAATATTCTAATCGTCTCAAGTAAATCCCAATAATAAAATATCTGTTGACCAATATCTTTTGAAAAACCCAAAATTAGCTGTTTATGTAAATTAGCCAGTTTTTGTTTGTGATTAAAGCTTTCAGAAACCTGTTTGAAAAATGCTCACATGTGCTTTATAAGAGGAGTCAGCTCCTAAGGAGGGGCAAATAATTTTGTTTTTAATATTCTATCTGAAATAAATTACAGGTACCGCTGTAACGGAGCTAATTCATGCGTTTTTGGCTCAAAAGTATTTATAACAGCTTTACACAATTTCTTAACGGGAGTCTCATAAGTTTACTGCAGTACCTAACCAACCCAGATGTTGTTTCTGTTGTTCATATTTAATTGATATTCGATATGAGCACAGAAATTATGATTATATCAGCCTAGTGATTGTACTAGCAGTTTATAAAAATTTACATTTTAAACGAATTTATTTCTTCCAGGGAAGTTCGTCCCAGTTAATTGCAATTAAAATTTTAGTCAAAGAAATGAAATAAATTTCAAGAGAGTTTTGTGTTTACACATGCTGGCATGTTAAAAAAATAATAAGAAAAGTGTAAAAATGACACACACCACGGCCATCGCCGTGGTATGTTGGGTTGATCACAAGGCACGTGTGACGACGCGGTGCACTACGAAGACCTGGGTTCCGACTGTTCGTCGAGCGGGGCTGGACGGGTGTTATGGTTAGCTGTAAGAGATTGCTCTCGTAGCAATAAGTCCGTCATATGTATCAATTAGATACTTTAAAGTAGATAAATAAATAAATAAAATAAAATGAGATGAGAAAATAAAGGCTTTCTTTTACTATTTCATTATCTCTTATAATTCCTGATGTTTAGATGACTAAAAATTGAAACAAAGCAATGAAGATATCTTGTTATAAGGGTAACTACCAATAATATATTTGGTTGTGATGAATTTGCATAGGCTTTTTTATGTAAATTGTGAACAAATTTTTATCAATTATAATTGGTCTTCTGTATTATGCATTAATTGTTGTGTTAATGAAAATGATATGAGAAAATATTCAGTGAACAATACAGTTATATTCATGTGTTATATTGCATTGTTCATTGATAAGCCAATGTCATTTTATTCATGGATGAATTTAAATAAATGTATCAATTGAGCTCACCTTGAATTAATTCTTCTAAATGGGTGTAAGGGCAGGCAGATGCTTCTCCCCAGTTCAAAGACCACCATATTGTCAAAGCAAATAAGAAGACTGCATAGGTTGAAACTCCAAAGTTGTCAGCAACTAAATATTGTTAAAGGAATAAGAAAACGGCATATGCTAAAACACGAAAGTTGTTGGCAATGTTTATTTGAAGGATTAAATAGTATTAATCAATGAATTCACTGTAATTTAACAAATATTTATAAAACAGAGATTATGGGAACAGCATAACGTGGAATTAAATAACTAAAACTTGTTCCAGAATATTGTAAAAATAAATACATAATCATGTATGAAGTCAAAATGACTATAACATGGGATCTAGAATACATTATTTAGAAAACAGGTAAGCATTTGAAATGTTTTCAAAATATAAAAATTTTCGAAATTTTTAAGACTAATATTTATAGAAAATATTTATTTACTTATCAATAATAAGCTGCATAATGAATTTTATAACTATATAATTTAAAATAGTAGCTTCTTAAAGTTTTAGTAGAAATTTAATTTCTATGCTGTTGTAGACCTATTCCAAACTATGAGTAATGTTTAAATCTCTAGTTTAGAGCTAAATCAACATTTGATCTAGGCATTTTCAATTCACATTTATTTATGAAGAAATAAACGTAAATTCCTTATAGCCATGTGATACACTGTAAAGGTATTATAAATTGTATTACTTATATTGAAGTTGACTACTTTATTTTAATCGTCAAGGCATAACGCAAGCATTACATACGTCAAGCATTACATACGGTTATATTGCTTATTAAAATAATACTTTTATTATCTACAATCTACAATTATTTGTTGTTGCATTTTGTTGTGGCTTCAACAGTAAATTTACTTACCAACAATAAGTTCAAAACAACAGCCACATAACTCGGCTGCAGCAATTGCCTCTTCGAGGAGTAATTTTACAAAGGGCCTATCGACGATTTTGGCTACGAGCTTTCTTGCACAGTGAGCGAGTAGGGATGTAAGTAATATGAAGAGAGTTGACACTACGAGGGGTGCGAATGTTACTTTGTTCACCTGAAATAGATTTTAGAATTTTAAATTAAACATTAATTCATATATAGAATTTATTTACATTTAGATAATAAATACGAATACCAGAGAAATAAACTTGGTTTCTAGGTCTAATATTTTCTAATTTTTTCAAATTTTAGTCTGCATATTTTTAAATATTTATGGAAGTAATAAAAGAATGTAAAAGTAATTTACAATTTTGTGTTACAACTTGAAGCGGAGAGAAAAAATTAAATGATAGTTCCTCTATGCATATCAGCGTAAAGTTAAATATGTATTAACACATAAAAATTTATATTTTCGGAAATACGAAAAATGAATACATAAAATAGTTTAAATGTATGTAATAGTTTAATCATTGAAGTAGTTTAATCCTGTTAATAGCGTTCGTCCTTTATGCCGTATAATTATATGGTCTTTCATTTAATTATTAGTGTAGGTACATGTTATAAGTTCTGGTCAGTTATATATACATATATATTGTGAAATAACTTACTCAAACGAGGCGTATGGTTACTTGAGTTCAGCGACTTAAAGTATTGATTTTATTACTTATTGTTAGGACACTCGTAACTACGCGGCAATCACATTAAGATGAAAATCTTTTTTGTACCGCAAATATATAGTGTTAAAATATTATAATTATTTTAGTGTAAGAATTTCAATTGGTCTTTATAAAAAACGTACCGTTTTCCTGTGCTGTTTTCATTCAGGGAAACGGTGGCGCGCTTCTTTATGAAACGAAAATGACGTTTAGTTTTCAATTGCATTTAGAAAATGGCCAGTATCAAAACTTGCATTGTTCATCGAATATTTAATAGATGATGATACTGTATAATATTATATGTAAGATTATAATTATTTGCCTTAATATCTAGTAAATAATAAACCATGAATAAACAAGAAATTTGCCATAAATAAAATAACTCTGAATAATTATTATATATAAAAGCGAATTAGAAAAATAAGTGACGGTGCCTTTTTTGCCCAGGTATAGCCGGGACAGACAACTAGTTATAGTTATAAACAAGTCCAAATTACTTTATTTCTATATCGAATACTGTCACTGCAGATCTGATATAGAAAAAAATATTTTTTTCCCATATCAGATCTGTGTTTTATATCACTTTTATCTTGCTTTGTTCATAAATATATTGAATACATACTAGATAAGTTGGGACAGCTAGTTATAGCTATAAACAATCCTTTATTTCTAAATCAGACACTGTCTCTGCAGATCTGGCATAGAAAATTTTTGCAAAGCACAGATCTAAATTTGTGTTCTATACGACTATTATGTTGTCTTTTTTACAACTATATTTAATACTTAATATATAGGTATCGTCCTTACATAATATTAAATTTATGATAATAATTATTTACTTTTTAGATAGTGAATAATAAGCGTTGGATAAATAAGGAATTACGATCAAATTTAATATACATTACGCGTATTTAAGTATATGTTAATTATTAATTTACGTATTTACTATATTTTGTCTTAGCTTTACGGTATTAAATTTTTTTACTATTAAGTATGTGAAAACTTCACTGATTAGTCTATTGATACTAACAACGCGTTTACTGTAAAATCACTAAACGCGTTGTTAGTAGAAAACATGAATATACTATATGTCTAGCTGTTGCCGGTCTGTATTAATACTAGAATACGAAGTTGACCGAGCAATCAAACAATTAAATTCGCATGGTATGATCGATTCACCATACTGATGCATTTGTAGTCGGGCTGTGGTACCTTATGTATGTTTTGCAAATATTTGCTTGTGTACACGTTTGCACTTAATTTATTCAGTCGATATGTTGCTGAAATATTAGGGAACAATATACATACACTAATTGAATTATTAATATGGACTTTTTACAATGTTAACAATCTATACTTTGTCATAAAGACACAATAAATAAAATTTGAAATAAGATCTCCATATTGTGTTCTTCAGTCTTTATGTCAATATAGATGTAGTCATGTTCATTTTGCATTCTCTGACGAATGCATTTTTAGTGGACTAAAATATGTTGAATCGAATCGCTGCATTCCTGAAGTGTTTGGGGAAGTTCGTAATGTGATTGCCGCGTAGTTACTGAAGTGTTTGGGGAAGTGACAATACGATGACCTAATTTTGGCTGTAAAGTTCATAATGACATAAAACAGGACTCTCATGATTGTTTAGCTTTAATATGTGGGTACATCTTTAGTTGGGTTAGAAAAGCAAATAAAGTGATGCAACCAATCTACAAATTTTTATTGATCCCACGTGAATCACTTATGACGATAATACTGTTTTTCTTATCTCTCCGAAATAATTGTGAATCCACTTTGCAGAAGTCTCTTTTTTCACTTGTCGCCATACTATCTTTTTCTGGACCTTGTGAGCTAAGATTTTTGTACTCATTTGCACATTTGAAACTCCCGTTTTATCTACGTTATACATGTGATTCACATTTGATAAGACGTTTGTAAAGTTTAAAAAAATATTATTTTCTGTTTCATTAAATACAGCAATTCTAATTAAAGATATTTATACAGGTTTTCTCATTGATATATTTGGATGCTGCTTCTGAATTCCTTGTACTAATTTTTATTTGCCATTACAAATATTTTTTTTTAAATTTAGTTTATCGATTTTCGCAAATTGACAAGTTATGTTGCGCACCATTTGATGGTTAATTCAGAACAAAATTGACTGCACTTGACAATATTTTCTTTTGGAGAATATACATTTCCTTATACATTTTGATTACTTTACAAATTATTTTTTGAGTTGATCATGTATAGTAGTTTTAGAAATAGGAAAAAATAATGGCTTTTTAAAAATCCTCTAATTTTTCTTCCGCTTTCCATTTATAATTTTTTGGCATCCATTATAATTTCTATTTATAATTTCTTGGCATTTATTATTATTTCCATTGATAATTTCTTGGTATCCATTATAATTTACATTTATAATTTCTTGGCACCTATTGTAGTTTCCATTTATAATTTCTTGGTCATCTCTCCTATTGTTGATAGGTAATTTTTCAATCAAAGAAAATAATTACTTACTAGAGTGAATAAAAATTAAATATATCTATAAAAGGAGGTCATTTGGTCATAAAACAATAGTAGATAAATATTTTAATTTACAATATAGCAAGGATAAAATTTATATAAATCCATCCAAAAAATCACAAGTTAAACATTTATTAAAATCAACGAATAAATTTATTTTGAATGTTTTGGAGTAATTAGTATGTAGTTGAAGCATTTGCTTAACCATAATTCGGAGTAATAATGAACGTTCAAAGTTACTCTATCCCATTTTTTAGAGATTGCCCTGTGACGTAAAAAATATTAATATTTAAGGTTAAGATTACATAGAGAATGGAGTGTGAAGTATAAAATATTGTTTGATAAAATTTTACTTTAAAAATATAACATCAGAATCATTCGTTAGAGATTGCGCGGTGACTTAAAAAATATTAATACTTAAGATTGAGATTACATAGAGAATGGAGTGTGAAGCATAAAATATTGTTTGATAAAATTTTACTTTAAAAATATAGCATCACGATCATTCGTTGGAGATTAAGCGGTGACTTAAAAAATATTAATACTTAAGATTGAGATTACATAGAGAATGGAGTGTGAAGCATAAAATATTGTTTGATAAAATTTTACTTTAAAAATATAGCATCACGATCATTCATTGGAGATTAAGCGGTGACTTAAAAAATATTAATATTTAAGGATGGGATCACATAGAGAATAAAGTGTGAAGCGTAAATTATTGTTCGATAAAAATTTAATTCAAAAATATAACGAATATAAGTCAACAAAAATATTACGTCGAATGTGACGTAAAAACTGTATGGTACTTGTCTTGAACAATGCACGCGCCTTTATCCTAGCGATGTTGATCTGATATTAGACCGGACCCCTCGGTTCCCCTAAACAGAAAGTCAACTATATGTAAAATGGCGTAATCATTGTGTTCGCGATTACCCCTCGTAAGTTTTTATGCCACTCCACCCTATTGCTCTTTACGTTTTGAAAAGATATGGTACCTAGCCCGTATGGACACTATTATATGTAAAATGGTAAAAGTTTCAAGTCTCTCAGATAAGCTATTTGTTTATCGAACTCTAAAAACAAACAAAGATTTTCTCTGTAAAATTAGTGTGATGAAGAATAAACGCTTTCTAAACAAATTCGTATGAGACCAAATCCTTAATCGGACAGCGTTACGGATAATTAACTAAAAATTGAAGGAATTTACGGTATTGTATTTTCATTATTTTGATATTACATTAAATTAGGTTGTATTGTTGCACGCTGAGCCACTTTTTTTTAGATACGATTGCACGTTAGATTTTGTTCAACATCAATCTTCTGTTCTGTTCTGTTCTGTTCAACATCAAATCCTTTGTTTTAGTAAACAAGAAATAAATTTATTTCAATTCTTTATTACGATATATGACAATAGGTTTTAAGCGAAAAATATATAACAACGGTAGCAATAATCTTAGAGATCAAGCATAGATTAATAATATTAATCAAGTAATAGACAAGTGTATTTGGGTATTTTTGTAATGAACGAAAATAGTAAAAAAATGTAATTAAATCTTTAGCATTATTTTTGTTATGTATTTTGATGTAAAAGGTGCAAAAACTAAAATAAAATAGATTATGTTATATTCCACAATTCAAACTGAGTTTTTCTTTATTACTGGCACTTTTAATTTATATGTTTCATACAAATATTTTTTATAGAATCTATACTACAATATTAATACTTAAATTCACAGGTATTTTTATCAAGTTTCGTAAGCGAGGTGGTTTTTTAAAATTATCTTGTTCTTTAGTTTGTTTCTTAACGTGATTCTTTGCGATTTTGTCTAATTCTCTGTTCTTATAGATCTTCTGATTCTCTGTTCTTATTTTTTGGTTAATTATATAAAATTAAGTAATTTAAATTTTTAGCGTTATAACAAAACTTTCTACCTAAATTGACTTTCATATAAGGGAATTTTTTATCTAAATTTTGAATAAAAATAAGAAAAACCTATTGTTCTTATTATTTCTTCTTGGCAGTAAATGTAGATGTCTCTCGGGGTAATTAAATAGTCATATTCATTGTTAGAATTTCCCTTTATCCTAGTGGAAGAAAAGTTTTATGATTAATATTTTATATGTATCCCCGATGTAAGCACAGACAAATTACAATTCAAGTATGTTTAAACAAAACAACTTTATTTTTCGATAACATGATAATAAATCTTACATGTTCAAAACCGTAATGATCTATGACGGCTGAATAAGGATTCTAATACTACGAGAGTTGGATGTTCTATGGTAATTCGCTTACGTTTTTTTTATATAAATATTTTATTTCGGTATATTACTAAGCTCAATCGTTTAGTAACTACCATCTGCGTTATTTCTGCATACTTTAGAGTTTTTATGATAGTTCAAAACTTATGAATTTGGATCACTTGAAATGATATCTATTTTCGTGATTTTTGCACATTTTTACGTAGCCTTGTTTTGTTCATGGAAGGGGAGGGGAACGTCGGAAACGAATATGATGCTTAATATTTCCTAAAAAATTCGAATATCGGAAGCTAATTTCTTGTCTAATAATTTCATAAATAAAAAATGAGAAGGGGTAAGAAATGTAAACTTCATTTTAAAGGACTTTTCAAACCTCCCATTAATATAGAAAAAAAATGTTTTTTACGTATTGAATGACATCTTTAGCTGAAGCATATACTTGCAAAATTGCCCTAAAAACGTAGAAACTAAGAGTATTTGATCGACACTAAGAATAGCCACATAGACACGACGTGTTTGAATATGGAACATTAAAAACGGTCAAGTTTCGAACATGAATAGTACATGACAAGTACGGTTTGGTAGTAGATCGAAATTTTAATTGAAAGTTCTAATATATATATATATATATATTTATATATATATATATATATATATATATATATATATATATATATATAATATAGGTGGGTGAGGGGGTGGAGGTGGGATGAGATATTGCACGTCACTTTAAAGTCAAATGACACTTCGTCGATAGTTATTCGTAAATAATTCTTTGACTCTACTTTAAATTGGCGGACAGGTAAAAACGGGCATTATTATATTGTAAACCATTAAAAACTATCCAGTAACTTTGACGCAATTACATTAAAAAAATAACTGTTATATTTTATTTTTTATACTTTCAAATTTGGCGCATACATGATAAAAAGTCAAAAGATACGGTTCTCGTGTGTCGAAAAAATGGAGCTAAACAAGAGATGTTTAAGAGATTCCAATTTATGGAATTCAGGATGTCAGAAATAATATGAGTAAGAGATAAATACGTTTTATTACTAAACTTTCAAAGTTTTGTTAAATACTAAAATTGGGACAAATGCACTTTAATACCAGGAATATTTCAATATTTTTTTTGGTATCATATGGAAGTATACATATTAAAAAAGACATATCTAAAACAAAATTCTGCAGCTGATCATTAATTATATCTAAAAAAATACGGGAAATAAATCGATTTGAAAAAAAAATACGAGAAAATGTCAATTTTTTTATATTCCTTGCCTATTTGTCACTAAATTAACAATAAATTTATCGTTAGATATTATGTACTTGACACGCACAAAGGAATAAAAAGGAATTTAATGATATTTAATAACATACAAATTAATGTTAAATTACGTTAAAAATGTAATTTCTTACAATGTTTTTTAAATGTCGAGTAAGAAAATAATAAATCGTACCAACTGAATATCTTCCACTATCTTTAATTTAGGTTTTTTTATTAATTTGTAACTACCATCTTTTGTATTTGCTATTATTATAAAGTTTAATTAAAATAATTTTGGTATTTAATTTTTTGGAATATAAATTTATACTTTACTACTGTTAAGAAAAAAATGAAACATTATATGTAATTAAAGTAATTTCTGAGAAAATAATTTGAAAAAAATGGTTGTAAAAATAACTTCTACAGAAAGTATTTATTTGTTATAAATATTTCGAATGTATAAGCAAAAGTAAAAGCAAAAGCTTAAGTCCAGCCTAAATTTAACTAATCAACAATAAATATTAAAACTTCTATTGTGCAAATTAGTAATAAAATAATTAAAATAGTATGTGAATTTAAAATATATTTCAAAACTGGGCAAGTACATAATGGAAGGATTGCCATATACAAAAAAATATATATGTCATAATGCAAACAGAGTTTATTGTTTCCTAAATGTTGGTACCAAATTAGCAAAATGTAATTGTTTAAATTGACAGTTTAAAAAATATTCAATTTTGGTAATTAAATTTACTTATTTTCTAAGAAAGTATGTTTTAACTGTGTAATAAGTGGTTAGTGATAAAAGAAAAAGTGAAATAACAAGGTAGAAAAGGTTAAAATCTCTTCCATCCTAAACAAAACAAGGAGGTACAAAATTTTCAAATTGTTTTTTTATAATAAATAACTGTCAGCTGTATATTTCTTTTAAGATATATCGTTTTTGATGTAGGTATATTCTTTCATATGTTATCGTATACCGTATCAAAGAGAGAAAAAAAAAAAAAAGAAAAAAGAAAATATATATATATATATATATATATATATATATATATATATATATATATAACGTATCAAAACAATTGTCAAAAAGTTCCTGGTACTAAACTGCATTTATACCCTAAAATTTTGGTATATCCACTTGAAATGCGATATCATGTCACACTAGTTGATAACACTTAGTTTCGATCAGTACCATTAGTTACATTGAAAATGATGAATTCTAATTTTTGACATTAATCTTTCAGTAGTGGAATTTTTACTGTGGCTGATTGTATATATCTACATTTTTTAACCCCTCTGGTAGGCGAGAATAGGACAGCGCATGGGTTAAAATAAATAACACAATTGCTGGAGGAGTAAGTTCAAGCTATCAGTGTATTATTATAGGAAACTTGTCGCTATGACAAGTAACTGACATGGTAGGGGATTAAAAAGCTTTTGAACATAGGTACTTATTTGTATTTAATCTTAAAAAATAATTAAGATTATAATTTTCACCATCCGATTTGCAAATTGATACTTCATTAAATATTTTCCTGCAGGAAAGTACTGCTCAACTTTACTACTTTCAGACAGTGTGTCAGTATTATCTTGCAGTGAAAAATTCTAACTACGAATAAGAAAATCGTGTAAATACTTTCATTGCCTGCTAAGATTCGGAAATAAAATAATTGGAAAACAAAGTCTGAATTTCCTTCGTGGGCTATTTCGCCCCTGCATTTGATTTTTTTCACATTTCCTCTGAATTTTTTATCGTGAATCAGACTTGTGACTCTTGTTTGTCTTGTACTCGATACCACGATTTAGATTAGTAATAATAGTTAATGTTAGGATGTAACTCTAACTAATATAAAACTTACAATTTTAATTTTCCCCTATGTACCTAATAAATAAATAGCTCTCAAATACAGGAGACAGAGTTTGGTTGACATACCAGATTTTCCATCTCCATTTAACATATTATTAATCAATTTTTCTGCGAAAATAATATAATGCTCATCAAGTTTTCTCAAACAAACATCGTTTATATTATCCCAAAATAGATTAGTGGTCTTACAGGGAGTTTGGTAATGTTTGTCAACAGGGTTTAATAAAAAGCTTTAAAGAATGTAAAGGCCGTCTCGTCATAAACCAAAATAGCTTACTTGCCATTCAATCTTTATCTATCTATTCTCGTATCGTCGGTTGATCCACTTGTTTACAAAGTTTCGCCCAACTTAAGCCTCAACATAAAAGCGTTGCGAACATAACGCTCAAGATATGACTAACAAATGTAATCACTCAAAGGGGAACTCGCTAAAGTTATCCATTTGACTCGAAGTCACGATCGGAACTATTCTGTTATCGTTCGTGGCGACGAATATATGCGCCGTCTGCGTCTCTAAGTACGAGTATGTATCGCGTTCGAACATCGATGTTATAAGTTAATACCGATAAATGCGAGGAAGGAGTGTTCTCGATTCGGGAAATTGAGGACAATTTCTAGTGAATTTTGTTGAGAACTCTTTTAGACTCAATTATACCACTGCGTAATTTAAAAGTATGATATTCCACATTTTTATGGAGTTTTAATGTTTTATGTTATCACCTGAATGCAAGGAAAACCACATTTTTTATTCCAGGTGTTTATTATTTGTTATCGAGTAGGTATGGTGAGCCGTAAACTTTAAATAGGAATTTCACAGGGTCTGGTAGAAACACTATAAAGGTTCTTCCAAAGTGAAATACTATAAAGTTTCCTCAAAAACTATAAGGGTTCCTTTATAGTTTCGTCATATCAGTCCGTCTGTTCATCCATTACAGCCTTGCTGTTTCTACAATTTTAGACTTATGCGAAAGAAAGTAATTTGGTGCTTTACATGGAGACTTCAGTTAAAATTCAGTAGAATATTACAAAAAAATAATATTATACCTAAAATTGAGACAAACTTGATTTATTTCTGATATTCCATCGAGTGAAGTATCATTCCAAAAATCTTTCTTAAAATAAATTTGAAGTTTGGTTTCTTTTACCGTTTTTCATTTTGAACCCCGTTTATAAAATATTAATTAATGTCATGTCCTTTGACGTCATTATAAAAGAATGTCATGTCATTTGATGTTATCATTCAAAATGACATGACATTCTATTCTAATTTTAAATCATTTGTATGAAAAATTCTGAATACTAGTATTTGATTAGGAGTCTCAAACCAAATTATTTCAATTACTTGCATGAATTTTGAAATTATTCAGTTAAGACTACAGTATTCTATTTGCTACGTGTTCCTACATGCACTTGAATGTTTTTTTAATGTGCTACTGACAGATCATTATCTACATATGAGGCTTAATTATACCTATAATTGGTGCTGTGATACGCAAATTTTGAAATAGAAATTCCTCAACTGCAGCAGCCACACGGGACTTAGTGAATCATTATTTTAATTTTAGGATTCTAATGTTTGCATTTGTAATGGATTGATTTAACGAAAACATTTATTGTAAATATAGTGTGCATGTAATATACTTTATTTAATTTAATTATAAATTTATGAAACGATATAATATATTGTAACAATGATTTAATGCAATAAACTAGGAGTGATTAGGTGGTAGTAACCTGCCAACTGTTGTTAGTTCTTGAGAGTAATAAATGAACTGAATAAATCCCCTGATGTTTCTATTACAGTGACCAGGGCTTTTGTCTCATCCAAAAGTAATAGATAAAAACAGTAATAACAACAATTGGTGTCTGGAACATTCGACATTATCTTACTAAAATAGCTTTATGGAATATTTATATTAATTGAATCGTTGCAATCATACATTGAATATATTTGGCGTTAATTTTGTAGAAATTCATTTTTTTAGAAATTCATTATTATTGAAACTACATGATGTAGTATTATTTCTACTTTCTTTAAGTTCTTTACCACGACCTAGGTTTCGTTGTATTACAATATAGTTAGGTGGGCTATTAGCAAGGATTAAATCTTAGGAACATCCAACAGTATTTATATGTTTCAATAATAATAGCGGAAGCCGGGTTTGTGTGGGTTTTCCCACTGTTTATGTTAGTGAGTTTATTTTAGGGGAGTGGTGTAGGTTTGATGATTGATGTTATTCTATGAGGTTATACAACTCAATAGCAAGGGTATCTGAAAGTCAGATCAAGGTTATAGCACTAATTCTACATATCTCCCGTTTTATTTATTAATTTTTCTTTTTTAATTAATTAATTTTTTTTTATATATATTTATATTTAGATGTGTAGTTGGGCTGAAACAATTTGAAGAGTACTGTAGTATCAATGTTGTCTAACTATATTGTCTAGAAGATATTAAGTATGGGTGATGATATTATATTTAGTTGTTCATTTAATATATTAACCTTGGTGTATTTTTTATGTATGTTTCTAGGATATTAAGTTTATTGCCTTTTGTAATTATTTGTAATATATAGGGGACATTATCAGTACGAGGGTGATGGTTATTTTCTATGAGGTGTTTTGCAAAGTGAGATGTGTCTGGTTTGTTAATAGCCCACCTGACCATCTTGTAATACAACGAAACCTAATTAG
Organism: Druceiella hillmani; assembly: GCA_039881145.1. Lineage (NCBI taxonomy): Eukaryota > Metazoa > Arthropoda > Insecta > Lepidoptera > Hepialidae > Druceiella > Druceiella hillmani. The sequence continues at coordinate 30,705,641 of JAYKKI010000005.1, read as the reverse complement.
TGGTAAAGAACTTAAAGAAAGTAGAAATAATACTACATCACGTAATTTCATTTAATTGAGCAATCATATATATTACATATGTATAATTGCAATAATATAGTTACGGTTGACGGATATAAGTTACCGTGTTATAGGTAAGAAGAAACTATAATCGTAGTTAATAAATGGTCAAGAGGAGTTTAATTTTATAATTTAAATGTACGAATTGTTATTGATAATTACAGAAAGAATACAGAAATATATGCCAATAGAAATTGAAAATCTTTTCTAAATGACCTGTACTTGAAGGTCATTTAGAAAAGATTATAAAATCATTTAGAAAAGATTATAGAAATATAAATTTATCACTTCTTATATTCAAATGTCTCTGTAACAATGATGGTTGAATTGTCAAAGGATATTCATTTTTGTATGTTTTACAAAGTTCGTTTTCAGGATCATTTCTTTTTTTTTTGTTTTGATCAAGAGCTCATGTGAAACAGTCAAGTTGTATGTTTTCACAAGTATAAACGAAGTGCTGAATGTAGTGTGACTGAAGTGTACCCTTCAATTTGCGTAAATTAGACTATTTTACTATAATTAACATCGCTAGTCAAAATTAGTCTAATAAATAATAAAAACTTAGTTTTAATTCGTATTCCTTTATCTGAATTTGATTTGATGCTTGAAATAGAAAGTAATTTATATTGAGAATTATCTCGTATTGTTTGCCTCATAAAAGTACATAAATATTAATTTTGAATAATAAAGGAGTATAATTTTGTTTTAGTAACTAGTACAGACGGCGGAACAAAGACACTGTCTATTAGTCAATCTAGGGATTCTATTTATGATGATCCTACTTATTACTTTATTATGGTGATTTACCAAAATTACTATATTTGAAGTATGTTTCTATAAAAACCCTACCAATTACGAGTATGTTTCTATAAAAAACCTACCAAGTACGAGCATGTTTCTATAAAAAAACTACCAAGTACGAGTATGTTTCTATAAAAAAACCTAACAAGTACGAATATGTTTATATAAAAAGCCTACCAAGTACGAGTATGTTTCTATGAAAAAAACTGCCAAGTACCAATATGTTTCCATAAAGAGTCTACCAAGTACGAGTATGTTTCTATAAAAAACCTACCAAGTATGAGAATGTTTCTATAAAAAACCTACCAAGAAATCGCATTATACGTCCACATTTATACACTTATAAAGAAACGTAGTATTTCTATTAAACTATTTCTAAATGTTATTTCACAATGTCAACATATAATTCAAGGAACAAAAAGCAAGGATATTTTTTACACGCCGCGACAATATTATGCATATTTAAAAAATTATAAACTCCAGGATAACTACTGTTGTTTTTCTATAACATTTTAGTTACCGACCTTGTTTTTCACTATTTTTGGTTCAATAATTTCAGAAATGAGAGAAGGAAAGAGGAAGAATGCCCTATTTTCGCATATTTTTTAGAATATATTTTTATATGTGCAATTAAAAATTACGAAAAATACTTTTTTTGTACTCCTCACGCCCTTTAATACCTCCTTCTTTATTTCTTATATCATTGTCATTAATTATATCACTGTCTTGTAGTTTCTGAGAAAATCGGCTGTGACAGACAGACTGACAGACAGATACGTGAGTGATCTTAGAATTCTGTTTTTCAGCTTAAGATTCAGGTTAACTCGTACGGAACTCTAAAAACGTATTTTTTCATTGAAATCGCGACTCTTACAGTGATTTTTTTGACAACGATTAATTTTCATGTGGTTCTTTAACATTTTCTCCTCAGTTTGAACCACGGAATCACGTATATGAACAATATATACGTCATTATGTTATATATGTTGTTATATATATATATATATATATATATATATATATATATATATATATATATATATATATATATTTATGTTTACGATTTCTCTGTAAGTACGTGGTCTTTGTGATAGCTACTTTGAATAGAATGCTGTACTGTTCAAACTTATTCCAAGTAATTTTATATTTTACTATATTTTTTATTATATTCTCGTATATTTCTTAGATGAAACATACTAAGCAGCAATTGTTATCCCTATAGGCTTTCGTATCATTGTGTCGCGACAAGGTTTTCCTCACAGCATTAAAGTAGTACTTACCAGTATTTTTATGTATATTTAAGATAAAAAGTGTATGAACACATGAAAAGAATCCATTTTCCTTTTAAAATTGTTGCGCTTATGTTTTTAATTTAATATTCTGTTATGATAACGTAACAAGGCAATATAAATAGTTTCGGAGATAGGTATTATAAAAGTTATGGGAAACGTACTTCACGCCTAAATTTATTGTCGCGTATTTCAATATTTGTATATAGCAGTTGTAAACAATTATATAGCATTACTTATGTTTTCAAGGCGATCTAGGTTGTTTTAAGATTTCTGTACTGTTTTTATTACAACGAAGATGAAAATACCTTCAAGCCTTTTGACTGCACAGCGGACATTTTCTTAACGTATCATTTTTGTTCTGCATAATTTAAAAGTAGTAACTGTACAGTTTCTAAAACATAAGTTTATTAAAAGTACAGTTCTTCAATGTAATAGGCCAAAGATAAAACTGTGCAGAAGAGAGCTGAAGATCCATGTGATTGTAATTGACAGAAATCGTGTGTTATTCTTAAATAGTTTTTGTTATTCGGCAAAAAGTATTACGTTTTTTCAGTATTTTACGTAGTTTTCAGATGAACCCGAAAATTTCCATCAGTTCTCCGATAAAATGAATTCTCTCAAATTAAATATTTAAGCTCCAATTTAGATTAGAGAACACGTTTTGCAGTAAAAATAAACTTAGTACGAAAATTGCGCAGTTTTAGACCCGAGTTCATTAAGTACTATAACAATTCACTAGAATCGCAGCCGATTCAATTCGTTTTACAAAAATAAACATTTCTTTCTTCGTGATCGGACTGAATAAACAAGATACTAGAGTGCAAAGAAGCAACTTACAAAGTAAACGAAAATATGTCTATAGGATCTTATATACTTGTAGCTTCTGTAGCCAGCGATGTCTGGAGCGGGCAAAGAACTATCTGGTTGCTTTTTGCTTTTGTTCGCGTTCTCAACCCTCGTTCAACATCGCTTCCATTAATGTTTTTTTTTACTTTTCGAGGCGACGTCATCATCTAGGAGGATAATAATGTTGATGCTTGAATTTTTTCAACATTATTTAAAGATGCCGAGACGTATTGTACATAATTTATAATAATTTGTATATATTATTATAGAATGTTATTACGTAATGCTGAATATTGGTAAGAATATAATAAGGCGGTCTAGTGGGAATAGAAAAAGGAAAAACCACGAAATTAAATTTGGCGTTAATTTGAAATTGGTGATTTTCATTTACTTGAGCTGTGAAACCTTCTTTGTGCCAAATTTTAAGATTCTCGACATTTAAGGTCAACGGGGAATACCCTATAGGTTTCGATGGGTGAATACCTCTAAATGATATATCTGATCCTAACTTGTTTTTATCCTTTTTCAGTTTTTTCGACCCTGTTGGGTTTTAGTTTTTATAGCTTCGTTTTTACTTTATAAAAAGTACGAAATGTAAAATAACAAAATAAATACGTAAAATGATTTATAGTCTATGCCAGGAACGATAGTGTGGGTACATGCAACAGACGGAATCCATATATTTTGTAGTTTTTGTATCAGATTTTGCGAAATTACCCCAGTTTGTACACAAAATTCATTATTTCAGCTGTTCATATCATAGTCATGAGCTCGCTTACTATTTATATTCATAGATATCTGTCAATAGTTTTTTATACTATTTATATTGTAGAGTAAATTGTACGTAAATATTAAAGTCGTAATGTAAATTTAAGTTTTAATAGTTGTTTGGAAAAGTTGTTTTTAACCGACTTCAAAAAAATAAGAAGGTTCTCAACTCGTCGGAATCTTTTTTTTATGCATGTTCAGCGATAATTCTTTACCGAGTAGACTCGTTTCCATGATATATTTTTTATTTGAAAGAGGGTACTTTATAGGTGCTACCATATAAAAATGATAATTATAATGAAGTCCAGAAATAAACGATGAAATTAGTTAACGAATGGCAGTGAATAAACTATGATTCAAGCTATTTGCTACAGGTAGTATTTTGCAAAACAACTACACCACTTACCAGGTTAAGGTCCGATGATAAGTCTTGGACATGAACAATGGATCTCCTTAACCGATGTTAGTAAATCAAGCGTGATTAAAGATATTTGCTACTAGTTGTTGTTACTTTGCAAAAAAAAAACTACACCGTTGATCAAGTCAGAGTCTGACGATGAGTTCTGGAGATTGCCAATGGAACTCCTTAGAGGATGGTAGTAAATTAAATGTGTTTCAAGATATTTGCTAGTGGTAGTTTTAATTTTGCAACATAACTGCACCATCTACCAGGACAGGGTCTGATGATGAGATAATGCCGAATCAGATGAATAATAAAACTTTTTAACGGACGGTAGTAAATCAATCATGATTCAATATATTTGATACTGGTCAGTTGTTACTTAGTTATTATTTTGCAAAATTTGATATTGGATTTCGGATATGGAGAAGAGAACTCCTCAAGTGGTAGTCGTTACTTTGCAAATCCTGATATTGGAGTACGGATATGGAGAAAGAAAGAAAAGAAAAGAAAGAAAATAATTGAATATTAGTTATAGTGGGATGATTAATGTCTAAACATTCTAAAATAAAATAAAAAAATGAAATCACTAAACATTCTAAAATAAAATATCTTTTAAAAAACCGACTTCAAAAAAAGAATGGACTAAAGAGTAAGAAATAATTAACTCAAAATAGATACATACTTGTTTGCAATAAATGACTAAGTTAATTATTTTTGAAGTCGGTGCCAGCACCGGCGATTAACTTAAACGAATGTAAAATTTTAAATCATAAGTACGCCCTTTATGAATCTATTTCATATTATGAGTGCAATAGAAGTCAAGGTTTTAAATTTACATTATAAATTAAATTATTAATTTCTTTAAGTTGATCAATAGTGCTGGCACCGACTTCAGAAGTAAGTATCTTAGTCATTTATTGCGAATAAGTGAGTTCCTATTTTGAGTCAATTATTTCTTACTTTTTAGTACATTCTTTTTTTGAAGTAGTTTTTTAAAATATATTTCATTATTTAAAAAAAACAAGAATATTTTTATACAATAGTAATTTAGTAGCTATTTTGCAGGTTCTTTCGCTCTTACGAAGTCGAGACAAAAACTTTTCCTTGATTCTAAATCTTTTATTTTATTTTTAAATATATAATTATTCTCATTTAATATTTTAGCTTATGTATGTTTAAGTTTAATTCCTTTTTATTATTCGTCTATATTAGTTATCGAAGTAATAGTTAGGCATGAAATGTATAGCATCTTAGTTGACTGAATACGATCCACGAATAAAAACAATAAAATATTTTCACCCATTTACGAAACGACATTCTTCTTATACATTTCTTAGTTTTTATTCAATAGAATCCTAGCAATGAAAATTTAAAGGAAATTTTATTCCACTGGTGCCACATGTTACATCTGGTGAAGAAATATGGGCAATAAAAACATCACGGGTTCGCCTATTTCAAGTTTCTTTCAAGAAGGTACATACAATAGTACAATCTCGTGTGTTCAGTTTTTTCTCCGTCATACGCAGATGCTATTGGCTGATTATAATGTATGAGATACATCACTATTTCAGTAACTTCAATAAAACATTTTTTTTTCTTTGGGAAAAGTTTAAATTTGTTTACCTAAATTCTGGCTCGGAAGTTTTCCACATATAATATAAACTAATATTATCATCGGTGCCTAGATCTTATGATACGGAGGATTAAAATGCCACTAGGCCTTTAGTTGCATTGAGGGCAAATAAGGGCAAACATCTATGCTTCGCAGTACTGTTTCCTTGGAGCAGTTTTTTATATAAATAAAAGAAATAGAAGAGGAACAGTAGTCAGAATGTTTTTAATTGTTGAGTTTAGTATTTGATCATAAAATCAGCTCGCGGTAACTGTATATGAATTGTATTAGAATCTGATACTTTTACGTCAAAATCGAGTTAAGGGCGAAACTGAGAATTTACGTTTAGAAATTCATCGTTGAATGTCAAGGTACGTTTTAGTTGGCAGCGGTTTGTGACTACTTATTTTAGTGTTACTCAAAAACTAGAACACCATTTACAGTTCATATTAATGTACAAATCTTGTCCATTATTATGATTTAAAGAAATTCTACAATACAATATTATATGGAAAACCCTAATGTGCTGGAATGTTAAGTTATGGAATAATTTTCCATTTGAAATTTACAGCCTTTGAGATTTAAAGGCGTTACAGAGATTTATCTCTGAAGTCTAATTTTTGTGCTTTTTCATATATAATCGGTAATCAACGCTTCTGATTGTGATTCACAACTGCCAAGCTTAGAAGAGGAGACAGAAATAAAAATAATGTTAATGTATTCAGAGTTACCATACAATATGAGTTGGTAGATATATTTACATAATATGTTCCGAAATTTAATAGTTTTTGAAAAGCATGATTGAGAAAAATTAACCAATTATCCAGGTTATGTAGTTTCATTGAATGGCAATTTTGTCAATATCGATAGAAAATATTCAACGGAAAACTATAACTCAATGATCTTAGAGTAGGAGACGGAGGCAACAATTTTGGTCTATATTCAGTTTTACGACTCGCCATCGCTTAAGAAGAAGTTGTGTCATGAATATTTTTAAAAAGCCTAAATGGTTCTTTCCTTCTTTTTTGAATTAGTAGATACATTCATATAACCTTTGGATTTAAAATATCCTTAGTTGTTAAGGTCAATGTTGAAAATATGCTTTTTAATCGATTTAAAAAAAAAGGATGTGGTTCTCAATTCGTCAGAATATTTTTTTATTTATATTCAGCAATAATTCTTTACCAAATGGATCGATGTTTCTCTCTTCATTTGAAAGGGAGTAATTCAGGGATGGTCCCATATAAATATGATGATAATCTGATGATGAAGTTCGGAAATGAACGATGGAACTCCTTAGCGAATGGACTATGATTCAAGATATTTCCTACGAGTAGTTGTTACTTTGCAAAATAACTACACCATCTACTAGGTCAGGGTCTGGTGATGAGTTCTGGAGGTGAACAATGGAACTCATTAACGGACGTTAGTCAATCATTCGTCAATCATGATCAAAAATATTTCCTACTAGTAGTTGTTACTTTGCAAAATAACTAATCTATCGACCATATCAAAGTCTGGTGATGAGTTCTGGAAATGAACAAAGGAACCTCTTAAGGGACGGAAGTAAATTAAACGTGATTCAAGATAGTTGCTACTGGTAGTTATTTCGCAAAATGAATGCTCCATCGACCATAGCAAAGTATGATGATGCGTTCTAGAGGTGAACAATAGAACTCCTTATCGGATGACAGTAAATTAACCATAATCAAACATATTTGTTACTAGTAGTTATTACTTTGCAAAATAACTACACCGTCGGTCAGGTCAGGGTTTGATGATGAATTCTGGAGACGAACAAAGGAATCCTTAAGGGATAGTAGTAAATTGACAATTGACATTGAAAACGTCATTCAAGATATTTGCTACGGGTAGTTACTTTCAAAATTAGTACTTCATCGCATTGCAAAATAAATACTCCATGGTTGATGCTTTGTAAAATAAATACTCCGTCGACAATAGCAAATTCTGATGATGAGCTCAGGAGATGAACAATGGAACTTGTTATAGGATGGTAGTAACTCAACCATGATTCAAGATATTTGCTATTGGTTAGTTGTTACTTTAGTTATCACTTTACAAAATCTGATATTGGACTTCGGATATGGAGAACGGAATACCTCAACGACTAAAAGCTATGGGGGCTACTACTATCGATTCGTTTCTGTGTGTTGTTGATAACCATTATCGGATGGTAGTAAATCAACAGTGAATCATGATATTTGCTATTGGTTAGTTGTTACTTTAGTTATTTGCAAAATCTGATATTGGACTTCGGATATGGAGAACGGAATACCTCAACGACTAAAAGCTATGGGGGCTACTACTATCGATTCGTTTCTGTTTGTTGTTGATAACCATTATCGGATGGTAGTAAATCAACAGTGAATCATGATATTTGCTATTGGTTAGTTGTTACTTTAGTTATTTGCAAAATCTGATATTGGACTTCGGATATGGAGAACGGAATATCTCAACGACTAATAGATATTCACTGTCGGCTACTACTATCGCTTTGTTTCTGTGTGTTGTTGATAAGCAACTTTAGACAGAGAGAAAATTATCTATGTACTTTATCTTGTATCTTTTGCCCGTGACTTTGAACAATAATACAGTATGCTAAATAAGAAAATAACTGAATGTTAGTTATAGTGTGATGATTAATATTTTTAATCACTAATAAATGTAAAAGAAAATATTTTTTGAAAAACTGACTTCAAAAAAGGGGGCATTGAAAAGGTAAAAAATAATTAACTCAAATTCGCTACCTACTTACTCGCGAATAATAACTAACAACTATTGGTTTTATATTTAGTGCTAATTAGAAGATTGTTTTCACATAATTATTCAAAGCTTAATTTATTACCAACGTCGGGCCACTGAATAACATATTGCGGAAACAGCGGTTTAAGTTGTTTGGGTATTCAAACTTCAATAAGAAAAAAAGTGTTTCTTTTTATCCGTGGTCTTTTAACTAGTGGACGAAGTTGTGAAAAGTTTCAAACTGCAATTCGATTAGTTTCTTTTCTCTTTCTCTTTTTGCAAAGAAAAACCCTGTTAGGTTAGGATTTTCCTCTTTCTCAGTTAGCGGAATATTTTTTCCTTTAAAACTTAGTCTAGATGAAAACATTAACCTTCAAAGGTAATAGTTTCTTTTGTTATTTTAATTTCTTTGTTTTATTTAATTTTATCTATTTTTTGTTTATACGATGATTAACATTCTTTATTAAAACAAGGGACACATATAATTCCATCGTGTCCGTCCATTCGTCAGCCACAGTCTCATAGTTTTAGGTATGAAATTATATTATATATATATATGTAGTGGCGAACATTTTTTTCGCATATCCAATCGAATAGCGTTAGTTTTTTTTTAATTTTTAAGTACTGTTGCGAAGTATTGAGCTCCAATTTTTTAAATTTCGGTGGCTTTATTTCAGCAATTCTAATGCATATAGACAACAACGGAACCCTACATTGTGTGTACGCCCACGCACAAAGTAGGTTTTCATTTTGATTTCAATCAAATTATATTTTTTGAAAAGGAAAAACTTTAATTGTTCGGAAAATTTCGGTATTTTAAAGCAAATGAAAAATCTAAATTGATGAAGAGGCAGCCCCGTGAAGAGGAAACGTTGGGTTTAAAACTCATCATTCTAAACTATATCTCGCAAATATGGTTCATTTTTCTGAATAAATTCTTACAAAGTGTTTCTTTTTATCAAGATAGAGTAAAACTAGTTAGGTATTTAATTTTAACATTTATTCTGTCCAAGGAAAGACGTTCGATAATATAATGTTTATATAGCTGGATCCTTGTCTAGATATTTCGTATCATTTACAAACGGTGACTTCTATAATAGTAAGTTACTTTTACAAAATATCACTCGTAAGGAAAAGGAGAGATATAAATAATTAACTGTCTAAAAATTTACTAAAACAATGTTGATATTAAATCAACCTTATTTGTAACACCGCAATACTTTAAAACCATACATACCTGTCTCCTCAACTTGCTTAAAAATACCCAGAAAGAGATAAAGAGAACTGTATAAAGTTTACCCTTAAACGTGAAGGACAACGTCGTTCCGTCGAAGTAACCTAAAACGTTAAGGACGATGGACGTTCAGTTGAAGTAACCTCATATTTTGAACGTGTTCATATTCCTTTAATATTCCAGTCGGATTTAAACTTATATAGTTCTGTTTTTCATGTGTCTAATTCTACCTTAATCCAGTAAGTCCAATAGAGGGAACTGTGTAAAGTTTACTCTTAAACGTTCAGTCGGAGTAACCTGATACTTTGAATTTGTCCATATTGCCTTATGTTCCAGTCGGATTTACACTTGTGATAGTTTCATTTTTCGTGTGTCTAATTTATATAATTATTCTATCTTGACCCAGTAAGTTCATTAGAGAGAACTGTATAGAGTTTAGCCTTGAACGTACAGTCGAATAACCGTACACTTTGAATGTGCCCATATTCCCTTAATGTTTCAGCTGGATTTACACTTCTGGTAGTTACGTTTTTCTTGTGGGTAATTCTATCTTAATTCAGTAAGTCCCATAAGATGCATGTAAAGAGTACATGCATCTTAGTAGACTTACTGGACTCCTAAGTCATTAATTTTTTCCAGGTAAGAAATGATAGTTTACCTATTTTATTAGGTTACATAGTTTACAGGATATTTATATAAAATATTTTGGCTAATGTATATGTGAGTACTCAGTTATTTTTTGTGTGGCAATTTGCAAACCATCTTAATTTAGTTCCAATTAAGCTTCAACTAAAGCAGCATCTATTTTTGGTGAAATATTTATCGAGGTCATAGCTGGCAGTCTGAAGACTATAAAGCCAATTTAAATTGCTGCAATATACGTAACTCTATAAATACTTTCATTACTTTGTTTTGGCCTTGTCAGATTTGTATTTAATGACATTTTTGGTGTCACGATTAACTTTGGTTTTAGAGAGCTTTATTTAGTTTTAAATTATAAATTAAACATTGTATTAATTCATATTGACATTTCTGTTGTCTTCTGTGTAAAAAGCAAAGAGACAATCTTTATTGTCTGATTGTTTTTAAATAAATAAAAATTATTAAGAATTCTCACTTTAACTGTTCCCTACATAGTCAATAGAAGTACTGAGCACCTTTATATATTTAAATATATAAAGGTGCATTGTACTCCTATTAAACTGTTTATAAATATTAATATAATTTATCACCATGCAAATATATTTCACAGTATGTCCTTTGTGGATATAAAATTATTCTTATATTTTAGGGTAAACTTAAATTAAAATTATAGTGAATATTTTTTTTTCACAACTTTGTTTTTAGCAGGTTTGGAGATACAATATATCTGTAGCTATCTTATAAAAATATAATTTTGGGACCCCTATAACCTGTTCTTTTTATTGACATCCCTTTTGATTTATGAAATTAAAATTAATGATATTTTTTATTTTTCATTAGCTCTCTTTAAACTTTCTCTGTAAATATATTTGAATGTTAACTATTGAAATATTTGCGGGTGAATCTGCTTTATATATATATATTTTGCTAAATGTTGATTTCTATGACAGATAGACTGATGGACTCTTGACTGATCTTATAAGAGTTTAATTTTTTTTCCTTTTCAAAGAATAAAAGATTAAAAATGATTTGCTATCCTAATTTGATTCAAAGTTTTTCATTGGCTAATGTAGTTTGATTATATAATTTACAACGCATTTTTTTCACATTCTTTCAAAAAAAATTAAATACTTCTTGTTTAAATATGTATCATTAATAACTAAATATCTATTTAGGTGTTATCCAAGGAAGTGCAAAAAAGAAAGCAATTTTTTTCAGGTAAATTTATATCGTGATGTTATTGTCATCTGTACTTTTTATTCCGGCGATTTTCAACAAAAAAATTCCCTTTTATAAACTTCCAAATTTTTGAAAATTATAATAAACAAAATGAAATGAAGTAGAAATGAAAACACGCAGCTCAATAAAATTCATTGCTTCAAATAACTTTCACCTCAGTTAATTCGTAATTGGGAAAACCTCTGTGAATTTAGATTAGAAGTTATTACATGACCGATGACGTGGGTTTAGGTCGATGTGTCATGTAGACCAATGTTTAGTGTCCAGTTTTGTACACTAAATACTTTTAAATGGGTTTGATAAAATTCCTGAAACGTTTACAATAACTAGTAAATAATTTTTTTAAATGTTTTTCTGGAAAATATAATTTATTATTTTTCTATTCATGCTATTGGAAAGTGAAGTCTATAACACGAATCACGTTTTGTACAACGGAAACATTTTCGTTTGATTGAAATAAAAATGAGATCCTTTGCTCTTTATGAAAAGTTATATTAACACCTGCTCCAGAAATAACCTGATTACGTTAGTCGGAGTATTTACTAAAGTTTTTGTCACGGTTTTTTTAAAACAAACTTAATTTTGTTCATCACATCGAAATGGTGGTGGACATTTTATTTCACTTCGTTGTCCGTATTGATGATTGTCTAGTAATATCCAGGCTATAACCATGTTCGAATATGTGAAATTTTTCTATTTAATGAACAAGTATTTAATACTCATCTCGAGATTATTGCAAAATTTTTAATCAAATGCTTACTGCTTACAATTTTCTTCATCTTTTCAAATCCATTGTTTAGAAATTAAAGGTATATTATTATATGTACTCTAGATCACTTTTTGCAAAAGGGGTTTAAAAATGAAAAACAGTAAATGAAACCTTAACTTTATTAGGAACGACTTTTCTAATGACGTTCCACTGGATGGAATGCGTAAAATTTTGTTTAGCTTCCACTTTATGTGTGGGGAAGAAGTTAATTTTTTTAAATTTAGCTACGTATTAGTTGAAAGCCTTTTAAAACATTTTAACTTTAATGCTTTAGGTGTAAAACTGTAGAAATTTTTAGGTCATGACTGATGGACGGACATGACGAATTTATAACGGTTTCTTGTTCCACTACTGGAACTTAAGGACACAACCTTTGAGCGAAGTTCAATTTTTGTAGGACAATTTTTTTCAAAAATTTGCAATGACAATTATTTTGATTGGTTGGCCAATAAAATGTTAACATAATACGTTTGCGAGCTAGAAATTTTAGAAATAAGGTCGGATATACTATGTCATGGCGCTCACTTCACGTAAATATTATGTTCAAAAATAGCTATGAAATTATTGTTTTACATGTCATTGATATAATCGGGTAATTTTCTTAAATTCTTAATTTTTTTAGTCTTAGAAGGACGTCGGTGTTTCATGTAACAAATTGAATTAAATTTTTCTTTATTTTAACAAGTTTTCTTTCTAAAAATTTTTTTTTCTATAATTACTTTTCTCTGGCCATCGACCCTAAGCGACTAATTTAAGTAATGTAAGTAGATTTGTATAATATACTTATTGAGTTAATGGTACAAAGTATGACATGCAACTTACTTTGATGACAACTTTGAGGAATATACCCAAAACGTCGAGTGTGAACTTCATTTTGGATCTGAGCACACACTATGTCTTCTTCAGGGCGGATTGTTTCATGCGGGACGCGACATGAATCGTTCTAATTTGTTAAATACTCAGTTCGTTCGTTCTGAACGTGTCATGAAACCTGAAACAAGCACAATCGCAGGGTCATTAGTAACATTCATTAATTGATCGTATTGGATATGGAAAGGTATCGGTATAGTAAAAATATGCTACGAAATAAATATCTGTCATCTGGCAATGCTGTGTTAGTGAAAAATTAGAATTTAATAGAAATTCTTTAAGCCAAGTTTTTAAGAAAATCTTCTAAAGTAATTAAAATATCTTTGATGGTTTTCAAACTTGGTTTATTTTAGGAAAATCGTTGCTTTATGGTTTATGATGAAAAAATCTGTATTTTTTTAATTCTTAAAGTTTTATATAAATTTTGTAACGGTATATACATTTTGTACCAGTATATAATTTTACAAAGAACGTTTGAAAAACATTCGTGATAAATTAGTGGATTAGATGACAATTAGTTACGATTTCTTGAAAATTTAGAAAAAAAAAATCAAATTGGTTTTTGTTACGGTTTCTTGAAAATTGCAAAAAAATTAGACAGTTTTAAAGTTTTATTGTTGTGGTCAAAGATTCGCTAAATCATTGACCACTTGATATGTTGATACTTGATATGTTCGATACTTGATATGTTTGATATATCAAGATCATATTAATTTGTCTTTAAAAACTTCAATTTTTCAACAGTGTAATATGAAATTTGCCAAGCATTTTTGATGAATTTGTGAGTTGGAAAATTTCGAATAATAAGGCTGGTTTTAAAGTTTGTTATTGCGATGAAGTTCGATTTATTGGAAAGTTCGATATAATAAGAACATTTTTAAAAATTGAAGGTTGGTACTCTCGAATGGAAATATTCAATCGATTAAATTACATTTTAAAAGACCACCTGATAAAATTTCCAGCGGTGGTGTATATAACAATTTTCCGTCCTGATCTATACTTAAATCAGGGCGAAAATGTTTAATACAATAAAGTTTCCCTTATTTTTTTCAAATTCACATTTAGCAAAATGTTAAATGTTTGTTTAATCTCTTATTACATGTTTATTGAGATCTCTATTTCAAACACCCATTTACAAAATTTCATGTATAGAGGTCGAAAATTATAGAAATTATAACGCTGTGACAGGCGGATGGATGGATAAGACAAGGGTTTTTTGTTTTCCACGGAACTTTATAAATGCAAATAAATTTGTTGCAATGACAGTCTGATTTTTGGAACTCAGCATTTTGCCAAAATGTTTGGTCACAAACATTTATATATATATATATATATATATATATATATATATATATATATATATATATATATATATATATCGGTTAAGTTATCCATGGTAGAGTATAGAAGTAACGACAACAAAACACGTTATCGTAAAATTACCAAAGTAGTTAAGAAATTAAGGACAATAATGTATTTACTTATGAATCATAAAAGTAAATGTAATAGGTTTTCCCGCAATTAGACAGTTTAAGATCGGACGTGCAATGCAACAAAGTTAAGGTTTAGTGCTCTTGTTTCTAAACAATTACACACGCGCCCGTAATGCCGTTTCGTCGAGCAATAAAACTTTTCTCTCATTACCGACTTCCGGTCGTCGCTGTTCGTTGAAAACGGAGGCTGCAGTCGGAGGACACAGTTTGATAATGAAAACCCATTAGGATACGGCGTCGGATCGCGCGCCGTAAATGCCGTTCGTACGTAGATTTTTCGTGGAAAAATATATTTTCTGTTCAAAAATTAGTAATGGATGACGCTTCCTCCACTTGGCCAGCAGCCAACGATAAAAATAGGTTGCATGTGTTGCAGTTTTAACATAAATAAACAGAATTCTTCTAATACGTAGACAATAACGTAAGAATTTAATTTATATAATAGAGTTTTTTTTAATTTGTAACAGGTGTCTTTAGTCGCTGATCTACACACGGATGTTTCAAGAAAGTGTAATGAAAATTGAGAAAAATGCTATGAACATAGTCAGCGTAATAAAGAAACGGTCTTCGAGTTTCTGGAGATTTGCCAATGGACGATATTTTATAAGTACATAGACGTAGATATTTGATTGTTTTCAGTTACCGGTTTTATTACTAATTAAATAATTAGCTAAGAGCTTATTATTGTGGGAGTTTACGAAATACTGCGATATCGGAAATTTCATTTGGATGCCAAGTTTGTAATAAGTAAGCGAAAATGTAATCGAACATTTCATCTCAAGGGGTTGAGTTATTAAAGAAAATGTTAAGAAGTCCTGTCTATTGTTAGATAAAAAATCTGCATGTATTTAAAAAAATAAAAATCTTTAAATAATATAGAACTTTAAAAATGATTAAAAAAAATTTATTTGAAAATTAAAATGTAAGAGATTTTATTTTTTTACAATTTAATATTTGTTTTTAAATCACCTAATTTAACTAGACGTTACACTGAAGCTTTCGTCTGATATACATAGAATTTGACAGAAAAAAATTTAGTGTTAATTATTATAGTTAAACAGTTATCACTGTCATTCACTATCAATTCTGTATAAAAAATATAGAGTTAGATAGACATTTAGATTTTAAAAGATACCAGATCATACTTTTGAGAAAACACGTTTTTAGATAAGATCTCCAATATTTGGGTCACACGTTTCATAAAAGAGTGGAAAGTTATATAGTGCGGTTTATAGAATGTTTTATATTAATATATAGAAAGTTTTATAGTGCTTGGTTATATAGAAAGTTTTATAGTGCGGGTTTCTTCAGCGGTGGCCTCCCTGTATCTCATCAATTTTCATACTCCGCCAGAGTCGCCTGATATAACGCTGATACACAGATTTGTTGGGAATGTTCCAAGTAAGTCACTACTATATCTTGCATTTTAAAGTTGTGAATATAAATAAAGCGTAGCAACGTTACGTCTTTATTGTAGATATTACCATTAAATATTATAATTATTAAACTAGTTTTTTCTCGGATGAAAAAAAACCATAGCTATATGAAAAAAAACCATAGCATAATTTGATAATGAGCTTCTTAACAGTTTAACAACTTTGTTCTGTTTCACCCCAGTACAGAACAACGTCACAAAAGTTTGTGACATAACGTTTATAATTTGTATCACTGAACGTTATGCACATTTTCATATGTTATTTTAATGTAGCGTAAATGATTTGACAGTTTAATTTATCTCCTTTTATCTAAATCTTTGTCTCTCCATCGTGGCCCTGTACGTTAATCGAATAAGCTAATTTAACGCCAAATCCTAAAAAACAAAAAAAAACTAGTATGACGAAAGACCGTGATAAATTCATAATTTTGTTTTCAAATAAATTCCATATCGCATTTATACATTCCTGATATATATTAAATTTCTTAAGTAGTTGGCTTATACTAACAAATTTAATTGTAGTTTTCGACTTGGTACATCGTCATAATGTGATAAAATAAAATTAAACAAGTGCTCAGATAAAATACTGTATTCGAAAATGAATCAACTTGTATATACGACATGTTTATACTTAAACAGTCTTAGAAAATATCTAACCGAATATTATACCGACATAAAGTTACATACATTAAGTTTGTGTAACCATGAAATTAAAAAAATAATGTTTGTATTTGCGCCCTATCACTCCTTTGAATTCTGCAGATATTGGATTGGCTAAATTTTTAGTCGCGAAGTTGCGACCTTTTTAGAAAGGTTGTATGAAGTTATAGAAAAATATAAAGTTATAGAAAATATTAATGGGGGTGGGGGGGGGGAGATGGCAGTGCACTCGGTTGTTGACAGCACCAATGTTGCAAATGCATTACATTAAAGAAAATAGGTTTAAATCGAGAACAGGTACATATATACTATTTCACTTTATTAATTTCATCTGGGTCAAGATTATTGATATTGAAATGCAAATGTGATTGGCTGAAGTATTTAGCAATTAGTGACGTAATTAGTAATTAGTCTGAAGTAATTAGCAGTTAGTCATACATGAAAACTTCAATGGCTTTCGGAGGAATCTATGACGAATGCAGCAATTTACTACCACTAATCTGATTGATTAGCTAGCAAACTGTGTAATCAATAGAAATGAGCTTATTTTTTCCATGATAATACTAGACCACATACCGTAAAATACACTTGTCAAAAATTACGGGAAAAGGGCAGAGTTTGACCTAATCTAGCTCAATTTGGATAAATCCAGTTTATTAGTTGAGATTGTGCTATCTAATTGTCACTTGTTCACATCTCGAAATAATAATTATACAGTGTAAAAAATTCGACGGTATGCAAAAGATAGACAGACACAATTTTTTACAGACGCAGACACATGCCCATGCCCAAATGCTCAAATGTACACAGACACATATACACAAACACACTTTCGAGTACATAATACTTTGTTCTCGCACATAAATCGTATAATATATTCTTTGGTCGTATCAATAAGAAAATTAAATTAATATTTTATACATTCTGAATTAAAAATTTCGTCCATTCTATTCTTTGTACTTTATGTACGATTCACTTTTCGTCATTGAAAATATGAAACTACTCAGCAATGACATTGTATCTTGAATTATAATGAAAGGTCGTCTTTATAAATGTCAAGGCATGATGTCGCTTTTTAAATAATGCGTGATAATTTTTATATAATGCTATACGAACGTTTATGATATTACCAACATAAGTGCGTTATTAAATTAATTTTCATAGCGCTTAACAAAAAAAATCTCAATCTTTCTTGGGCATAAATAAAATGTCACAAATAACTTAATAACATCGTAAGTGCGACTGTACTTATATCTCAATATATTAGAATCGTATCTGAATAATCTCGTATTTAAGTAATTTAAGTATGTAATAAAATTGTGAAGGAACGCTCTACATTGAAGTTTTATTGAAAACATGATATTAGAAATTTAATTCCGAAAATTTAACATGCTATCTGCTATGGGATAATTTTGGTCTTACCCAATTACTCAATCAAATCATTGATTTTGAAATCAACCCTAAATTAAATACAAAATCGCCCCAAACTATATGTTATCTTGCACTATTTGAATATTTATTACTTTTATGCATTTTAAGACAAACAATTTTGATAAAAAAGTTTCACGTAAAATTCACAAGGAAGAGCATGTTAGTGGTGTTATCAAATGACGCCACGAGTGAAGTAATTAAGTGGATATCATCATATGATATTACGAGCAGAAAACATGTCGAATATATACAATTACGTCATCATAAAATGGGTGTAGAAAATATGGTTTAGAGCTGTAATGTAATTGGAAATAACCATACATGGAGTATATAAGAAAATAGAATTTTCGACATTAATTTCCCGTAGATTTAATTGTCGAAAAATCTATTGTTGTATATAAATATCGTAGTTGGAAAAAATTAGTTTCACATGTTTTAAATTATAAATAGGAAATGGTTTTTTCCAGATGAATGAAGCGTTACATGGTTAGTATCCATTGTAATTAGTAATATTACAAGTGCAAAGTATGCTTGTTTGATACCTAATGATTTAGTACTTACATTACTAATATTAAACAAATTTTGCACAGGTATGGATCATGTTATATAGTTTAACATATTTATTTATTTACGAGAATAAACTAGTTATATAGACTAACAATATACATTTTTTCTTCTGTTCATTGACGCTGCTACACATTCAAATATTTAATTTATGTAATATGTGTTCAATATTTAAAGGCTACTTTATAGAAAAATGTTTAAAAAAGCTTTCTTTATTTATAAAATATGTTTTCAATATTCAAAAGTTGTATAAAGATTTCCTTCCTTATGTCAATTCGTATATTAGGGAATGTTAATAGCGTTTAATAAAATTGCAATTCAAAATTCTAAAAATACATATACATACGTTTTGTGACCGAAATATTATAATTGTGGGTTATTTGGCAGTTCAAGTTATAGTTTTTTTCATCATAAACCAAAGAAAATGTAAATATAATTTACTATTTTGCCTTGATACGCCTAATTAACTCTGATTCTTTTAATTTTTAATGCCACTCGAACAAAGTCATGAGTAGTAGCTATTTAAACAAACGTGTTTGTTTTATAAATCAAATTTATTTCCTGAAGCTTCGAGTTAACTAGTGATTAATTAAAACAAAACAATAAGACAGTGATACTCAAGGTTAACGTCAGTTTGATTTTTAAATCGCATTTTTCAAATATATATATATATATATATATATATATATATATATATATAAATATATATATATATACACACACATATACATATGTATGTATGTACATGTGTAGGTATATATGCGTATAAATTTACAAAAAGAAATTTATGGAAGGAATATGTAGTATATTTAATATTCGTGTGTATCTTATTTCACCTATCAGAAAGCAATCTGTCGTGAAGTATTGCATGCGAATTATACTGATTCTTATTAATGATCAGTTTGAACTGAATAGTTCTCAGCAATCCAAATAGCATCATTAACATATTACACATAAAAAATATTCAGTACATTGCATAAATTTTAACAGCAATGTTGGAATTGTGGTATAATTAATTCTGTATAGCAATAAAACCATTATTTGGAAATTAATATAATAATCAATTTATATTATTGAAATATGCAATACAGAATATTAAACTGTATCCGTAATATATAGTTTAAAATTATCGAAATAGGTTACGTCACTTAATCTTTTCATTAATTTCAAATGGCGGTAAGTAACATGTGGAAAATATATGTTAAAAAAATGAAACTAATTCGGGTTTTTTTTTATCATAAGTGACATTATTTTTATATTCACAAATCTTTCCGCTAGTTTTTACACTTTTTGACAGCACACGTAACCATTTTTCAAAGAAAAATAATTATATTTTACAAAAAGGACGCATTTTGTCTCAACTTGTCTGACATTAGAAGTGACTATAGGCGACGTTTGTTGTAATTATGATTTGTCAAAAATTGACAAATTTTCTATATGCGAAGTATGGACGTATACTCGTCAGACTCTTACCTCCATGGTTGCAACTTCCTTAACCCGGGGAGCGTGCATGAATCTAGAGACATGTATGTTTATCTCACTCTAACCTGTCTTTTCACATTTAAATGACGATAGTCGCCAAGTTACTCATGAGTAACACGCATGCTCAAGGGGTTAAGCACCGAAGCTACGCATGCTGCAATACCCATAGGAGACTTTGATTTTAATTTAGTACATATTCGTAGTTAGTGATTTTAATTTAGTACAGTTCTTTGAACGTGATCCGATGCGTACTTTTTTTTTAATATAAATCGTGGTTTCTGTGTGTTATATTCGATAAATCCAAGTAAACCTGCAACGATATGTTTATTCTTTTTAATAATTTTATTAAAGTATATGGTCCTAACTCGATATTAGATCACTATCTTTAATCCGACCGCATAGTAAAAAATCGACTAGGCCGGATACATAATAATAACCGGATATCCGTTACACCTCTAGTAATCCTTTTAGAGTTTATTGAAATACTACCATGGAAATATACTTATATCAATGTTCTTCTAGTGTTAGGCTAATTTATAATTAAAAGCGAGTAATAACAGAAATAAAAAGACAATTGTGACACTGTTGCTAAATTTTTTTTCGGTTGATCTATTACTGTCTGGTTAGCACCATCCATTTAATCTTATTCTCATGGCTTACGGATGAAAGTAAATGTTATATTATATAATTTATTCGATTTTTTTTCTATTACTAGGTTATATTGTAAATAATTTTCCAGTATAACGTGAATTATAATAACTTCAACTGTACTCAGAATCCCAGAATGATACCCATAAATTATATATTTTACACCATTGTTCACTGAATCTCTTTAACATAAAAATAAATTCAATTAAACAAAAACAATTACACAAAATTGCGTAAACTGATAAACATGAAGTTGAAAGAATTCATAATAGACATGTATGCTAGATAAATATTCTCGTTATATTAGAATGTTAGACAATAAATTCACCTATTGTCGAGTAAAACAATGCATTCGAACGAAGGATTCAGGTATTTGAAAATTGAAAAATTCCTCGCATGAGTTGGCTGCAATTTTCACGCAAAAGGCTTTCAAAGGTTTTCCGTCCCGTCCTCATTTGAAAGATATGAAGTACGCCGGACGATTTCGAAATATGAGATGCCGGAAAAGGTTCGGGGTGAATGTACACATAATAATGCAATTGAATACAAATACTTGATGGATTTATTTGACGTCATGGTTTGTGGAGTTTTTCTTTTATTTCCATGGTTCCGTAGTCAAACCATAATACTTTTATAATTTCACAACCGCTTCTCCGCCTATCACAGCATCACTAGCATTTAGGTGTGGTTCCTAAAATTTTGGATCTATGTATGTATATAAAATGTTGCACGCGGATGCTGTAGATGGGCAAAATATAATTTTGTTTTTTGTATGCACCTTTCTATGGGTACAAAGCAAAGGCAATGTTTTTCGCACACGACGTGTAATGGGATAGCATTGGGTTAGTTTTCCAAAATGAAGCTTTCATTTACCATTCTTCATTTTAAAGCCCCACTGTATAGACAGCTACGTAACCCACACTTGGTCGTTTTTTTAGTGATGGCGTAGTGGTGCCTTTTGTTTCTGCAGCTATACACTGCTGGGTATGGACCTTTTCCAAGGTCCACTATATGCGGTCCGCGCCCTCGGCATCGAACCTCTTTTCACCAAATTTTTTAAGTTCTTCAGTTCATCTGACTGGGGAGTTTCCTACACTATGCTTCGAAGTTCGTGGTTTCTACTCGTGAACTCGTTTTTCCCATCGGTTGTCAGTTCTTCGACTATCGAAATCATGGCCTGCCCATTGTCATTTCAGTTTGATAATTTTAAGCCCTATGTATATTACTTTGGTATCATGTCCGACTTACTTATTTCGGTTTTTGTATTACAGACATTCCAATCATATCAGTTTCCATAGCTCGCTGTGCGACATTTTTTAATGTGCTTTTGAACAGCTTCAGAGATATAACACCTTCCATTTTTACTTCTCGGCACAGTTGGATAAGTCTTGTCTCTTCATTGAGTACTTGGCCGGTCATTATGAACGCGTCATATAGACTTTTAAATACCGTGATATATTAACAAACGGCTTGGACCCGTTGCAGGAAGTCCAGAACCAGCCAATTTTCAACAGATCCAAATCGAAGAAATGACGTGAAATTAAAGAAGGCTGTGCCCTACGGCAGGTATATTATATATTATACGGCAGGTATATCATAGGCCGTAGGATTTATGAAATCTTTTGGAAAAATTACTTACGATAAATAATTTTTTTTACTTATCATAAATAAGTTCATTGAAAATAGGGATCAATTTATCGGTGTTTTGACATATCAATGATTAACAATTTTTGACACAACGACGATAAAAGACGATTCGAGAAATATTTTGTAAGAAAATATAAATTAAATATTACGGATATAAATACAAAACAATAAATACAGAAAAAATTAATTATGAGACGCGAATATTGAAAATGTAATTTTTTTTTGATACTTTTGTTTTAATGCAGTAGCAAAATTTTATCTCATATTTGTTAGGTTTTACAACTTATTACCTATTTTATTGCAAGTAAAATATGCATAAATAACTGTTTACATACAAGAGAAAGATAGAGTATTGCGATATTTGAATTAAATATATATTGGTAGATAAAATATTGCAAGCAGAGAATCGGTTAAAAAATCCTTAGAATGGATTAAGCTATTTATAACATAGTTCAAGGTTAATACTAAACGAATATTCCACATTATTAAATTATGTGCAAAATAACGGCAGATCGTAAGAAATTATCATTTTTTTACTATAACTATTTTGTGTTCCCCCTTTTGTTTTTTAAATATTATGATATTATTATCAAGTGAATACGTACTTATGTTTAGTTTTAGATTTCAAACATGAAAATATTTCTAAGATATATAATTTATAATTCATATTTTGAAACTTACACACATTGAAATGTTTGCTTTACTCATGATTAACTACTACTAACACTATTCAGTGACGATAGAGCTCAATGAGGACTCGGGCTTTTTCAGTATCGTTCCATTGTAAATGGTTTGCCGCCTTATGCTTCCAGTCATGCATTTCTAGTGCACGTAGGTCAGCAACAACATCGTCTACCCGTCGTCTATCTGAGTCTGGAGCGATCAGAAAGATATTTGCTGGTGGACCTCTGGTTGTGGAATTCCTTCTTACTTTTAACGTCATCCGTGCTTTCCAGACCATCCTTTCCTGTTTTGGGCAGATGCCCAAGCCAGTTGGCCTTTGCTTATCTCTGCGATTGCCTCTTCGACTCTCCATAAAGTGAGTATAGTTCTCCATTAGATGGTATGCGCCAGACGCCAACATTTTTTGATGCGCTTCTAATTAGCTCCATGTTTTGCTGCCATAAATGACCACTGAGCTTATCACATTCCGGTACAAATTTTTTTTGACTTCCAAGAAAGAACTCTGCTGCTCAACAATTTCTTCAGAGAAATCGAATTGATTAACTAATTAAAGATTTGCAACAAGCTGCAGCCTTGGATTCCGTCACTCTTCTTAAATTAAAGATTTCGTAATAACCAATTCGAGGATAGTAAATTCATGTCAATAAAATAAATTTATAACTTTTTCGTTAGATTGTGATTAAAAAACGAGTTTCCGTGAGGTATATATTGTAATATATTCCAAACGCGTCGTAAATTTCATTAAAAACGTTATCGTTTCAAGTTTTTGTCTACATTTATGTTAATTTTTATAGATTCCATTGGATTATAACAATTTTAGTGGCAACACGTCAAGTAAGCTCTTTAATATAGCTCGTTTATAAAGTAGTCTGTGTCAGTTTCAAAGTTTGCTGCACCATAGTTTTAGACTTGAATTCAATTAACCAAAGTTAATATCTACCTCTATAAGGGCAACTTTATTGAGTGTGTTAAGAAGAGGTTCTTACATAATTGGTATAAAATGACTTATAATTTTCTAGTGAATAAAATCCGATTCTCAGTGAGCTGTATTTTTTATAAATTATTCATTCGTTTATGTTTATAGTCTTGTGTAATTAAACAAAAAACTAATAAAGCGATAAATAGTATCGCTGTGAACTAAAATAGATTCTGCAATTAACTAACAGTAAACAATTAAAAAAGTAATATTCATAACTATTTACAAACACATACATATTCGTATAAACATACGCTCAACGAACATATTAGTAGACACGACTTGATTCGCAAGGTGTTTAGAATATTGCCGAAAACACTAATCAAGGAAAATCATGCTTATATAATTCTCAAATTCAATTACAATAGCACCAGTATTTTCTCTTTGGTGTTAAGTTAACTAGGCTGCTGGGTAAGTTCACTTTCGAACAAGCTGCAGGATACAATTGTTTTTTCAACAATTTACGAGTTTAGAAAAACTAATTTAGTTTCTACGTTACAGAAAAAATATATGTCTAATTTTCCTGTTTCAATTTGAATTACCATTTTTTATTGGGCGGCTCACGTTAACAAGGAAAACATCTTAACACTTCCATTATTGAGGCAGTGGCTGAGGCAAAGCAATGGGCATTCTGATCAAACTGTATCTACTTATTTCCATAATGGCACACCATTTTCGAAGCATCAGCGAAGTAGAGCAAGACCATACACACGGAAGAAAGTCCGCGGTTCGGAATACAAATTTCGTTTCCGCTATCAATTATAGCGTTAATATTCTTGTCTCGAGTCCTTTATTACATAAGTTCGATCCCGATCTGACTTCTGCCGGCGCTGAACTGAATATTAATTAACGGGATAGAGATATTGCAATGGAGAGAAACGTATACCGTTTTTAAGAGGTTACGTTAAACATTAATTGATATGTCAATGATATCGTTGTTTCCTAGGTAATAAAAATATGACCATATTTATAAGTGTCTTCGTCTGATATTAATTATTCAACCTACCTCCGAACTAGATTTAACAACTTGTCTTGTCATTGTTTAAAGCTACGCTCTGAGAACATATGTCCTGAGAACTTATTTAATCTCCTTTTTTCCAAAATACGCGATAGATTTTCATGAAAATTATTTCTCAGTCCAAACTACCAATGTTTAAAATAAATTGGATCTTGATATTATGTATTCGCCGTCTGTTGATGTTCTCAAGGGTCGTCTGAAAAGGCCTATTCATTCTAATCCTTAAGAGCCATACTCCTCGTAACCTTAAGAGTACGTCCTCGTAGAACGATGGGCGCAACTCGTGTATAGTTTGGACTTTTTTTCAACTACACAAGACAATATATAAGTGACTTAGTATGAGAATATTAAAGTGTATTTGAAATGGACGCCTCGATTCCTAACCTAAATGCGCCACACGCACTTGTTTGTGCGGACGTTACCTTAGCTCCTACCTCTCCTTGATACCATATTATTTCGTCCTTCAGAAAAAAAAGGAACTTTTAATGGATCATTTGGTTATTCATCCGTTCGTTCATTTCTCTGTTTGTCAAAGCCCTTTTTCTCAAAAATAACTTGAGGCATCAATTTGAAATTAATATTATAATTGAGGCCTATTATCTTCCATGGCTGTTAAAAATTTAGAGCCTTTTAGTTTACGCAATAGAAATATATGGCCCTTTAAACCGTTTTTTATTGATACGATAGTGTTACTCGTCATCAAAACCTATAGGGTATTTCCAGCCGGCCTACAGTATTGAAAGTCGGCATAATGGGAAATCTTGTAACATAAGTAAAGGGAAAATACAAAAATCAATTATTTCTAATTCCATTTGTATTATAATAAGTTTGTTTTTACGCCTATGAAAGATCTAGTTTACAATATATTTACGCTTTAAAAAATTATTCATATTATTCCCTTCATTATTTAGAAATGCCTAAATGTATATGGAACCCTTTTAGTATGAGTTCTATATAAATATGCATATGTATGTATATATATATATATATATATACATATATTTGTATACACACACATATGCATACAGTTTTTCCGGCGATACCTGGTATGTTATAGACAGTTCTCAAAGAACTTTTGTAAATTATATAAGGAGCTCGTTCGGTCTTCTGTTCAGTTAAAGAAGTGTGCTTCGTAAGACAACCAAGAACAAAACAAAACATTTTTTTTCGCGAAGAGGAGTTGGAGTATTTGAATTCCCTCAAAGATAGAGATTTTGATTTCTTCTATAATTCGCATCCATGACGACACGTTCTTTTTTCTTATTTAAATAAGTTGTTTTGTTTATTTTTTTTACTTATTTATTGCGTTAGTTCCGTATATACTTTTTTAGCCATCCACCGACCAAAATCTTAGTTGCTTCGTATTTTTATATACACTTGCACATATCTACTTATCTCTTTGTTTAATTGGTTGTTTCCTTACTTACGTCAAGATAAGTCAAACGTGTTCATATTCCATGAGTTTACTCCTCAGTATTGAGGAGTTCCTGTCACCATCTTTTGGCTCTGTTATTAAACTTTAGCTATCATTTGTGACCAAAGTATTCGTCAGACAAGTCAAAAGTAGCTAAAGTTGATATAACTAATCTTCACCAGTAAGAAGCTTCTGTCATCACTTGCCGTTTATATCAACAGATTCTGGCATTGTCAAACGAACCCAAATTCGATGAAGCTACTCTTCACCGTTCGGGACTGCTGTCACCAACTTTCGGTTCTGTCCTTAGACCCTGTGATCAAAGGACTCGTTGAAAAGTGAAACGATACGTTAAATATAGAAAAACTAAAAACCTTACTGGAACAGAGTCAAAGTTAAAATCGCTTTTCGTGACAGAGCTCCTTTGAGGAAAAAATTTAAATATTTTCTTTAGCCACCGCATGAATTAACGCTGATGAACTTAGATGGCGAATTTATAACTTACTAATCTGATATATTACAGGAATATGTAGATTGACATCTAAAATAATTAAAAATAAAATAAGGACTTTTAATACAGATATTATTAGACTATCACTTATACTGCTGTTACGAATCATTATCCCTTAAATTAGTTGTCACAATTGTGATGACGTCGTCCAATTTGACTATTCGTAATGATAATACCGACACGGAGGTATGACAAAGAGAATGATATATTTATTGTACTTTAGCTGTTTTTTGTCTAATAAAATCGGTATTTTAATAATTATTTGAAGAATAACTGTCACAAATAATTAATTACCGATTGTCCAATATTTAAAAACAAGTCTGACTTTTGCATAGAAATGGGCAAAACACATATAGTTTTGAGTGTTTTCTTGTAAAAGTTGTAAATACCTCTGTTCAATATATTATCCTGATACAGAATGGAGAAATACTGTTTCTTGATTTTGAACCAATTTTTATAACGAATTTTTATACGGCGCTATGCTCCCTCAAGACTGTATAATGGGCCGTGATATGTAGATTGGACTTATATATGTGATTTAAGTGCTGTATCCTTGTACGCCAAACGTCCTAAAATAGATTGAGTCAGCAAGTCGAATTCAAGGAGCAAAACTATGCGAAGATTTCGTTGATAATCTTATACGGAAAACCTTTTGTACTTAGACTAAACGTGAGAATATCTTTTGTCCTTTAAATATATACACTTAAGACATTCTATGAATCAATAAGTCAAAATTCAAAAAGATATTTGGAATTTAAAAATAGTAAATAATGAAACATTTCCATATTAAGCTTACACTATGTTTTCGAACGCTCTGTTGTGTAGCGTAGACCGGATTTCAAAGCTGGTTTATTTTTATATTCAATACTTGAACGTCCTCCACTAGGCAAATTTGACGTAAACAATATTTATTCAAAATAAGTTTTATTTTACAATTATTTTTAAAGAAGTTTGTCACAATTATTATGAACAGTCATTATAATTATGTATGTTCCAATTAACTTTGTCATAATTAATTAAACATTACCATTAAACGCAATAAAATAAAAAAAAATGGTACGTATAATTTATTTACGGTTGTTATTGAATATAGAAATAAAGTTATCAAAATTCGATACAGAGAAAGAGTAAGGTTTAACATTTTAAGTCAATAATATCGGAGTTAGAATAAAATTACAAAAAAAACAAACAATTAAATGCAAATATAAGTTTTTGTGGTGGCACTTGGTTCGACAATGAATGATTAGTTATAATGATTATTTTCTATTCGTTATTTATGACTAGTTATTATATTTCTACGTTATCACTGCCTATAGCAGCTTTATGCCAAAAGCAACATTTTATAGATCAACGTAATGATGAAAGAAAAAAAAACAATTTATTTAATATAGATCACATTTGCCTTAGATCGATATGATGAAAATTACCACGATCAAGAAACAACTTTATAAAAAAACACGACACAATAAGCAATTATCAGGTTACAGTAACCATTTCCGTAACATGCTTTAACTACAACATCGTATTTAAAAATAACCAATAACCATCTTACCATTTCACTACTATTCCAATGTCGGATGCACTATTTAATAAAAAAGAAACTTAATCAATTATTTACTTATCACGCACTGATGCTGTTATTATTATTATTACGTATTACGATATATCGGCACTATATAATACGATGACGGAAAGATAGGCTTATGTAATAGGTGGAAAATAGTGACTGTGAAAACGTTTTTCGCGCTCAGTTTTACTGGGAATGACGTTCGGATGGGCCGAGAGCTGCCGAGTGCGAGGCCGAATCATTGCTCTTAATATAGAAGCGTTGCGTCGGAGTAGCGCTCCGTTGGCGGGACCCGCCGAGCGACATGTGTTGTTAAGCAATCTGCCCGTGTGTGGTGCTGTGAGACAGCTCGCTTGGCAGCGGGGAGTTGTCGAATGATTAAAGAGCAGCGGTGTTGGCCGGGTCGAGGGCTCGGCCGCTTATTGTCTGTGTGGCCCTGAGACTCGATGTAATTGGTACGCGTATTATTGTCTCTTTCTGTTCCTCTGGGTACGAATCAACTCTGTCAATTTAGATGTATAGAAAGTGTGGAAATTTTATTGGAAGATTTTTTGAGCCTAATTGAGAGATGGTATAGTGACATTTGTCTCTTCTCGTCTTCCGTTTTAGCGCTGCTCAGTTTTACTGTCGTGTATCGATTGGAATTACATTAATATTTAGATGTCTATATATCAGTTTGTCCTAAAATAGTCCAGAAATTTATAGCCAAAATTGACTTAAATTTATTTAATACTAGTTCTGCTTATATCTAAATACGCGCAGACTACTAAAAAGGTACTGAAGTAATTTTTTTGTACATATACTCGTAGACTTGGGTTATGCCCATCATGTCCAATATATATTCTGGTGTGAAACTTCAATGCACGATTTAAAAACAATGGGGTGCCATCTATTGATGTACATTATATATTTGTGCAATTACTATGCGTCTTATAATAGGTATTCCTTTATTTTTCTTGTGCTAATACAATGTAAATTGATTTTGGTAACTCTAAATTGTATTTCAGCTGATTGAGAAAATAGATTGCGATAAAATAAAAATAAAACATTGCTTCAAAGTAACTTCTACGTTTTCATAAAAAAATTTTACATTAATTGGGTCAGTAGTTTTTATGTGGTGCGCCTACAAACAAAAACACAAGTGGACAAATATTCCAAGAATGATTTTAATGCATTCTATCATTTATTATTCATCTGCCAATTATTTGTTTACAAATGTTTTTCACTCGCAGACACACAAACTTTACATTTTCGTTATGTGTACAGATGAAGACATTCTTATCTCATCATCTGTACACATGCAATGTCCATGGTGCATGGAAATGTCCAAGCATTTTTTGTAAACTTAATACAGAAGTAGTTGTACTAATTCTTAACGACGAAGATTTTGTACTCAGGTTATTTTAATATACTCTTTATATTACTAGATCTTGAAAAGCGTGAGGTTCAGAATTAGGTATCTAGTGGGAGGTATACTTAACATAAGGTTAGTCGAAGAACTGTTGTTTTCCCAATTTCATCTAACGACTCTGAACTATTTCTGGCCATTTTAATTATTTCAATATTGTCTTATTTAAGAGAATATCAATCGAAGGAAAAGTAAAAATTCTGAAGTTATTGATTAGTTTTCATATTATTATTTCGAAAGTGGAAAAAAGTATTCCAAAATCGTAAAATTTAGGTAATAGGTAAAGGAAAAATATTCAAAACGAATCTAATGAATGTAAAAATTCTAATATCCGCATCTGTAGTATCTTTCCTCAAGCCTTTTGAAGCGGTCAAATCTGCGGTCATAGTCAGTTTTTTTTAAACTTTTATTACGTGATAAATGGAGAATATGTAGAAAAAATTGTGTTAATAATATGCAACCCTGAAGTGGAAGACACCTGTACCAGTTTCTTTAGCTTTAGTGAAAAAAAATGTTGTCTACCAAAAATTGTTTCCTTAGTATTTGTATTCATGTCGTATATATATATTTTAGTATATAAATGTTTCACATATAAATTGAATTAAGTATTTACATCGTCCAGCGACCTTTGTCCGCTCTTATCCGGATCCTTTTGCAGCAAACCATTACTCTAGCCTGCATTATATATGCGACCAAATGGAAAGGAGCCGACCGTCACTATTGTCCGTTGAACATCCCTGAAATTCAATCAATATTCATTGAATTAATATTTATGTATAACGGATCATCTACAGATATTAAAGGAAAAAGAAAAGACATTTAATGCCAGGGAAATTAAAATTAGTTACAAAGAATTGATACACCTCGGAACTTTATTAAATATAACGATTGAATATATTTGGCGTTAATTTTGTAGAAATTCATTATTCACAATTAAATGAAACTACGTGATGTAGTATTATTTCTACTATCTTTAATTTCTTTACCACGACCTAGGTTTCGTTGTATTACAACATCTTCAGGTTCAAAGAATCTTTGCTAATATCCCACCTGAAGATGTTGTAATACAACGAAACCTAGGTCGTGGTAAAGAAATTAAAGATAGTAGAAATAATACTACATCACGTAGTTTCATTTAATTGTGAAATATAACGATATAAGATTTTAATCGTTATATTTAATAAAGTATTAAATATAACGATATAAGATTTTAATCGTTATATTTAATAAAGTATTAAAATATAACGATATAAGATTTTAATCGTTATATTTAATAAAGTATTAAAATATAACGATATAAGATTTTAATCGTTGTATTTTATAAAGTATTAAAATATAACGATATAAGATTTGGATTTTATTTCCGATTAATTTACCTTAAAAAGGATTTATTAATGCCACTCTAAAGATTTAACCGAGCAAAGTTGAAATATGAATTACAAGACAGAATTTGTTAAAGTACGTACTTTGATAAATCTACATTTTCCTCTATTAAACGATGATTAATATAAATGAATTGTCTTTGGTGACTTATATCGTGAATGTTTTTCCAGTTTCAATGTTCCATACTGTCTTAAAATTTTCAATGTCATGAAATGTCTAACAACAAAAATGTTGCAGCACAATAATTTTATTACATGTTTAATAATTTTATTACATTATGAAATGTCTAACAACAAAAATGTTGCGGCACAATAATTTTATTACCAACAACAAATGATATTGGCTTTTTAGATTGCAATAAAGACAAAAAGAATGCTAAATAAATCGTATGTCATAATTAAAATCAATCGGATATCATCAAATTCCTTTTAATTACATATTTCTTTTAAGAAGTTTTAATAAAATTTACTTGTTATAGAAAGGCGAAGTAATTTTTAATTGTCTGAATTTTACATGAAGAACATTTTATTAAATAATTAAAAATTTTATGTAAATATATTACATTGCTATATAATACTAAATAAATCGTATATCTTAATTAAAAACAATCGAATATCATCAAATTACTTTTAATTACGAATTTCTTTTAAGAAGTTTTAATAAAATTTACTTGTTATAGAAAGGCGAAGTAATTTTTAATTGTCTGAATTTTACATGAAGAACATTTTATTAAATAATTAAAAATTTTATGTAAATATATTACATTGCTATATAATACTAAATAAATCGTATATCTTAATTAAAAACAATATATATAATACTAGCTATATAATACTAAATAAATCGTATATCTTAATTAAAACATTCGAATATCATCAAATTCTCTTTAATTACGAATTTATTTTAAGAAGTTTTAATAAAATTTACTTGTTATAGAAAGGCGAAGTAATTTTTAATTGTCTGAATTTTATATGAAGAACATTTTATTAAATAATGAAAAATTTTATGTAAATATATTACATTGCTATATCTTGTGTTTTTGATTTCAATTATATTACAATGTTTGTAGTTCCTAAGTATTTAATAAAAATTGTATATTGTTATTTTTGATCACTTTTGATTGGTTGCGAGATATATCTCATTTAGAAGTAAATACTCAATCATTTTATCAACATAACTATTTTATGTCAATTACTAATGAATAATTCATGAACAATCCATAATTTACTAATTTTGATTTAAAATACAAGTTGTGGGGATTTCCTGTTTTTTTTTGTAAATTGACCAATAGTTTATTTCGTTATTTAGTATATTTTTTTCCTTATATTTTCTTACTGTTTTTTGTATCATTGCTTCAACCTAATTTTTTATTTAAATTTGATTGTTTCCAGAAAAGAATATGGTATTTTTAGTTATGCGATTTTTTTCAAACTGTTGTTCTCAATAAATTATGAAAAAGTATAGTAGAAGTAGTTTTGCAGAAGCAAGATATCTAAAGATAATCATTGCCGCCATACAGGAAATAATCTTTACTGTGGAATTACATGCAAGTTAATAAGTGAATTTTACTAAGCGTTGTATGAATGTATGGTAAATAAATATAAATAAAGTATAAAATAAGAAGATAATACTGAATAGTTTTTTCTTATCTCATTCCATTTTTGAGATTCACTATTTTAGTTAACGATGAAATAGTATATCTGATACTTCAACTTAATTAGCTAACGAAAACTGAAAGGGTTAAGGGTCCTTCAATGTATGTACGCCCAGTGCCTCTCGGCGTCATCAAAGTGATACGAGGCGATGATAGCGGATAGAATATTGAGCGATACGGAAAGAAAAATCTATTATATAAAATATAATATATATAATTATATATGTAATAATATATATAATTCAGTGTTTTTCGTAGATTATATATAATAATATATATAATTCAGTGTTTTTCGTCATGGAGGTTCTGTTTATGATAATGAAACGTTTAAATACAATTAGGATTAAAAAAATATTGAAAATAAAAAAAATATTTTTTCATTGAAAATACTTTACTTCTCCGTAATGAAGATTCAAATAAAAAAAATAATGGATTATTTTAATGTCATATTTTCGAGACCAATCGGACAAAATCTTAATATGCCAAATAGCTAATACCTGTGAACTGTATTTTGTTAACTCAATATTTAGTATAAATGGTACTAAATTTGGTGATTATTTTGATTTTCGACGCGAATCGAAATAACAATTGTTGGGTTTTTCCATTTTACACAGAATAAGATTAAAAAGATAAATACATTATAATTGATGTCAAAATAAATTATAAGATTTTTGTAATTAATTTGAACTTTTATTCTTAATATTGTCGTTCTGGGATTTATTAGGAGATATTGCATTAACATTTAGAAGTCAATATCATTAGATAAAATTGTTCGGAAGAAACGAATTACGGAATTACGAAAACGGTCTGGGACCAAAGTAGAAGTTAAATTAATCGTTTTAGAATATCTATCTCTTTTCATTTTATTAATGTGTCACAACACAAATCAGTTACTTGATTTAAATTACAGTTTCATAATAATATTACTAGAAGTAAAGTGGTTAAAATCGAATTTTATTAGAATGGAATATTCCCTAAGAAATTTAAAATTAAATTGCTAAGAGCAGTAAGTACAAATGCCCCGTATATTATCACAAACAAAATATTATATCAGTATATTATCACAAACAAATTATCACAAACAAAAGGATTGAAATTGTTGAGACAATTACTAAATTCAGCTTAAAGTTCGAACTGAGATATATTTTACGACTAAATGTACTTGGAAATGCAAACAAGATTAGTGGAGAAATTACTCCACATTAAGAAAGAAATTATATGAGCCAAACCTTCTTGAAAGTTAATGATGATGAAAATTTCATTACTTTAATATGTAAAAAACCAACAATAGAGAAATATGATGATAATATATGAATTTGAAAGCAAATGGATGACAGGGATGATAATATATAAATGTGATAGCAAATTGTGACAATTACAAAAATGGTGACAGTTACAGAAATTCGGCTTGAAATTCAAAATAAGTTATAAGTTTATCTCGATTAAGGGTACTTTCGGGATGTAAGAAATATCACTACAGAAAAATCACGTCACTTTAAGAAAGAGACTTTGTGGATAAAGCCGGTTTTAAAAATGAATGATTATAAAAAATTCGTTGCTTTTTATGTAAAAAATTAAAAACAAATATAGCCACAAGAATGACAATATATAAAGGGTGACAGTAAATCGTGACAGTTACAAAAATGGTGACAGTTACAGACTTAGCTTAAAGTTCAAACTAAGATATAATTGAGATTTATCTCGGTTATTTCTTACTTTTGAGGTGCAAACGATATTACCGGAGAAAAATTACGCTACATTAAGAAGAAATGAATGAGGTCGGCATTAAAAGTTAATTATTTAAAAAATTAATCATTTAATTATATAAGAAACCAACAACAGATAAAGATATAAGAATGATACTAATATAAATGGAGTTAGTGAATTGTTACATTATACACGTCGGCCCCGCGGGAGGTACTCACCGCACCATCTGCTGCCAGCATGCTCCCGCAACGAATCGAGTAAATGGCAACTACATCCGCTCAAAGCTTGTCATAATTGCTTTATGCAAGTGGGATTTCAACAAAATATGTTTAAAAATACGGCAGACTGTCGATTACCGCATTGCCATATGGAAGTAGATTCTTTGAGGGGGTAGGCCTAATGGGTCATTTGTTGAAAATATAATATTAAATAATCGAAATCATCATGAATATTTTATGTCAAGTGTATATAGTTAAATAGATTGAAGAATTTTTAATTCGTGGCAGATTTAAGGTTTGTTAAAACTTTTAACTTGCTGAAGTTATGAAGTCGCTTAGTTATCGAGAAATATCAAAGTATTTATTTTTAAATATCTGCTAGTGTATAATTTTGGGTCTGAAATGTAATATTGCCTGTATAAACAATAGAGAAACTGTGATAATCAAACACATTAATCTCGATACCACTGGCTGACATCAGACGAATAAGAATGTGTATTAATTATTCTGTTGTATACTTTTATGGACGAATTGGAGACGATTAAATTATGAGCACTCTGAAGAAAGGATTTAAGGCACTCTGGAGGACGATTTGATTATATATAACAATAATGGTATATTAATCTTACATAGTAATAACGGAAACAGTATTATAAGACACGGAGTTTGGAAATTAGGAATGATTTCGAATGAAAACTTTGTTTTGTTAGATATTTACTATTTATAGATTTTTTTGCGGATTTACACCAGGAACGAATAAAGTTTCGTTGCTGCAAACTAGAGCTACCGTTGATTATAAAACAAAACCTGACTACGAGGAACCCACACTATGAAATTTTTTATAAAGGTTTAATGGTAGATAGATATTAAACTATTTACAAATACTAATATTATTTTTCACCCTGTAAATATTTTTCCTAGTGTCTTTTTTCACGCTTGTAAATATAACATTTTCAAAAACGAAAAGATTTAATGTCATTGTTGTAGTTTTTCGGTTAACTTCTGGTTAACATTTGATAACCATGTTTTTTCATTATTTTGATTTTAGCGATTTCGATAGGGTTGAACATATTAACACATGTTTAGAGTGGTCTTAGGTAAAATTGTAAAAAACACAATGCCAAGACATTTTCTTCGTGCTTTTTAAGGTTCCCGATGATGTTTTTAAATAAAAAAATGAATATTTATAATTTTTATACTCTCATAATATGTAGTTCCAAAAACCGTTCTAAAAACCGTCTGTTAGTTAAAGGGTTAAATGTATACCAATGCATTGGAATGAGTATAAGGGTTTAAAATAAAATTGGTGTAGAAATTTTGATTGTGAACTTTTGATATTGCGAATTCAGTTTCACCGAGATTCGAGAAAATGTTTCTCGTATAAATAATAACTTATTTAAATAAAACGCTGAAAAGTAAAAATTGCTGCAGTGGTATATTTCAATTAGATTAGAAGTATTACCTCCTGATAGGGTAGGTGTAAGATAATAAGCCTCTCAAATGTGTATGAAGCAGCAGAGCGCTAGGAAATGTTTTCAGTCTATATATATATACATATATATATATATATATATATATATATATATATATACATATATATATACATATATGTATATATATATATATATACATATATATATATATATATATATATATATATATATATATATATATATATATATATTCAGGGGGAAAAGGTCAATAGAAATTAATATAAATTTCCAAGAGCAGGAAAACTATTCAAAAGTTTATTAGATTGTCCATGTTGACACTATACATCACGACACATTCGACATCCCAAAATTTAATTACACTAATCACAAAATTAACTGCCACCATCCTGGCAACTTCATCAGGTTCCACAACTCACTTTGACGCAGTATATGTAGTTTATCAACGAAAAATAGTAAATCCAACCAGCAGATGCGTACTTTTGATACATCGAGAATAAATTTTATAAAAGTGAGAAATAATTCATAATAGACAGTTTCAGTAACGTACGCAAATACTAAACTAGTTTACGTAACTGCCGCCACATAAACCAGCCTGGAAGAGCTAGTTACTACAGGAAAATATGAGAGGTAATCGCACTCAAAATCGATTATAATAGAGATGCCAGTGAAACTTAAAAATAGCGTGGTGTCTCTGACAGATTACAGCAAAAGCAGATAAAAAATTTTAGAGAATGGTGATCAACAAAATTAAGACTGCACATAAATTGATGTTATGAAGTACATAAAAGATTATATTAATCACGTCATTACGTAAAATATACCGTCTATTTGAAAAATTAACCACTTGAATACGGTGTGAAACATATAGATTTTGATGACGCATGAAGTATAAACGTCATCGAATCATCTTCGTGGACCGGTTACTTCGTATAAATTATAAAACAACCTATTAATTCTAGCTGTCCTGTAAGTTATAGATCGTAACATCCCACTACTCAGATCATAACTTCGACAGTAAACGATAGCAGAATGAGAGCAGAGCTTGAATTTTTTGCACATCACTTAGATACCACGACATCATTTCAGACTGAAAATATTTCCTAGCGCTCTGCTGCTTCATACACATTTGAGAGGCTTATTATCTTACACCTACCCTATCAGGAGGTAATACTTCTAATCTAATTGAAATATACCACTGCAGCAATTTTTACTTTTCAGCGTTTTATTTAAATAAGTTATTATTTATACGAGAAACATTTTCTCAAATTTCGGTGAAACTTGAATTCGCAATATCAAAAATTCACAATCAAAATTTCTACACCAATATTATTTTAAACCCTTATACTCATTCCAATGCATTGGTATACATTTAACCCTTTAACTAACAGACGGTTTTTAGAACGGTTTTTGGAACTACATATTATGAGAGTATAAAAATTATAAATATTAATTTTTTTATTTAAAAACATCATCGGGAACCTTAAAAAGCACGAAGAAAATGTCTTGGCATTGTGTTTTTTACAATTTTACCTAAGACCACTCTAAACATGTGTTAATATGTTCAACCCTATCGAAATCGCTAAAATCAAAATAATGAAAAAACATGGTTATCAAATGTTAACCAAAAGTTAACCGAAAAACTACAACTATGACATTAAATCTTTTCGTTTTTGAAAATTGTATATTAACAAGCGTGAAAAAAGACACTGGGAAAAATATTTACAGGGTGAAAAATAATATTAGTGTTTGTAAATAGTTTAATATGGCTATCTATCTACCATTAAACCTTTATAAAAAAATTCATAGTGTGGGTTCCTCGTAGTCAGGTTTTGTTTTATAATCAACGGTAGCTCTAGTTTGCAGCAACGAAACTTTATTCGTTCCTGGTGTAAATCCGCAAAAAATCTATAAATAGTAAATATCTAACAAAACAAAGTTTTCATTCTAAATCATTCCTAATTTCCAAACTCCGAGTCTTATAATACTGTTTCCGTTATTACTATGTAAGATTAATATACTATTATTGTTATATATAATCAAATCGTCCTCCAGAGTGCCTTAAATCCTTTCTTCAGAGTGCTCATAATTTAATCATCTCCAATTCGTCCATAAAAGTATACAACAGAATATTCATATACACATTCTTATTCGTCTGATGTCAGCCAGTGGTATCGAGATTAATGTGCACTTTTACAAAATTTATTCTCGACGTATCAAAAGTACGCATCTGGTTTACTATTTTTCGTTGATAAACTACATATACTGCGTCAAAGTGAGTTGTGGAACCTGATGAAGTTGCCAGGATGGTGGCAGTTAATTTTGTGATTAGTGTAATTAAATTTTGGGATGTCGAATGTGTCGTGATGTATAGTGTCAACGTGGACAATCTAATAAACTTTTGAATAGTTTTCCTGCTCTTGGAAACTTATATTAATTTCTATTGACCTTTTCCCCCTGACTATGTATATATATATATATATATATATATATATATTCAACAAAATAGAAATAAATGTTTTCAGTACAGATCAATTTCAGGCATTTCAAAGATTTGGCTATGCGCATTGTTTGCAAGTAGTATGAAGTAGAATCAGAGATAATTTAAAATATATTTTAATACCGCATACAAAGGTTAGCGTCAAATATTTTACTCTTTTTTCCTATTCCCGTATGTCGGGTCCCTGTACATTTAAGTACTTTCTCGAATAGTCAAACCACGGTTCGTTTTAATTTTCACATAACGGCATTTCGCATTCTTGCTTGAAACGATATGCTTATCTAAGAAGTTTACACTTGATTTTACGGGAAACTAGGTTTTCTTTTGTTTTTAATAATATTTTTAAAAGTAGGCATGTATGAAATTTAAACTAGAAAAAAATACGCCAACACCATGTAAATTTTTCGGAGCTTTTTCACATACATAATTCTCAATAGTATTAATTATCAAATATTTTAAAGTTTATTTTATGGGATCGACGTTAAGGCTAGGGTGCTGTTTGACTTCCTGTTATGTCTTTAGTGAAGATCCTATATTTCCCATTCTTACACTAATTTTGCAAAATTATTTCTTAGTGGATCTCTGTGATTTATAAGCGATTCTATGTAAAAAGTTAGTCTTTTAGACCCAACGGACAAAAAAAGAAAAAAACAATCTCCAATTTTCCTCCTAAAACTTTAATGAAAAGCTGCAATACGGATTTATTTATTTTAAGATATCTAATAGTTAATTTTGAAGCTTTTAGTTTTTACCGTTTTTGTGATAAGCAATAGTTTTGTTTAAATTTCAACACCTGATTTTAATCGGTTGTGGTTTGAATTTTAAAAATATTTTCTCTGCCCTTGCCTAGTTGTTAAAAAGAAGGTACCTTATAAATAGTTAGTTTCCAGAATCTGCAGTTAAGTTTGAGGCTTAGTCTTTCAATAAGCTAGGCACAATGTATGTAAATTTGAAATGTG
This sequence comes from Druceiella hillmani, assembly GCA_039881145.1. Taxonomy (NCBI): domain Eukaryota; kingdom Metazoa; phylum Arthropoda; class Insecta; order Lepidoptera; family Hepialidae; genus Druceiella; species Druceiella hillmani. The sequence goes on along the minus strand of JAYKKI010000005.1, from coordinate 30,665,532 downwards.
TGTATACAAAAGATTTGCATATTGTTTTTAATAATTAATCTATAAGTAGGACTAGGTAAAGGACGAAAAAAATGTGTAGTTTATCGTCTAGCGCGAAAACACGCTTTATGAATATTTTCCTTATATCTACAAAGAATCATTATTTGGGATCGGAAATGTTTGTATTTCCAATTTTTCATAATGATTCTTTGTAAAATATAATAAAAATGTTATATTTTAAAATATAATCAAAATATTACATGTAAAATGTTTAAGTTTTGACCCATTATCCACCATCGTAACTTTTATTTTCATTAAGTTAGGTATATGAATTATACAAGTTACTAAGATCAGCAGAAAATTTAGTTGTAGAATTTTCTACATCAGGTCATCTAGAAAATGCAATATTTTCATAATTACTATGCAATATTTTCATACTTATTACAATATTCATTGAGTCGAATTGTCAAAAGATGATTACAGGACGATTTTTATTTCTTGTACTCGTTCAATTTGTTCCCTGTTATGCTTTTTTTTCATTCCGATACTGCGGCTAAAGTTACGGGCAACTGCAATTTTGCAATTTTTAACATCGGGAACGTTTATATTTCGTCATGTTTTGCCTGTTATATAATAAAATTTGTAGTTGAGCTAAGAACTTGAAAATTAGCAATTGGATAGAAGATGTATCGTAGACAAATGGAGAATGTAGATGTTGCTGGTATATATTACATAGTTAACATGAAATTAAAACAAGTGAGAAAGTACATATTGAGTATATCTTTATTACGTCGCTTCACCAACTAAGTGACAAAATAAGGATGCAATACGAAAAAGAAAATGAGTCAATGACAAAAGAACATGGGAGTGATAGATATAATAGGCGCTCTCAGTCAAAATTCTGATGTTGCGAAAAAGAAATGAATTACTCATCGATTATTTTCTAGTAAATATATTTTGATAATAGATAAACTCTCACTGTTGGATTCTGTTTTAGTCGCATTACCTTCCCTAGGCCCATTTCATTCTGTATTAAAAAATCAATAATCTTGGGTTTAGTCCATTACTTGAAAATTTACCCCCACTCTGATCTACGCATAGACAGACAGACCGATGTGACGAAATTTCAATATTTCCGTTTTTGCCATTTATTTAACTATCTTAATATCATATTATTTTCTTCCAGTTCAGTTGGCAACCAATTAAAGGAGATTTATAATAGGATTCCAATCCAACTAGCGCCTGTTACTCAGATTAAATTAATTTCACGAATAGTCCGGAACTCCTTCAGTTCAATTCCTTTTGGCGCAAGAGCGAGGTACTACAAAGCACCCATAAGCCGATTTTCTTCCCAAAGACACTTCCATTTTAACTTCAAGAGCGTGTTCACACAAGAAAATTATTCACAAACACAAGCACGAAAGACTGGGAAAAGCTGCTCGGAACTTTTGCTTCGAAATAGTTTTAAATAGTGAAGGGGATGGACGAAGCTCTTTATTGCTTTAAGGAACACGAAGTTGCCGAGCTCTTAGAGCTTTTTAATTATTAAGTTGAAAAGTCTATCAGTTTATGGGCTGTTTGTGGTCGAAAGTAGTAAAAGTAACAAAGGAAAACTGGTCATAAAAATGTGCTGTGAAAATTGTCTTGGTTTTGTCGTTTAGTAAGGATTATATTAAGTTTTGTGGCTTAAAAATATGTTTTTATATTTATATAAAATTGTTCACGCTCGCGATAGATATTTTAAAGTTTCATATTTAATTCACGTCGTTGTCTCAACAAATTATTAAAAAAATGCTAGGATTCTGGAATTTATGTATGAAACAGATTAATATTCTCAGTTAAAAGTTGATGATTTTTGAATGTATAATCTGTAATTTGACTTTTTTGTTTACATAATTTCTATTTATGTGTAATAAATTAAGATATTGCATAGAAATTTAAAAGAGAAGATTGCATTGTGTAAATTTAAATAAAATGTTGAAATTGTGACGGTTCTTGGACGAACGTATTGGAATCATTTACGGGACGCAATTGTTGCGGAATTTATCAGATGCTACTTTATTCTCTTCTTTTCAAGAGCAGAAGTATATTTTTAATGTGACAAGAAATTCATTCATTGCAGTCGGATTTCCATTTCAATGGTTTCTTTAATTTCCTCGTTATCATTAGTTTCACATACAAAATGATGGTAAATGGTTCATTGAATTTTCAATCACAACTCAAGAATTTGTTAATTTTGGGGATGTGGGATACGAGCAACATAAGTGGTGTAAAAATAAGCTGTAGGATTATCTCTCCGTGATCGCACTTTGAACGTACCACTTTGATCATTTCTTTGTTATGCTCAAATTTAGTCTCGATATAATCTTTTAAGGCAGTTTAAAGGAAGATGCAGCTTTTTTATACAGTGTGAAAAAAATATGGGTGTGTTTCTTACTCTTGTACTATTGCTTGTTGAAACTTTATTACATTTAGAAAACAAAACTTGCTGTGTAAAACTAGCATTTAATTTAATGTAATTATATCAACTGATCTATTATCATAAAATAATTTATATGTGAAGTACGCTCTTTTGATGTTTTGAAATATACAGAAATCAATGGTGAATATTTCATAGTCTATATATCTAAATTACGGAATATACTTGAGTCATGAGTACGCAATGGGTCTTCAGTTCTTGCGCAGTTAAAAAGTAACGTAATCTTTCTACATTGTTTCTTCATATGTACTCAGCCTGTGTTTCTGATGCGTTACAGTTTATTTTCTTGTTGTATCTTATTTATTATTCAACGGTTTTTTTGTCTTTAATTAGTTTTTAATAGATTTTAAAACTTTTTGATGATTTTAAAACTTTTAACTTTGTGCATAATTATTTCTGGTAGCAGTAAAATTGTCATACTTGAACTAAGAAGCAATTTTTTATTCTCGTCGTTCTATTTTTCATTCTCCTAATTTTTTTCCAATTTTAAATTTCAATATATTTTAATTGAATAATTATTAAATGTGGTTTAATCATTATTTTTATATTTATTTAATTCCAATTTTATCATTTGATGGGAGACTAAATCGTTTACACAGAGTCACGAACATGTATAAGGGTAGTAGTACTATGGTAATGATGCACGGTTTTGTCGATCGTTATTACATTAAATTGATTTCATCAATTCGGCGTGTGTACCTATGAAGTTAGAGCAAAGGAGACTATCTGTATAAAGATTATAGTGACATTTTACGGGTACAGTTTAATTAGAAGTTGCATATGAAAGTGGAAATGCTAGAAAATACTTTGACTGGAATTGTGAACGATAAATCAATATATGAAAGCAAAATGATTAAATATTACATTTTTTGGGAATCAACTCTTCAGAATAAATCAGTAAATTTCTTTCAGAATATAGGGATGTTATATCAAATGCGTGAATTTCCGGATATTTGAGAATCTTTTTTTTTATTTTCTCTTTTTTTGACGTGACAGTAACTCACTTTGTAGAGTAGGCATGTATGTTCAAAAGTTAGCGGTATGATAGTCTTGTCTTTTGGCATAACAATATCTCACTTTGAAGAGTAGACATGCTTGTTTAAAAAGTTAGCGGTATGATAGTCTTGTATTTTGGCATAACAATATCTCACTTTGAAGAGTAGACATGCTTGTTTAAAAAGTTAGCGGTATGATAGTCTTGTCTTTTGGCATAACAATATCTCACTTTGAAAAGTAGGCATGCTTGTATAAATAGTTAGAGGTATGATAGTCTTGTCTTTTGGCATAACAATATTTCACTTTGAAGAGTAGGCATGCTTGTTTAAAAAGTTAGCGGTATGATAATCTCATCTTTTGACGTGACAATGTCTCACTTTGCAGAGTAGGCGTGCATGTCAAAAAGTTAGCGTTATGTTTGTCTTGTCTTTTGACGTGACAATTTCTTTCTTTACAGAGTGGGGATTCGTGTTCAAAATCTTAGCTTTATTATTGTCTTTTCTTTTGACTTGACAATGTCTCCGTTTGCAGAGTAGGGATACATGTTTAAAAAGTTAGCGTTGTGATTGTTTTGTCTTTTGTCACTTTGCAGAATAGGCAATAATTTCCAAAAAAATAACGATATGATTGTCTTGTCTTTTGACATGACAATGTCTTACTTTGCAGAGTAGGGATACATGTTCAAAAAGTTAGTATTACTATGGTCTTATCTTCCAAAGTGACAATGTCTCACTTTGCAGAGTGGTATGTATGTTCCAAAAGATAGCGCTATGAAAATTAGCTTGTCTACTTCGGTTGTTTCTGGTAAATCCGAAGTGTTTTATTCGAAATTCTGGTGTTATATGCTTATTAAACGTTTTAGCTAAATTACAGAATAATGCGCTTTTAATCTAAAATAGAACTTTAAAAAGACTTACAGCAATTTATATATATTTTATTTTTCACATCATTAACTTTTTATAAATCGTGTACTTAAATGATAAATTAAATAATGTCCAAATTGCAGTATTGAATATATTTAGCGTTAATTTTGTAGAAATTCATTATCCAAAATTAAATAAAACTACGTTATGAAGTATTTTTTCTACTTTATTTAAATTCTTTACCTCGACCTAGATTTCGTTGTATTACAACATCTTTATGTGGGCAATTAGCAAAGTTCAAAATCTTTGCTAATTGCCCACGTGAAGATGTTGTAATATAATCAAATATATGTTGTAGTAAAGAATTGAAATGAAGTATCTGTCGTCATAAGTCTGAATGAAATTTTTGCGTAAATGGAAACGATTCCGACAGGTGGTTTTTAGAACTGACTGCATCGACCCTCGTCAACTTGCGAGCTTATTAATGCGCCCTTTAATTTTTACTTATTCCATTAGCTGGGTCGAAAGTGTCTTATAATGTCTATTCAGACGAATAACGAGATATTAATATAATCATAATATTATAATCGTAAGTAATAAATAGTAATGGAGATCGGGGTGGAGTAAAACTTAAAGAGTTTTTCGATAATCTGTCATATATGTGATATCATTAGGGTCGTAAACGGTTTAATTAAAGAGTGTGTTGTATTTTCGTTCCAGCATATGAATACACAGTGGTATAAGCACTCAAAACAAGTGATCAAGAGGTACAAATTCAGAAGAGTATTATGTGTATTTTAATAATTTCTATTAAACTTTAAGATGAGAAATTGAAAGTTAAACTTCAAACACAAAAACAAATTTCAATAGACTTTGAAATTTGTTTTTTTGCTGAAGTGTTTTGTGGAGCTTAGTTATGATTTCTATTAAGTAAATTACAATAGCATAATAATATTTATTTGTATTTACGATAGAAAAGCAAGAATTCATAAATTCTAACATATCGCACCTGTGTTTGCAACAGAACCATCTCAAAAATAAGAAATTGAGTTATTTGAATTAAAAGTTATTCCTAATTGTTGTTATTCCTAAAATAAAAGTAAGTATGTAAGTACATATATTGGTAGCTTACACTAACTACTTTCTATATCAATTAATTACAGAATAAGCTAAATGATAAAATTGTAAGCGGCGTTTCTCAAAAATTATAATTTTGAGTTGGGTCACTATCGCTCTGAAAGAGAAATGAATGAATGTGTGAAATTTGATATATCATGGGTAAAATTAATATTGCACAAACAGCGATGGAGAGGTCAATGCTACGTATTTTCTTCTGAAACCTTAGACTGGAAAAGATTTGGTATCACGCAGGTATGTAGGCTTGCGAATGTTACACATTAAATGGGTGTACGCAGGTCACATAATAAGATATCAGTATAAACGCCGTAGATACAAAATTACCTAGTAAAATATCAAGAGACCATTTATTGAAAACCTGTCGGACAAAAACCCGACTGGAAGACGATGTAATTAAGGTTACCGTACACGGTCAACAATTTTTTTTATCCAATCAAGGTTGGATAAAAAAAATATTGAAAGAGAAAATTGACCAGAATTGAGAGAGGACTATATACAACATTGGAATAACAGAAGCTAAATATGTTGATAATGAATGTACATATATTCATAATATTTTGTAGTACCATAAGATACAATTTTTTAAATAATGAAATTTTTTAAATTAAGAACATAAATATAAAAAAATTTAATAAATTTAAATTATTTTTTCCTAAACTTGGAAATAAATATTTTGTGTATGTTCTCGTATATGATATCATATTTTGCAGTTTAAGTCACTCGTTTGAGAATGGAAAAACAATAAAATAAAAGTTATTAAAGAAAAAAATAAAAGTTATTTGATTTAAAGAGAATTAAAAAAACATGCCGTATTTTTAATTGTTTTTAAATCACAACTTGGGATGATTATCTCAATATCAGAGACAAGTTTTTGAGATGATTATCTCAATATCAGAGACAAGTTTTTGGGACCATCTCTCTTCTCAGTCACTAGATCCTCCCGGTAAAAATTTATAATCAAAGAACTCATAGAGGTAAATCAATTGGGCCAAAACTATATGGGTTTTCTGTTAGCTATTGAAAAGCTTTTGTAACTAACTACAGTTACAACAGGTCACCAAAGGACTCATTGAGACAAATCAGATGGACCCGAACTCGGTGGGTTTATTGTTAAATGTTTAAAAGTTTTTTTAACCTGTTCCCTTCTCCGTCACTAGATCCTCCTAGTTAACATTTGTGACCAAAAGGAGTCACTGAGACAAATCAAATGGACCCAACCTGGTGGATTTACTGTTAACCGTTGAAAAGTTTTTGTAACCAGTTCCCTTCTCCATCACTAGATCCTCCCAGTTGCAATATGACCATAGGATTCACTGAGTCAAAATGAAATGGATCCAAAATCGATAGCTTTACTCTTAGCCATTGAGAGGTTTATATAACCAGCTTTATTTCTAATTAGTCATATGTCCCCGTTATATGTAACGAAAAGGCTCATTTAGACAAAATACCTCTTTTCAATTTATTGATATGTACGTGAAATTAAATCTCTAACAAAATCAATTGAATACAATTATGTGCCGCATTGATATAATGACTCCCAATCAAACACAATGGGTAGCATACCCATTGCTCTGGTGGGGGACCGTATAATATCTGTGACTAACTCGTTTATCGTGGCCTTGTGAATGACTGAATTATTCCCCGGTTCCCATTGTCCTCGAAAGTTAACAATGTTGTTATATTTCAGAGCAATTACACTAGTTTTGTATTATTTATAAATGACGATAAGTGCAAAGGGACAGTTACTGAAAAACGTATCCATGAGAATAAATGACTCAAAAATAGTATATTAGGATAAAAATGTATGAAGTTCCACTATAGCTGCTGATATTAGCTACTCGTATGTGGGAGCCGGTGTGAAGGTATAGTAATATAAAATGCTATTTTGCTATTTTTCAGCTTCAATATAAAAAAAGTTTATACTCTTGAAACATTCGGTACGGAACACTCAAATATCATGTACATTATGGTTTGTTATAAAGTTTAGATTTTGCTTTTATAAAAACAAAATGATTAATCAACTGGTACAGATATCATTGAGATAAATTAAATGGACGAAGACTTGACCGGTTTAAAAATTATATAGAAAAATAAAAAAATATATCAGACGATACAAAATAAATGCTAATATCAAAATTACAAAATTTCCTCACAATTTCTTCAAATTTAAATACACCTTTTCCTCTAAAAATCAATGATTGCTGTGAAACAAAGTCTTTCATCCAATTCAGTCTGTCTATGTACATGATTTTATTAATAATTACAAAATAAATTTTATTGCGGTTTTTATTAGCAAGTTGATTAATGCATAAGAAAGATTTGGATGTATAATTTATGAATATACAACCAAGATTACCAATCTGTGACGATGAAGAGGAATTTCGTCGTGGTTTAAATTATTAAAATGTACACTGAAACAATGTCTGGCCTAATTATTCTTCTCAAAAAACTCTGTAATAAAGTCTGTCTGTATATATTGCATAAAATTAACATTATGCAGCATATCTGTATATATTGCATAAAATACATAATAAACAATGCGCAATTATGATACCTCACAAATTAAACATAAATAGTATTATGGAACCCAGAAGATGAATGGAAGGTAGCTTCTTTTATACCTAGGGAGATACTGAAGTATCTTAAGCGGGAATATTTCAATTTGATAAGTTTCTTGACGATCTGCTTTTGTACTGTGCCGAGAATACTGCTTAGAAGGAATACAATTGAAATAATATTGTTTACTTCACTGATTTTCAATTTATTACCAAAAAGCTATTTTGATCAGCTTTTTTAAGTATGTTCAGCGATAATTCTTTACTGAGTGAACCGATTTCGATGAATGTTATTTCGATGAATGTTTTTATTTGAAAGAGGATTCTTTGGGGGTGGTCTCATATAAATATGATGATGATATGATGATGCGGTCCGGGTATGAACAACGGAACGCCTTAACAAGTGGCACTAAATAAACTATGACTCAAAATATTTTTTACGGATATTTGTTACTTTGTAAAATAGGTCAGGGTCTGATGATGTACAATATAATGAACATGAACATGAATGGAGATGAACAATATAACTCCTTATCGGATGGCGGTAAATTAAATGTAATTCAAGATGTTTGCTACTGGTAGTTTTCGCGCACACAATAAGTTTTATATATGCGTTGTAGTTTTCTATCTACGACTCCATACATATAATACATATGTATTGTAAATACAGCTGCATTTCTTGAAATTAAATAAAAAAATAAACCAGATGTCTTTGGGATCAATGATTCGTTTAGTCCTTATTTTCGATATGGAAGGCACTCACTCGTTATGAAATTTGTTACGGTGTTGTTTCATTTATGTTATCTTGATATAGGTAATGTCTTTATACGCACTGGTCATCTAGTTAATAAGAGTATCTTAGGGCACACGCATGCATAGCACGCGCGCCCACGCACATACACACACGCATATATATATATATATATATATATATATATATATATATGTGTATGTGTGTGTGTGTGTGTATTTTTTAACAGCACTAGCGCCCTACTTATTAGGCTTATGGGAAATATAAAAATCCTTGGTTCGATCTATGACAGCTCTCAAATCTCGTGTTCGAGTAAAGCCAGGTAGTTTAGTGGCAGGTAGTTTATTTCATGATTGGAGGGCTATTGATTGTATATCGATAGAACAGAATGTGAAGCGAAACTATTTCGTTATTGTGACTGAAGCGTAGCACAATCGTAAAGTATGGAATATATTTGTATATACTACACTTTACGATTGTGCTACGCTTTGCTAGTTAATTTAAGTTATTTTAATTTATTGCAAAAATATGTGAAATTTTCCAGATATTTCGATATATCCAAAATGCCCGAATAAATTAAATATTTTCTTTTATGTTAGTCATACATTGGAAAAAAGGACAATTGTAATTAATAACCAATTTTCAAAAAAAAACATCTGGCTGCAACTTTGAAAAAGACAAGACTTTTACTTCTTAAGTAGTTGTAAAAGCTGTAGCGTAGTTACATTTTTATTTATTAGTGATCCATAGGACTTAACCAGTCCCACTGTAAAAAAGGGATGGTCTACAAGTAACTAGATATTATTATCTAAATAGATAAATCGACGATCGATTTGAGTGAGATTTGCAGTTACGTCAACTGAAGTACTCACATCACTTGGTTTAACAGATATAGTCTCAGATATAAGTAGTCTCGTTCCGTTTTCTGCAATGCTATGTATGAGAAACACACGTTTTATTAAAATTGTTTGCCTTATTGTTTAGATTCAACTTGACGGATCGACATGAGATACAAACAGGTGGTTTAAGGTATTATTACTATGAAAGTATTCATAGGTTATTACTATGAGAGTATTCATAGGTTATTACTATGAGAGTATTCATAGGTTATTACTATGAGAGTATTCATAGGTTATTACTATGAGAGTATCCATAGGTTATTACTATGAGAGTATTCATAGGTTATTACTATGAAAGTATCGATAACGGGTTTAATGCCCAGGGATTTTAATCTTTTAGTTTCAGATTGTCATATTAGAGCAAGTGATTCTATTTTATCTAGTGGTGTCATGCACAAAGTATTTACTATCTATTTCCTATATTTCTTCGCGCATTTCTAAATTTGATGTTAAGTGCCACTTTGTATTCCCAGTTTCTACAAGTATAAATATGAAAGTGTTTCTGTTTGTTACTTAATTAGTTGCACATATTGTTGTGAAATTTGGCATATTGTTCAGATTTGAATTTAATATGCAGTCTGCTTTTTAATGAAAGAAACAGCATAATTTATATAATATAAAATTCTGTATTTTTAAATCAATGGTTCCACAAAATTTAGTATCGCCTTGAATAGAATGGTGGATTTGTTTTAAATCTGCATAACGTTTATTAACGTTATTTAGAGATGTTGCAATAGTCTTATTAGGTTAGGTACAAATCCCGTTGACCTAATAGAAAATCCACGCAAAAGAAACCGCGACCAACAGCAGGTTTATATATACTCTGTTTAATTTATAACTAAATTACATATGTGTCGCATTAGGATTATTTTAATGACGTAGTATTCCAAATAATTATTTTTCATCCTGTTTTGATTGTCCGACTTAATAATTGTTATCTGAATATTTTGCAAGTTTGAACGACTTGGCTTTATATTTATAAGGTCCTCAAAATGAAATCAACCTACGAAGTCAACCTACAATCTCGAAAGTCGGCCTATTGGGAGAATAACACAAGTAAAGGGAAAAATTCAAAATAATTGATTCGTAGTATCTATGCGGTATTATATTTTTTTTTTCAAAAATATCCGCCTGTAAAAGATATAGCAATATATCCATGTTTTAAAAAATTTAAATTTTGCAAGAAGTTTGATAGAAATATTGGGTAACATTAAATGTTTACAAATGTCTAAACATGTACAAAACTCTCGTAGTGTTAGTTATACTCGTGCTTTACAGGTTTTCAAATGTAAATAATCATTATGAAAAAAAATTATTGATTATTTATGTCAGTATCGAATTATTAAAATATTCCTTGTATTTCTGAAGAAAAAATAGTGTAATACGTATAATTACCATTATTCATGTACTGACCTCGTGATCCCGCATTTATGATCAACAGTAACTTACCGGAAATTAAAAGCCATTCATTCAATGTAATGTATCATTATGCAACAGTATTAAATACGTAAACTACGTTTACGCTGTGATCCAAATACAACTTCTACTAATATATGAGAAATTTGCTGAGCGATAAACGAAGGGTCATGGGGCGACCGTGTCGCAGGCCCCAATTTATGACCTTTCGCAAATGAAACACAAATCTTGGGTTAAGGGTTATTTTGCGATTAGAGGAATATCGATTGTGTTTAGACCTAAGGGTTGAATTTTATAATATCTCAATTTGGAATTGCTAATGCCTTTTTGTCTATTTATACTTTTTTTATGCAGTACTTGTTTTCGCTAGAGAGTATAATAATACAAGTAATAGAGTATTACTCTCTCCAGAAAGCAAAATGATACAAGTAGTAGAGAATAGCTCTGGCGATTTTTTGCTAGAGAGCAAAATGATACAAGTAATAGAGTATAGCTCTGGCGATTTTTCGCTAGAGAGCAAAATGATACAAGTAATAGAGTATAGCTCTGGCGATTTTTCGCTAGAGAGCAAAATGATACAAGTAATAGAGTATAGCTCTGGCGATTTTTCGCTAGAGAGCAAAATGATACAAGTAATAGAGTATAGCTCTGGTGATTTTTCGCTAGAGAGTAAAATGATACAAGTAATAGAGTATAGCTCTCTAGAGATTTTACTTGTATCATTTTGCCCTCTAGATATTCAACATAAAAGTAGAGCGAATAATTTATTATTATCGCAGCTATAAAATGAGCTTTTTTACAAATTTTTAAACTAAAATTTGTAACTAGCCACAATTGTTATTTAAGAATAGCTTTTATTTTTAGTGGAGATAAAATAGATGCAGATAATGATATTTTCAATCGAAATTGTCTCTCATACACTGTTTTTTCTTATTTGATTTTAGCTTTAGATATGGATATAACTATAGATGTAAGGTAGATATAACTACAGATACAATTTCTGATAGCTCGTTTAACCTAAAAACCATGAATGATTTTCTTTTTTAGAAATATATTCGATTCTCAGGTTTATAGAACAAGAAAATAGAATATAATTTTTTTTATTTCATCGTGTAATTTTATAGTCAATCACTTTCTTGTAAAAGTTCGATGAGGAAAGTTTTTAAATTAATTTTGTAGAAAGACGAAATTTGAAAAGTTTTTGAATAGTTGGCGATGTGTTCTCTCCTGAGTATTGGAATGTCGTCAAGAACTTACTGATCAGTATCGAGCAATACTATCTATTTACACATTCTTTTTTTGGAGATGTTATATTGGTTGTGATGTATCGTGCCGCACCAGAGTGAAGTTTGTATATAAAAATCTTTCAGAAAAATTACGGTGTTTTAGATGGTGGACAGGAATGATACTGAATTTGACATGGTGATTTTACAGGTTAGCAAAATAAATATATCCTTATAATAAATAAATGTATCCTACAAAATATCTTTCTTGCTTGCACATTACTATTCACGCCTTGTTGACACTGCCTACGAATATTATGCGCGGTTGCGCCTTTATACAAACTATTGACGAGTAAACGAAGTGACTGTAATATAATAGAAAATACTTCTCAAAACAAGGTTTAATAGCGTAAAATAATATATTACTTTCATTAAAAAAGAACTATCTTTTTTATACGTAAAATAAAGTTCGTTCTGATTTTGGAATAACGGATTTAAACTTTTTAATTTTGCAACAGTAACACGTAAGAAACTATAAAAAACAAGTTCGAAATTTCAGCATTTTGAATTTCGGACTCAGTGATTTTGGCGAAGCCATGAGAAAGGAAACATCTAGCAAACATGTATAAGAGACTTTGTATTCGTTTTTGCTTAAAACATAAGAAACCGGCTAAGCAACCGAATGATATGTTGACCTAAGCATACGGCGAGAGAAAAAAGTCATCTAATGAGAACTTTTTTAAAATGAATACAAAACCGGATTAAATATCAATATTTTTTGTATTTTGAAGATAATACTATGACATCATAATTTCTAAATAATTTTATACAAATGACTGCCCATATGTTTGTTGAGAATTCAATACACATAAACTCAATTACAAGAGTAATGTTTTCAGACTATTTAATATTTGAGGATTGTTCGAATAATCCAGTAATTCATCCACGTAATTTTCAATATGTAGGCTTGACACTTTCATTGTTTTTGTAGTCAATTTGAACAATTTCTCAAATGCTAATTTTGGCGGAAATCCGTAACAAAAAGAAAGAAATCTGGTGGCCATTACATTTAGAAAAGTACTACTTTTATGATCTTTTTCCTGAGTTTTATAGATAATCAAATATTCTATAAGACGATCATTTTGACCATAATATCTGGCAACCATTTTGCGATCCGTAAGGTTTAATTTAGATTATATTGTGTTATAAATATCGTATTAAAAACTGAAATGTGAAAAATATGACAAGCCCTCTTGGGTCATCATATTAATTAAAAAAAGAGTCAAAAATCAGAATAATAGCTAAAGTTACCAGCAGTGTCTTGATGTGCATATAGAATAAAGGTTCATCTTAAAAGGCACATTTTTAAGAGTTCAACTCAACTTTTATATTTAAATTCGGGATGTTTTTAAAATAAAGCAAAACCTATTATTGCAGGTACTAAATATATGTAAAATATATATACGCACATAACTATACATATGTATGTATTCCGATTATTGTTACGTCATAGTTATATAATTGGGATCCATTAACAAATTTATTCAACCAAATAATATTTTTAATAGAAAATATTTTGGTCACACGTTTATCCTTCAACTAAACTATTTTAACAACACTAGCCTATGGTGTTAGATATTTTATAACGCGGAAAAATTGATAAACGGCTTGAAATGCAAAGAAAATGAAAAAGACTGAAAATAGAGAATATTTTATAGGATTTTCCTATCATTGTCGTTATCAAAGTGATATGAATTTGTAAATATTACAAGGCAAGAAAGTGATAAATTGATGAAACCGTTTTGTTTCTAATAGCTATGCAACTACTATACTTTACTGTCTTATATAAGATGTCATTATAAAGATATTTTCAAATATAATTACGTTAATAGTACATTTTAGTTTCGAAGAGATTAACAATTAATTTTTCTACCGTTAGTCATATTGTCAAGTTTAAAAATACGATTTATATTATCGAAAGTAATGGTTGAATTTCATTCAAAGTTTTTCGATGCCTCAATTTGGTTCAGTGATTTCTTATTAAAGTAAGCTAACGATATTTAATATAAGAGTTACTTAATCCTTGATACGAATCACATAGAATTCTGCAGCATATTCTTATTTATGCTTCTGCTGTGGCTTCTCGTTTTCACAGATTCAGTAGCGATATTGCAGAATGTATGTAAGTATCCATCCTAATATATGTGTCTTGTACATAAATGTTTACACATACTCTTCTAACCGCTATTTAATGTCGATGATCTCTTAAATAATTTCTTTCAAATATTTCTGGAATCTCGGTGTAACGTTTCGTTTCATTCCAAGTATTACCGATGCACCTCAATTTCGCTAGCCCAGTTATTGACAGATCAGGGCGCGTAGGGCCAATCTCTTTTCATTTGCTGCATTTTATTTAGTTTTCGAACGGAACTTCGCTTTATCTACCTAAGAAATTTTGGTTAGGTAACTTCTCTGGCTAGAGTATTTGGAGAATAAATTGAAGGTAGTGAATTGATGAAGATCTAGAGGCGCCGTGTTTTCATATAATTTATATGTTTTGTACCCACATAGTAGCATAGTATTGTGCACCACAATATTTTGAGTTAAACCTGGTCTTTGACAATATATTTTGGTATTAAAAGTTAACTTTTTCACCTATTTATACCATATATATAAAATTTACATGCCTTTTTTATGGTCAAACAATTGCTTACATTATAATCTACTATTACTGAATCTATTATCTTTGCTAATAGCCCACCTAAAGATGTAATACTACTACACCATAGAAATAATACTACATCGTATAGTTTCATTTAATTGTGATCTACTAATATATTTGGACTTTGTAAGTTCAGTGTAAACATTATTAAATGCCAATCATAAGTCGATCATACACAAAATTAGCCAAAATTAATATAATTCTTGCTAATATAATAGAACTGACACGTCTCTTGGTTTCTTTGTTACTCTTTCACGCTTAAATGACCTAACGGATTTTAATAAAATACTTTGTACAGATACCATATATTCTGAATCGAAAGATTAATTATATATGATTCCGCTTGTTTTGCTTATTACATAGAAATATGGTCGGTTTAAAAATAAAAAAAAGTTTCAGTTAAAAAAAAACAAAAAACCAATTTTTTTTCTGTTTCGTATGTAATGCCATACATCTTAAATTAAAAGAAAGACGATGTATAATTACTGTCATTTACAGAAGCAGGGAAGTGCATATGAATGCTAAGAAACGTGTAATATTTAAACGTAGCGGAACATGTTCGATTTATCATGCCAGATTCACGGGTTAATTATTGCACGGCAGTTTATTCCAGGCTATCATCGCATAACTCATACAGCGCTCTGCATTGCATCATAACAAATATTACAATCAGGTCTGGCAAATGTTCAAAATAGAAACTCCATAACTGGCCTGATTTTAATCCATAATCTTTTTTTGAAAAAAAAAAAGTTTTATATTTTTCTAATACCAGGTACGCCGCATGCAAAAGTTGGACTATTATAAAACTATCCATAATCTAAGCATTTTGCAAACAATTTTTTTACTTATTTATTTCCATATAATTACAGAAATATAGATATATTTTCCAATAACAATTACAAGGTTTACTGATGAAGAAAACTATTTTGTGGTCAATTTTACTAAAATATATAAGAATGGCATTTTTCAAGAAGTTTATTCTCACTCAACACTAAGAAATAACACTTTATTGTAATCATGCTACGATTATTGTCAATTATACACAGACGATGATTATTCAAGCTTGCAAATTTATCAGGTCCGAAGAAACAGAGCCTTGTCACCAAAATAGGATAGGAATTTTTTCCATTCAGCGATCGAAAAATAAATGTTATCAATAGTATTTTCCTTCTGTGCAGTAAAGAATGGTAACCTAACATATCCAGAAGAAAATATATAGGAAATAGAAAAAAGGGAGAAACCATACCATCTAATGTAAAAATTTGGAAGAAACATGTCCTTTCAACAATCAGACTGTATTTAGTTTCTCGCGGCTTCCGAGTAGTTGAGCTAGTTTCAAATTTAGTTCGTATTAAAGACATGAAAAATATATTAATTACAAAAACAGGTCAGAAATTTATAGTATTACGTATTGCATTCTCAAACAAATTAAGGTGTCATGCGTTAATAGAATATACGTTTGTCACAGTTTCATCTTGCCCTATTAGGTTAAATTGATTGTCAATTACAAGTTTGTCAGAAGCTCTTCGACGTAGAATCTTGAAATTTGACATATTATAAATTACGTTAATCCTTATATGTCAATAACTATCATTGAAAAATATTTTTATGACATTATTAAAAGTGTCAAATTATATTTTCAAAATATAAAAAAAATAATTTCATCACCATGAAGAGTATCTATTGAAAAGATGAGTTATATAGTTCCAAACATACTTTTCTTCAGAATAATTTTAAATATTTTGTCGGTAATGTCCACAAAAATACAACTCCACTCCCTTTTCCATCTCCGAAACTGCATAATTCAAAAATATGAAAAATAACGACATTACTATATATTTATCTACAGTTTACTAGGACACTATAGAAATTATTCCGAATCTCTTAGTTTTTGGGATATTTGCGATATTTTACACCCGTGAAATATATGCTGAAAAATAAGATTTATACGAATATTTGTAAATACTCTAATAGAATGCCATAAATGTTTACATGTACATAAGTGTTTATACCATTGCAATATGAGTTCTGTTTGTATTTAACAGAATATTTTTTAAAAGGCCAAGTGCTCACGAAAAGCCAGGTGCAAATTAAATCTTTATCCTAGATAGTAACAAATCAGTGTCCCCAATGGCATACTTGTGAGAATGCATGTATCCATTGCTGTTACGATAAAAGTGAATTTTTTGAAAATGAAGCGATTATTATTAACTTGAACGCATATTTATCCGTGAAACGAAACGATTATTATTAACTTGAACGCATATTTATCCGTGAAATACACATGTATACGAAAACTTCTCTAACGGGCAGTTCTAAGGGTATGTCGCCTCAACCCTCGTCAATTAATAATCTGTCAATAAACCAATAAT
Organism: Druceiella hillmani; assembly: GCA_039881145.1. Lineage (NCBI taxonomy): Eukaryota > Metazoa > Arthropoda > Insecta > Lepidoptera > Hepialidae > Druceiella > Druceiella hillmani. The sequence continues at coordinate 30,648,140 of JAYKKI010000005.1, read as the reverse complement.
CCCTTAAACTTTAATTTGGCGCGCAGGCCCTTAAAATATTCATTTAGTTTGGAGTGAGAACTTAGATATTTTATGGTATCTAATGGTAAAATATTTCTTATATAAAGGCTATTAGACGACTTTAACAACATTGAGCAAGAAGCAATAATTGATTTTGAATAGAATGATAACGACCAAAAACTATAGACAATAAAACTTCGAGAAAGTTCTAAACAAGAATAGAAATGTTTTCATATTAAAAAAGGGGAAATAGACTGTGCCGTATTACCACCGCTATTTTTTTACGGGGTGTTATATCGTAAAAGTATTGCGTAAAGAGCGCTATACTTTTATTCACCTCATTGACATGACGCTGTTTTTTTCTTTCTCTTTAAGCCCTATATCCTTCAGATGATGTAAGTGTTATATTTTTTTGTCATTGTCTAAACTAGCGAGTCGTGTACGTTTTTGCGACCTTCGATTATATATTTTACAGATCGCCAAGCAGAAAAAAAGTTCCATTTATTGATAGAAAATTGAAAATTACCTGGCACTCCTACTGTAAACAATATTTTCTTTAGTTAATACAAAATTGGCTAAGAACTCGTAAATCACTATTATGAGCTTTGAAGTCTTTCGAAATTTTTATTCTTCTACTCCATATATTGGAAAAATATCCAGGGCATCTCACAGCGATCAATTATCAACGAGTGATCTATTTTCACAAACATGCTAGTTGTATATTCATTTACTGCAATATATGATGATTATATGATTAAATATGTATATAAACTATAGTACACTCTTGATGTGATCCCACCCAAACCCTTTGATGCGACTTTCCATGTTAATATTTGAGAAACTTGGATGAGGCATATTTCAAGGGCTTTAGTAGGCGCCGTGAGGGCCATCATATCGCAGCTCTCGATTTATGACCTCTTGTAAGTTAAGTCCAGTACTGATCCTGTCTTTGAGTTATGGGATCTCCATGAAGCTGTATGGCGGGTTGCTTCTTTTCTGAAGTAGAGGTGTAGAATGTATCAAACGGTAAGAGAAGTGGCAAGACATGAAATGCTTTAATTTGAAAATATTTTCATAGTAATAATGTAAATATCACTCCTATAGATCTTTTCACCTAGATCAGATAATTTCCAATCACTTAGCTTCACTTATATATATGTACCATATATATATCTTTTATATAATTAAAAAGTAGCGCGATTTAATTCTCACGTAACGCCATCTAGTATCGATATGTGTAGAACACACATAACAATATGCTTGCTTATATTGGACATTATAATATTTATTTTCGTTTTTAATGTTTTTACTTGATTGGCATAATATACATCATTAAAAAGGGATTTAAAATATGTATATTACAACTTTTTTCGTTAGGAATTGAAAAAAAATGCGTCGAAGATCGTTAAAGCTTTTAGGAGTTTTACTAAGGTTTCCTTGGGTATTTTACGAAATTACTAAGGAAATTTAGTATAAAATCTCTTAAAGTTCACTTTTCTGGGAACGAATGTTGAAGATAGGTATTATTTAAAAGCCCCACAATGTCATTAATGAAGATTCCATATTTCCGTTCCCACGGGAATTGGGTGAGATCCTTCGTCAGTGAATGTCTGCGGCTTCAAACTAGGCACTCGGTTTAATTTTTCAATGGTTTTGGACTTTGCGTTGATATACTAGGCAGTAAGTCACTTTTATACATTAAGATAATAAAATGTTTTGCAATTTAACTGTAAGTACATTTGTAATAAAATGAAATTCAAGATAAATAAATAATAGGCGAAATTATTTCTGTATGAAGGATTTTTTACTGTCAAATATAACACCTTACTGGTATGTATTGAAAGTGATATGCTGAAATTTACTGTATATGTAAATAAGAAAAGTAATTTAGTGAATAATAATTTATATTTATATTACAAAATAATTTATATACAATAAATTAAATGTAGACATGGACAAGGGAGAAGATGATGCTGTTAGAACAGCAACGGGGAAAGGAAACTAACTTTATTTAGTACGTGTAAAACTTATACTAACGAGGTTTCGTACACACTCATACGTTTAAGGGTTAATAATATTTTTCTTTTAACTATTACAGATATTAATATTATTTTTTGTCATATAAACATATTTCTTACTATATTTTTGAAAAACGTAAGGTTGCCTGTTGATCTTTCTAAGTTATTGATGCAAATTGAACAAAAAAAAATTTGAAATACTTACGAGATGCTATTATCTTGATGTTTTATCAGATTTTTGACACAAGGGATTAAAAAGTTGGGAGACTCCATTAAACTTTGTAAATGCTTTAACAACTCTTATTTCGCGAATTCATTAGGCATTTTCGAATGCATATCGGAAAATCTCTTCAATGATATCACGTTTTTTGGGTCCTTAAGAAAAAAATTCATGTACTGTGCACATAATATGTAGGGAAAGGGACCTTAAAAAACTTAAGATATATTTTCCTTATTCCTATATGGTCACATAAATCAACTACAGCTTTTTGAAATATTTCATCATTCATCATCATAATCAGTCTTAAACTGAAAGAGGTATGATGCTGTTATATACAGATGAAGAGGCGGACATTACGAAATTCAAAGTTCTATGTATATTTTCATGTTTCTGCATTTTCTTTAAATATTTCTTTATATTTTATTCATATAGGTACACAGATTGATCTCAAAATTCAGTCGTTTACGGATAAAACATATTTTTTATTAAATTGTAGTTTCAAAATTGGGCGTTAATCTTAAAAAAATTCAAATTCAACATGAGAATGATTTTATAGAGATAACTAGTCAAAGTCGTTTAGATTATAAATGATGCATACAAATTGTGTGTGGATAATATTGTTTTATATGCGAACGTTCCTGGTATCGTTAATTTCGAAACTGTTTTCAGTATCTCAAGTTTTGGGAATTTGAAAATAATTTTAAAATTTCTTAATTTTTTAAAATTTGGATTATATATTCCTTCCTTTCTATAAACAAATCTATATCTATCGATTTACTATCTTTGCGCACTCCAATTCCGTAATTAAGGCAATTCTAATAAGTTTCACATACGTTCTCGATTTTACGCGGCTAGCTCAATTAACTTTAGTCCGCGATATTTTCTTCTTGGGTACTACAGCCAGTTTATGTCGAGGTCGTCTTAACAAGTTTCCGCCATCTGGTTTCAGCAGACCTAACATTGTTCATGTTAACAATTAATTTAGAAAGCGTATGGTATTAAAAAATTAATATTATATCGTTATAATACTCCGCACATATCTTATATAAGTTATAGTAAACATTAAGTCGAATTTATAGTAAACATTAAGTAGAATGTACGTAACATTAAGTTAGACGATAACAATAAATGTATGTTTGGAGTATCGTAAGGCTTCGTCTAAAAGAAATTATGTCGTTACAGCTCAAACACAATCCAATGCTCTTTTAAAAATTTAATAGCTACATCAACCATCATTGAAACTTTTATGCTCAACAATCTAAATTTATGTACTCGCTTTGGTCTACATTTTTTGTGATGGTTTATATTTAAAATAACTTTTGTTCCGGATGGAGGTCTATTCGTTAAAAGTAGAAGTGAATCACCATTTTCTAGAAATATCTTGGTTATAGTTGTATGAGCTTTTGGTAAATCATAGCCAGACTGTTTAACGAGATATTTTAGATCTGCAGAAGTACAAATTTGTTAAATGGAATTCCATCTCGTTCTCTCATTCTGACTACACAAGCCCCCGCAGATAACGTACTTGAATAGTAATCTGTAAGCTTAGTTTTAATTGCTGGAGGTTCATTCCTATTATATCTGCCCTAGCATTTCACCAATATGCTTACAATGCGTGTAAAACTTCAGTTGGACCACTAGGAGCTTTTAATATTTTTTGCAATGTTGTATTCGATACTTTGTCTATTATCTTTTCTCAAGAAATATTTCCAAATAAAAGGTTGTATGCCTTTGTTTAAAAACTCCTTTATACGGGTTTTGTTGATTATCTGGAAAAATAACTAAACGAGAATTAAGTTTATTGAAAGCTTTAAAAATATTACATTGATTATATTGAAAGAATAGAGATATAAATTATTAAATTTAATTTCATTTAATAATATATTAACAAAACGATGGTTTGTTTTATTGAAATCGTTTTCATGATATTGCTATATTTACAACATTCTCAAAACTTATATAATTCAAAGGTATAAAATAAGTCTTCTCAAATTGACTTTAATTTATCACCACAGACACACAAATATACTTTCTATAAATATAAATTTAATAATTTGTTTCGTCGGTACTTACAAAAAATGCTAAATAAATTCTAAACTTACTTAGCAGATAAACAAAAAAAAGTTTAAATACTTATATAATTGTATCAAGTATATATAATTTATGACCCAAACTAAGAATCGATCATATATAATACGTTCATCTTTACGCGACAATGGCCAATAACTTAACAATCCAAATCATAACACACACTAAAAGAAAATGTTTAACCAGATTAGAATAAGTTGATTGAGTCATTGTGCGTTGGATGACTGACGATCGAGCAATTAATGAAAAATCCTTTTAATTTTTAAAGAATTATTCATAAATTTCCTCAAACAAATTTACCTGCACTTATCCAACTCAAACTTATCGCAATTTGCGGGGATTCCCTTTACTTAGGTCATTAAATAATATTCAACTCTATTATTCATTTGAATAAAGTAAATCACGGATAATTACCGCAACGCAACTAGTTAGAATACAGATAGTCTGCCTTTTTAAAGATGTTACATTACAATATCTAGTGGTATGCAATTTTATGCGTTTTTAGCATGTAAAGTAAGATAAATCGGTACACGGTTGGTATATTATTATTAGTGTTTAAGTCAAGATACACTTCCGTAAATAACAAATTTTACCTTTGAGTTACAGATTTATAAAAAGTTCAAAATCAGTATATAATTACGTAATTGCGAAATTACGTAATTCCAGAATGGGAGCTCTACTGAGATGGCAACATAAGGGTTTCATCTAACAACTTAATTCTCCGTGCATGCAGGTATCTGAGCCCTTACGTCACAGTATTTTGACATCCGCGTTTTAGGGGTCAATAACTTCCTTGTAGGGGATAGGGGATCTTATTGTTACCACCAAACGGATATATGTAGAAAAATACACTGAGTAGTATGCATGTTCTGACACAAATTTAAAGTGATAAATTAGTTATTATGCAATAATTAACTAAAGGGGATACAAAGCGATACTTATAATTATATTTCAACGTGACTAATAACGGTGTTAAGAGTTTAGCGTAAATAGTATAATATCTTCGGCTTGGTATGTTGGGTTGGTCACTGCCTGACAGCCTTTGACAGCGCGGCCTATCGCGGCGTTCTGGTTTCCATCTGGTCGCTCGTTGAGCGGGACTGGATTGGAGTTATGGCTGGCTGTAAGATATAGCTCTCGCAGCAATAAGTCTGCAATATATATATATATATATATATATATATATATATATATATATATATATATATAATTTGTGTAAATTAAAGTCTATAAATAAATAAATAAAGTGAGTTTAACTTATAACCGAGGCATATGCCAGCTCATTTTAACGCACAGTGCATTGTGATTTCCGGGATTTAAATTCTATATTTATTGTATTTAAAGAAAATACAATAAATATTGAAAACTTTATAATTTGTGCGAAATGAAATTGTGAAAATAAAACCCATTACTAAATACATTATATTACAAAGGATTTCTTCTCAAAATAACTGAGCCGACAACAGCGGAGGCGACGAGCACCAATAACATATTTTCTAACATATCTAAACAGTTTAAAAATCGATGCGATTAAAATATGTTCATTCAAATATATCCCGGGTAAGGAAACTTCGGCGACTTTCTTTTATACTTGGCGGCTTTATTTCACTTTGTGACTAAACTATCCTGGATCCTATCTATTGTAAAATAAAGTAAATGAATGTTAATTTAATTAAGTCTTTAGTGAGATCATAATGATTACACAATCATACTGCAAAATTATGTGTATGTACGACATACCTTTATAATTTAAACACATTCTCTTCGTAGGAGATTTTAATATAGTGGGAATTGAACTTGTGTTGTGGATGGTAATATTTAAGCGATAAATCAAAGCGAAGATGAACGAAGTCTTAATGTGCATGCTGAGACCGAATTATGACTATTGGACTCGAGTCTCGGTATCAACTTGAATTATGGTTCCGAGTGTAATTAAGTGGCGTCAGTTCGTTTTGTTAAACATGTTTGAAGTGGTTTTTGATACATAAGAATTTTTACTGTTCATGTAGCAACTTTCAATGTGAAAAAATACTAACAAGTAACTATTAGTAATAACGTTACTATTGTAAATAATTTATATAATGTATTATTGATGAATATAAAGTTATTTAAAAAAATGAAATTCTTTATATATAAATTATTTTTAAATTACTTTGTCAAAAAGCTCAATGTATAATTGGTTGCATATTTCAAATATTAATTTACTTCCAATCTCTGGTTGGCACTTACAACCTAGTTAATATCGTTAAAATTATCCGGTGGCTTCTATAAAATTAAATATTGATCCATTGAATGACAGAACAATAAAATATTAAATAAGAATAAATATACGACATACAAGAATAAATGGGGATGTTTCCTTAAGGGTTAAAATTAGTTTGGTTTTAGAAGAAGTAATTTTAAGATTCCAATCAAAGATTGAAGAAAATCTCTCGTCGAAGTTTACGTACATATTGAATAGTAAAAAGTCGAAATTGTTTGTAAATTTCTGAATATTTACATCTTAAAATAAAAATTAATTTATTTTACAGAGATATACATATATATATATATGTATATATACATATATATATATATATATATATGTATATATATATATATATATATATACATATATATATATATATATGTATATATATATATATATATATATATATATATATATATATATATATATATATATATATATATATATATATATATATATATATAGAAATATCCGACCACAAGCGTACAAAAAGAATACTTAATAAAATAAATTCACTTAGATTTTATTTATGTAATATGGATTTGGAGTAGTCTTGAAAAACGATCACATTTTTATTTAACCAAAAAATATTTTTTTATAAATATTAAAGTGTTCGAATCCTCTTAATTCTTAAATCTTTAAATTATTTTTAAATTCAATCAGGTCTCTGGTTGTCTTCCGGGCATCCGGAGCTGGGGGAACTCTAACTCTGGGGATTTTGCACGAAATACGAGTAATTTCAACGCTTGTTTATTTATTTATCTATTTTAATATATCTAATTGATACATATGTTGGACTTACTGCTACGAGAGCAATCTCTTACAGTCAACCAGAATACCAGCCCAGACCCGCTCGGCGAGCGGCCGGAATCGAATCCCGGTCTCCGGGGGGATGCCGCGCCGCCCAAGGCCATTGTCTTGCTTGCCAAAAAGTTGTAGACTGCGGAAATATAAAGCTTTACGTAATAAACAATTTGAGTGAAATGGAGAAATTTTTACCAATCATAGCGTAAAGTTTTGTTGTGTGAATGTTAGTAACATTGAGGTTATCGTAGTGGGAGATTCTGATTTTCAAACATACCTATACTGGTTTAACGCTGGAACCTTTAATTTTTCACTTAATTTCCCCACTCCTTCCATTTGAACTCTCTTTCTGTTGGAAGAATCCTTCATGGTTAATATATGACATTGTCCGGGCGATAAATATGCGGTGGTGGGTTACGAATGCGGTCGTGTGGCATCCACCCGCCTCGCTTTACTACCCTTCTCAAATAAAATGTAAATCCCGCGTTGACTTGAGTTATGGGATCTGGGTGAAGCTGGATGGCAGGCAGTTTGTTTCATGATTGGAGGGTATTAAGTCAAGATATTGAATTTATTCGAGAAGAAAAGTTTTAGGAACATAAATTTCTAAATCTTAAAATTTTTCAAACACTTAGTTCTTTCGGTTTCTTAGCAACTCACCTGCGACAATATGCAAAAGCAATACGTTACAGGATTATCAGTTCATGAATAAAGTAATTGTTTGATCAGTTTCAACTGTGATTTTAAATCTTTCTCACGCCTTGATCACTTTTTTATGCATTTGTCTTTTTATAAAGATAAACAAAGTCCTAAATTGTTCCATGTCCACTTCACTTTTACACAAATATTTGTCTTTACGATGGATTCGATTTTCTTTTATATATATAGTTTTTAAAATTTCAGTTTGCCTGTGGTAGTTTTTTCTTAATCGATCAAACCATCCTTAGTCTCCTCGCTAGCACCAACAGATACCTCATTTCTTTGTAGCGAAATACTACAATTAATTGGCGTTGTAAAACATGGGATCCTCTCATTATCTTAGATATTTAGAAATACAATTGTTTCTAGGACTACGTTATTCTAGTCAATGACATTCTATTAAATTCTTCAATTACATATGTGCATTATAAATTGTGTATTATTTTTAGTATTATCATAATTGTTCTTTTTAGTACTAATGTCACGTGAGACAGTATTCACTAATCATCATAGTAAGTGTAAGTTGACCTATAAGAAAAAAGCTCTGAATTGTAATTCGTAATAATCGACACGAGTAGCACATGTTATTAATATTTCACTATTTATTCATTTAATTGAGTTCTACATTTTAAGCGATATTTTTAATTAAAACATAAATTACTTTGTTAATATTTTTAAGAGAAATAAATTTAAAGAATTTTAAATAATTTAATATTTTTTTTAAATTTTTTATTTTTGTAGGTCCGTCTGTTTGACTGTGCATCACGCAAAAAAATATTAGACGGACTTAGATTGGAAAAACGTTAAATGGATTTAGATTGGAATTTTACCGTCATACTTTTTCAACATAAGATAGAATATGAGATAGTAAGTTTTTTGGATTTTTTGATTGATCTGTTATTAAACTGGTTTTTTTTGGTATTCGGAGCACTAAAATTTTTAAGGAAATTAATTTCAAGTTTTGATTGTTATATTAAGTTTCTACTAAAAATGGGAAAGTACTGAAATACCTCCTTAATAAATTAAAAGGTTGAGAAATAAAGAAATACCTATCAGTCTACTAACAATCATAATATGATTAACTTTGCACTACACATCTCACTATCACTAAGGTTTGGATAAACAATATAATCTACACGAGCTACATTATTAATAAAACTATTTAATAACCATGACACTCTACATAATTCCCTATTTTAATTTAAGTAATTTCCCCGAAAAGCTTTTCCAATAGATATAATTCTTTAGAACCAAGATTTACTAAAAGTAAAAAATCTTAATTCTCTAGAATCAACATTTACTAAATGTAAAATAGCAAACTCTTAGAATAGTCTACGTATGCATGCACACCCCTTGGTAATATTTAGTTCAGCCTTGACGGCGGAAAAAGAATGGAGAAATACACTAATCCAGTAATTGATGACGGAAATGAAATTTATCAACCGCACGACATGTGCCGTAATACATTTATGGACGTTGTTACTTTTAATGTTTAGGGGATCATGATAAATTTTATTACGTTATTTAATTTATATAAGGTAATATCGAGACGGTAAGGTAAGGTTCGAGATGTAAACGTGACACGAATGCGTGAATTTAGTGATCGCATGTGAGCGGTTCGGTGAAGTGAAAATTACATAAGCTCATATCTGTTGGGAAATATTATGGAAATGTTGTTTGATACAAATAATGAAAGCAATTTTGACTGAACATGCCGATGTGAATTTTGACTCTTGGATTGTTTTGTTTATTTTACATGCATTTAATATTTATTACTATGGTTTTATTGTCCATAATAATAAATATTTATTAGTATGGTTCTATGGTCCATGGACAAATCCTGTGGAATGTGATGTTCGATGGTATACTCAGAGATGCGGTACCATCGCTTATGCGGACGACACTCTGCTGTTGATTGAGGAGCGAGCCGAAGAGGGATAGAGAACTAGGTGGTTGACCCCTTCGTCAAGCTACATGATTGGGGCACCAAGAACATGCTTTGCTTCACCGCACAAAAGGCCGAGGCTGTCCTCTTTAAGGGCAGGCTGGCTGGAGGGAGCCGTTTGTGATCAGGTAAGCTACTTGTGCATGATCCTTGATGCACGGTGGAGCTTTTTACCACAGGCGCGGCACATCGATGAGAGGGATCGGGTAGTCTTCCACGCTATGGCCCAACTTGTCGGAGCTGGCTGGGGCCCGAATAACTCTGCACTGAAACTGATGTATACGGCAATATACATTGCTATATTGACCTATGCGCCATCGGGTTGGGCACAGTGGTGCGTTGAGGTCCAACAAGTTAGACGGGTTGTGCCCAGATCCTAATGTGCGTCGTTACTGGCGCTGAACAAGGCTTACAGAACCTGTTCAAAGGATGCATGCCGGTTTTGGTAGGTCTTTTGCCAGCCAAACTCGTGACTGCAGAACGCGCGGCGACTTTCATCTTAGCACGAGGTAAGAGTTTCGATACGGGTCCGTTGTAATTCGGTTTTTGGCTAATGACTCCCTTGTTGATAGAAAGATACGTATTTTAGAGATCGTCGTTGCTCATTGGAAGTCCAGGTGGTCTTCAGTTGATTTCAAGGGAGAAACGACCAGGTTGTTCTTCCCCGTTGTATCAGAGCGGTTACATAGGAACTGGTTTTATTTGGTATTATTATGTTTCTCAGTTTTTAATGGAACATGGCGCATTTCGTGCCAGTTTGTATAGGTTCGCCTTCAGAGATAACCCGTCATGTACCTGAGGATTTGAGACGCAGGACATGAGTCATGTTTTGTTCCACTGTACGAGTTTTGAAGAGACCCTGCATCTAAACAGTAACGTAGAATCATGCTGAAACTTAGAATGTGGTATCTATAGTAACCGAGATTTGCTTGGGAATTGACTGATTTTTTAATCATTAAGAGCGTTCGCACAATGCGTTCATAAAAAATCGAGATCCTAAACGATTCGTTGAGATGGAACAGACTCTAACGCTGTTGGGTGAAAGGGCTGAGACTGTAGATACGGGACTTTCGCCAGTTCTCTCTTTTATATGAGGTGGGTCGTTACGGGTCCCAGGAGGGACCTTGAGACAACCCGAGTGGAAGGTGGGAATAGTGTATCTCTATGGAATAAACGGCATTATACCAAAGTATAATATACGGGAATTACATTATGAGAAAATTATTTAATAATCATAACACGTTATATACTTCTCAATTTTAAATTAAGTATCGTCCCCGAAAAACTTTGCCAATGAGCATAATTTTCTAGAACCAACATTTACTAATATAATAATAATAAACGGTATTATTCCAACGCAATTTTTTTTTCATATTATTTAAGTTATTATTATTAATATTTTAAATAATATTTAATAATGCACTATATTCCAGTGGAAGACAGCATTACGTGTAATATTGGATCAGATGCAAATAATACCATCAAAAGAAAACCTACGAAGTTTGAGTAGAATTCGTACTATGAAAATTGCGTTCATACTTAGGCGCATAATATATTAACCTATTTTTAAATATTAACGTGATTTTTCATTATATGAATATATTGTCAAGTTTGCCTTTCACAAGATTAAAAGTATCGTTAACTTCCCAACAATTATAAAGTTTAAAATTATTGCTACAATTTTCTAATAAATGTTTGGCAAACTTTCAATAATCCTTTTTTAATAACTTTGTCTTTAGCAGTTTCCGAGGAGATGAGGTAGGAATACGGATATATTTTTATGAATATTTTCAGCAAAATCGTCTACATCACTCCCCCCATTAAAATTTGAATGCAAACGTTTTTAAGTGCTTTCTCTTGAGATATATACAGTAAATGGCTGTGAAAAGCAAATGTACTGATTCACTTGTGATCTTGTAAGGATTCCGTATTTTGCTTGGAATTTTGTCTCTTGTGCTCTATTCATTTTGGGATTTGAATAAAATTGTCGCTATTTGATTTTTCAAGAATTTGTCTTTGTATTAGATAAGATAAACAAGCTACGGAAAAGATAAACGCATCGATCATGATGGTTTTTTAATTCAATAAACGCAGAAAAGCCGTAAACCCAAATATTCTATCTCGTGTAACAGAAACAGTAAATTGGAACAGTTAGGAACAAATTCAAACCTATATTTCATAGAAGAGCTAATTATGTTGTATATTATATATTAGTGATAATATTAACTTTTCTTTTATGTGTAGTGCGATGAGCGAACTTTGTTTCTAAAATTTAGTGCATAAAATTTTTGGACGATTGAAATATTTCCTTACAGTTTAGGGGGGGTCGAAATTTAGAAAATCACAACTCTAATTGTTTCTGTAAGGAAATGTCTTTTCTGCGTTTTTTATCTTTTGTCTTACGTATTAATTATTTTCGAGCATTTACCATCGTGTTATCTACGAGTATAGTGGGATTAGCAGCCATGATTGTGTTTTATGTTTGATAAATTTCTTTAAATTAATATATTATTCTATTGTAGTTTTCTCAATTCGATTTAGTTATTCCTCATATGGTATTCTTTGTATTTTCTTACTTATTACATATTTCACGTAGTTATTTTTCGTAAATAACCCATAATCAAATCGTTTATCCATTATCTGTTTATTTTTGCCCAAATTATATAAAAAAATCCTATTGTTTCTTTCCAGGGTTCTGCAACCGAAAGACAAAAACGGAAGTTTGTCCGTACTATGTCCGCCAGTCAGCCTGTCTTTATCTGTCTATCACATTCTTGTAGTTTGTGTAATTTTAGACTTATGGAAATGAAACGTTGTAAATATATGCTCTATACAAAGATCACAGTTAATATGTTGAAAAATATTAAAATAATTTTTATAATCTACTCTCTCACAGATGTAAAATGGGAGCGAAACATTTTGTTGACAATATTGTTGAGTTGAGTTTCCTTTAAAAGGTTTTTGAATTTGAAGTTCCATTCACCATTCTTCATTTCCAATCCTTCTTTGCGAAATATTAAGCTTTAAAATGTTGTGCAGCGTGTCCCCTTCTTAATATGGGCACCCTCTGACTATGTGTTTTAAAAATGTGAGAAAATTCTAGATAACACTATTTGATTAGAAACTTTGGAATGAAATTATCTCGATAAACTTGCATAAACAATTCAAAGGGATGTATGTATACAATTTGTCTTTTCTACATATCATTTATAAATCGCTAAATAATGTCTGAAGTATCACACTTTTGTGTATAGATATTCAGGAAATTAATTTGTTTTTTTGAGTTTTCTTAATGTTTTTTTATATTCTAATTAAATAAATTCCTGAGATTGACACCTTTGTTATTATTCGTAAGTGACGCATGTCTATTGTTTTATAACATATGGCATACAGACAAACGAACAACAAAGTGAGATTGAAAGAGCAATTGGTCATTGTCCTACGAAACCTTGAGAATTGAATGTATCCTGAAACGTATTACATTACTCTTGGCATAGTTTGTCCCAGTTTGACTTTAGCGGTCACGTAACTAACAAAGATTTCGTTCTCAGCCCGCGATTGCGATTGGAATGGGTCTGAATTTTGTATCGTTACTGAAATAATTTCAAACAACGGAACTATCTGACTTCACAGGACACGGAGAAGCTGACCACTTACATTTCTTTTTAATTAGATTTGCCGTTGAATATATTTTTCGTTAATTTTCTAGAAATTCATTATTCACAATTAAATGAAACTACGTGATGTAGTATTATTTCTACTTTCCTTAATTTCTTTACCACGACCTAGGTTTCGTTGTATTACAACATTTTTAGGTGTTCAGGAATCTTTGCTAATAACTCACCTGAAGAAGTTGTAATACAACGAAACCTAGGTCGTGGTAAAGAACTTAAAGAAAGTTGAAATAATGCTACATCACGTAGTTTCATTTAATTGTGAATTAGATTTGCATTAAAGAACTTTCAATCCACGAGAACGTATGGTTTAAATGAATAGACAAGTATAGTATTAGTATACTCAATAGAATTTTAATAAGGACCTTTACGTTTGAATTCGTGCCAGAATATAATGTGCTCTATGAAGGTAACGACAAAGGTAAATTTTATGACTTAATCATTTTAAAAATTCATACTTTTTTACGAAATATGTTTTTCCTTGCACGTAATATTAATATTTTCTTTAAATAATACTGATAATTTCCATTGTAGACAGTATTAATATTTTTCGTTGTATCTAATATTAATATTTGTATTTGTACATGGAATTTATATTTTTCGTTACATATAGTATCAATATTTTAGCGACAAAAAGTTCTTTGCTTGATTCGTAAATTTCTTTATGTATATCGATAAAATATAGCTTTGGAATGAGAAACATCTTTGTGCTTTTTGAATGAGTACTTCTACTACATAAAAACAATAATTAAAACTTAATTATTTGGTCAATACTGTGAGTGTGTGTTGAAATAAGTGAAAGGAGTTTTGTTTATGTATCCTTCAAAACGAATATATTAATACAATACGTCGGATATAAAGTTGGATAAATGCTTTGACTAAGAATTGCTTCTAAAAAGTAGTTTCAAAATAATAAAAAATGGTCTGAGGAACTTTAGTTTAATTTGGAAAGACCTATCTGATGATATATCATGCAGAGGTGCACAAAATAATTGTTAGTAAAATAAAAAAGGATAAAAATGCATGTATGAAAAAGCATATTAATGCTTACTTATTTGTTCTGCTGAACAAACAGACTTTTATCTCAAGCATTTATCTGCAAAACTTCATGTAATAGACGGACAGATGATAGTAATGGAATGAAATATGCATGTAATTTAAATTTGCCCTAAATATTTTTTTTACAATTATTTATCAACTGGGCATCATATCTAAATCATTATTTTCTTAATTAATTCCTTTTTAGTTGCATAAATTTATTAATAAAAAGTGCAAATTATGCAAGACACATTCAAATTGTTGACATGAAACTGAACAAACTGTTGAATTGGATAGAATGAAATGTGACGTTAGAGTTCGTGTCAACAAGTTCGTATTGTTGACAGTTTGTGAAAGATTGATAAAAAAATGTGTTTTTGCAATATTTTACATATTTAATATAATTAAGTTTTTAATAAAATAATGAGATTGGGAATCATCTAGAACAATGACTAAAAGTGGTTTTGTGAAAGCACAATCGAATAATTTGTCGAGAATAGATGCCTATCTGATGACATCGTATTTTGCCTCAAATCTAGATTTTATGCCCACTGCGGTCAAAGAGTTAGTTTGAGTTTTTTATGTTAGTTTGATATAATTTATAATGGTATTCCTTAACTTACATTGTTATTTAAATTTTTATTCAGCAATGTAATTTTGCGTCATTAAATATTGCGTTTTTATATAATAGTGTACGCAGATCATATTTCTACGCAGTTTAGCTTTATATGTTAACTAGATAAATAGAATTAATTGCGTAATTAGACAATGTGCCTACAGGTAATAAGCAGATTGTGTAATTACACAACTGAATTCGATTTATTGAGATAGTTCAAGCAATCTCATTTTATTATAAAAATGAAACGATTTTCTTCTTCGTAACCCAACATATGCAGGACAAACGATATTAAATTGACTCTAATTGGTATTCACATCAGCTACGCCCGCGTTCGGGTTAAGATGAAGTTTATGAAGTTAGGAACATCAGACGCCAACGTTGAGACAATAATTGATTGCTGAAATTAAATTAATACTCTAAAGGGTGGACTCTCTAACGCATTTATGGAGTTCGTTACCGTTTAATATTAATCATGTCATGATATATTTTATGCGATGTAATTTATATGAGACAATATTACACACATTGTTTTATGGGACATGTGGTTGTTTTGATCACGTCGATTGAATGATAATACATCAGTTGTTTAAAACATTTAAAATGACGGAAGGAAGTGCTTACGTTTTTGTGGCTCACAAGTTAATAATTCGGACATTTTTGATTATACAGGACGAAAGTAATTTATGGACCGAATATTATCGTGAAGTTTGTTATATTTTGGAGTTCAAAATTGTAAATGTGTTTTTGTTGTTATAATGGTAGGAACTTTTTAATTCACAATTCATTTTCATAACTTTTTATATTTTTTTTTTTGATAGAATGGTCTGCTAGTTTTTTCTTGTTAACGTATTGTCTGGCTTACGGTCCTTTGTTATCCACAAGCTTCGATGTACTATCCTCCTAAAATAAAATGAAAATCCCAGGTTGATTTACGGGGTGAGGGTGAAGTTGGGCAATTTGTTTTATGATTGGAGAGCATAAAAGAGAGCATAAGATCATTGGATTCGTTCAGACAGAAAAGTCACACGAATTTCCATTTACGAATTTTTAATCATCTTTATAAAATTTTTTTGGCTACTATTATGCTCACCTGCGATTATATGTAAACGTATGACAGTTCTCTTTTTACAGATGATATTTTAGATAATTTTTAAAGAATTATAGTTTCTCATTTAAAAACAATTAATTAATAACTTTCCATTATATTTTAAATTTTTTTTTACCTAATTTTTACGACGTCAATTTTTCCATGCACGTCGAAAGTTTCTGTCGGTAATTCAAATTTAAAACTTTATAAATTTAGTTATTCAGGTTAAATTTCAGAAATCGAAACATCTTGGAGAGTTAAATATGCCTTGAGATTCTTCTAACATACGGAAAATTGAGTAAATTTGTATATATTTCTCTGCATGAGTTAAAATGAAAATCAAAATAATGAAACTTAAGATTTGAATTATTTTTAACTTTATAATATCTTGTAATAAATGTACTTAACATTTCTTATTTTGACGTAACATTGAAGTCGGAAACGAAATTCTGAACTCACATACTCTTCGTTATGACACTAACTAAAAAATATAAAAATAAAAGATACTAATCCGTATATCCTATAGCGGCTATTGATACTGTCCATAGGTTAATGATGCAAATATAGTCATTGCCACACGTTAATAATATTTCATTAATTATTTAATTAATTATAGCACTAATTAAAATTTTAATTAATGCAATAGGTATATACTAAACTTAAATGGATTAATTTTTTCGTATAACGAATCAGGTGAGACAAACTTGTCTCAATATTAAATATTTTGCAAGAAAAGAATGAAGGTGATTATAAATAAGTTAAGAAATTAAATACAAAGGTTTTTTTTTTGGAAGTAAGTCCGTTTACCTAGGCATCGCATAAAATTTAATGGAAGTATAATAATAAAACCCCCAAATGAATCCGATTTGATGGTTTCACTGTTTTATTTCTTAGAGCCTGAGTACAAACACGAAGTATTGAATACTTTTGTAGTTTTTGTTATTTGAAAATTAGTAAACAAATTTATATGACTTTTTCACTACTTTATTCAATGGAATATATAAGGCAAAGTAAAATATCTCGATATGGAATTAAAAAGACGAGTATCGGTCAAGGTCGGCCTGCCAACCACCACCATATGATTGACTATTTAGTACATATCTCACTTTCATTAAAACTGGGTGAATAAAATAAAAAAGGAAATTACAAGCCAAAAATACAAACGTTCATTGTATATAACTGTATATCAAAATAACATGTATAATTGTATAATCATATATCAAAATTCGTTGTATTGAAATAAATTTGAAATATTTTAATATTTTCAAAAATTTAATCGGGTGATGCCAGACCGTTTATATGTTTGCTTGTTCACATATCATATGAAAAGTATTATCCCAATTTAAAAGGTATTTTTAGAAAAATATAGCTTTTAATTGGAAGTAATATTTACTTTTTATTATAGTGTAATCGGTTTTCTCAATCAGAGGATAAGCGAATTTAATATTTAAAAAAATTCAAGTACACTGCATTAGTACAGCAAAAATAACGAAGTGCCTGAATATAGATGGTGTTACATGTATTTTAAATAGCGCAATGATTTTCTTCACTCTGATATATATTGTGAAATGGGCGTGGCCGAAGGTGAAGTGTGGAAGTACTCGTTAATTAAAGAAAAAAACGATATTAATACGTTTTTTAGTGGTTTACATATACGGAGTCGTAGATACAACTAGATCTAAATAATGTTTTAATCACGATGTCTCTTATAATTATAATCTATAACAAATCTAAAAAAATATTTGCAGAGGACGCTTTTCCCTATAAGTCATATTATAATAAAGTATATATTCAAAATATATGCCTATATATTACAACTCCATGCAAATTGTGACGTTTAGCTCCATGCATCTCTCTGGAGAGGTATTTAGTTCATAGAGAATTACGTCAATGCATCAATTGATGGCGGAAATGAATTTCCGAATTTATCTGCCGCACGCCATACATTTATTGACTTTGTTACCTTTTTACATTTATTAAACCATTATAAATTCTGTAGTATGATATACTTCACTTGAGATAATTTACTATTTAGGCCATGGATATGACTCAAATACGTGGATATAGTGATCGCACATAAGAAGATTGAATGAAGAGAAAATTATGCAAGTTCCTATTAGTTGGAAAGTTTGATGAATGTTATTTTCTATGGTTACTTGTTAAGACGATTTATTGAGGCGATTCTGACCGAAGATATCAATGTGAATTTTAATTCTTGGGTCATTTTGAATATTTTATATTGAAAATATATTTATTATTATGGTCTTTTTGTGATATTAGTTTGAAATCAATTATAGTATTTTTATTCAACGACGTAGAGATTAAAGTACATAAAGACTCTTTAATATTCTTGTCAGCAATGCAATTGAAATGTATTTTCTTTCAAAGGATAGTTATTATGTTATTATGGAGAAAACTCAAATATAACAACGCAGATTTTTTTACTTGAAGATGTTCTTATCGATTTCCTCAGCAATTATCATCAGCATGTATAATTGCTGAGGAATAAATGTTACACGGTCTGACACTGATTTTCAATCATTGCCAATATTGTTATTAATTCAATTTCCTTTTGAAAATTAGCACTTGCTTTTATTGAATATATTTGGCGTTAATTTTGTAGAAATTCATTATTCACAATTAAATAAAACTACGTGATGTAGTATTATTTCTACTTTCTTTAAGTTCTTTACCACGACCTAGGTTTCTTTGTATTACAATATCTTCAAGTGGGCTCTTAGCAAAGATTAACTCTTAGGAGCATCTAACAGCATTTATATATTACAAAGACAATAGGGGAGTGAGAGAGTATGTGTGGGTTTTCCCACTGCTTACGTTAGTGAGTTTATTGTAGGAAGGCGAAGCACTTACTTTTAAATAAATAAATCTTTAAACACTTTTTCTGCTTCGACATTTTTTCTATCACGCCTTTTCCACCACGGCAATGTGATAAGTAAACTTGCCTCTCCTAATATTTTCAGCCATAGTTAATGAATTACCACTCACGTGGTAGGGTGATGTTCACGTGTGCAATTTATGAGTGCTGGACTCAAAAATTAGTTCAGTTCGAATTAGAAAATCGAAGAAAAAATGTACCGTTATTATTATTCACTGATTTAATGGTTAGAAGAAGTTACATAAGGACGGTATGAAGAAATCTAAACAAAAAAAAAACGAATGTGCTTTAGACCACACGACTGAAGTAAAACTTCAAATTTACAAGATATGAACTTTAAAATGAATTTACAATTTTATTCACTTTAAACATAGAATATTTAATGTATTGAACAAAATAATAATTTATAATATTGTTCAAGAATGAAATGAAATTACAAAAAAATAAAAAGATCACCGTTCGCGTAAAACTCGCATATATATATATATATATATATATATATATATATATATATATATATATGTATATATATATATATATATGTATATATATATATATATATATATATATATATATGTATATATATATATATATATACATATATATATATATATATATATATTTCATGCACTGGCTATGAGAGGAAGAGAGAAAGAAAATTTGTGCTCGCACCTCTCTCTCTTGTCCCTACAGTAATATGCGAAACGTAACTCTCTCTCTCTTTCTGTATTCACTAGCTTATATATCCCTCTCAACTTCCGTTCGCCTCGCCCGATCACACTTTTCGCAACGCACTCGTCACGCATTCACCAGCTTACTCTCCAAGTCAAGCGTGCGTAAAGAGGTTTTACTTCAAAAATT
The DNA here is from genome assembly GCA_039881145.1 of Druceiella hillmani. Classification (NCBI taxonomy): domain Eukaryota; kingdom Metazoa; phylum Arthropoda; class Insecta; order Lepidoptera; family Hepialidae; genus Druceiella; species Druceiella hillmani. Next base: position 30,627,943 of record JAYKKI010000005.1, on the reverse strand, counting down.
AATGTGCAAAAAGAGGCCAAATTCGGTAACAAGAACAAGTGAATTTGTTGATGTTAAGCTAGACTATAGTACTGGAAAACTTACTCAATGGTTCGTGTAAATCAGTAGGTGTTCTTTTTTTCTAAATTGGGTAATCCACCACCCGTGTATTTAGATGAAAAAAAGGATGCGTTACTAACGGTTTTACTTTTGATTCACTTTGAAGTCACAAATATAACAGAACATTCACTAAAGTTTAGGACCCCTTTTAATTTATATACACAGTACTTTTATTTATAAGCACTGAATATATATTGTCTCTCGTATTCACTCAGCATGTCCAGGTAGTAAAAGAACGTTTGCTAACCAAGTCATCAATGAATAACTTAAAACTTCCGTTTTATTCTGAATGTTTATACTTAATTGATTAAATCGCTACTAATCTAGTGTCTAAATACACTCTCTGAAGTTTTCGTCTGATTTACCATCCTTCGTTAGTCGCTCGTGGTTGGAACGGTCAAAAAATTTACATTGCTTATATTTCGTGTTTAAAGAAGCGTAGAAATACATATGTTTAGTTCACAAAAATATCAGGCATGTATTTAATTTTTAATTGCTTTTATAGAAACATAATATTGTTAAGAAAATTGTTTATTTAAGTAATATTTGCCATTAATTATAATTTTTGGATGATGTAAGCAAAAATGATCCTTTTGACACATTTTATGAAACAATTTTATGATATAAGCATAAATGATCCTTTTGACACATTTTATGAAACAATTTTATGATGTAAGCAAAAATGATCCTTTTGACACATTTTATGAAACAATTTTATGATGTAAGCAAAAATGATCCTTTTGACACATTTTATGAAACAATTTTATGATGTAAGCAAAAATGATCCTTTTGACACATTTTATGAAACAATTTTATGATGTAAGCAAAAATGATTCCTTTGACAGCTAAAAGTAGTTCGAAAATGTAAGTAGTTGAGGATTTTATTGGGTGTTCGTACCAAAAAGGTAGAAAGAAGATATCTAGCAAACAAAACTACCGATTACTATACTATCACTTGAAATACAATTAATCTGAGGTAATATTTATTCAGAAACACTATATTCTAAACTTATATTGTTTCTGAATAAATATTACCTCAGATTAACTGTACTAACACTAACTATAATACAGGTAAACATTCGCCACCACATGGCACAAATTTATTTTCATTCATGACGTAAATTATTAATTTGAGTCGTTCTCGGTATCAACAGTAGTAAAAAATGAGGGTATCTCATATAAGTAGGTGTATTTTATTATTTTCTTTTGAATTCATTTAATTTTTAAAAAGAAATGAAAATAATATTTTTTTTATTCAAAATGTTTACTTTGTTACAATCTTTGTCTTTTAAAATGATTATTTTTATTTAAGGTTTTGTATACACTATATATATATATATATATATATATATATATATATATCTATATATATATATATATATATATATATATATATCTATATATATATATATATATATATATATATATATATGGTCTTTCATATATACGCAATAAATTAATTAGTGATTATAGTTTGATTTACTGGTACATTGCAGGTAATTTTATACAGGTATAGGAAATTTTATAAAAAGTAAGGTTATGGTCTCACTTAGCAAAAGACCAAATTTTATTGCCACATAATATTTGTATTACAAAAAATTTGATATGGATCTTATATTGAAATCAATTTGTCGACTGGGATTGTTATCATAATAGGACGAGAAACTCATAAAAATCTTAAAAAAAAATTTCTTTATCGAGATTTATGGCCTTTCATTTATTAATTAGTTTCTTGACGCTTTACTACATTTGGTCTCTTTATTCGTATATCTTTACCTGTTTTTCTATTTCTCGTAGACAGATCTCTTACAGACGTAAACATTACGGTACATACCATACACACCGACCTTGATGATTACCCAGTTTCCCTATTATTCGTATAAAAATTGCTAAATACTAAAACGTATTAGTAGTGTTATGAGATATTTAGCAGTGACATAGGGGCAGATAAATAACGAAGAAAAAGATAAGATAAAGTCAAATGCGGATAGAACTCTGGGTTCTTTCCGTACACATTTAGGCGCTTATAAATATTTAAGGGTACATAGAATTTCTACTACATTATAAAAATACTATTTACAAATATAATTTTTTTTATCACATGAATAAATCATCAACTATATCTTTCACAGGTGTAAAGACATGGTGAATATTTATAAATCTATAAGTTTTAATATAATAAAAGGAGACCATAATGTCTCCTCTCTCATCGTCAGATTTTTCTACATTATTTTGCTATGATTTTTGGCTAAGCATTTTTAGAAATAAAGGGAGACGGGTTTGTTCTGCTTTTGCATATTCTTTTGAAGCATTTTTAAAACATGCAATTCAAATTACGACAAAAATATTTTTGTATTCCTTATGACAAGTCCTTTGACATCCCATACGATAAATAAAATAAAAAAATATGTGAATATGGAAAAACGTAAATAAATTGCCTTCACAGGCGTAAATACATGCTGTATATTTAATAAAATTATGATTTATAGAATCATTGCTATATTTTTCCTATAAGATTTGCGTGTTTTTATAAAAAAAATATCCTTTTCATACTTCGAAGTTCAGAAGTTTTAGGAAGAGGGGGAGAAAGAAAATGTTTAGTATTTTTCAGTACGTCTTTTAAGATATAATACCTGGAATTATGAAAAACAATATTTGTAACACATTTTATACGATGCTATGGTATAGTATTTAAAAAATTAAGTATTTGATTTGCCTTCCTTAAACTTTCCAAATGAATATCTTTGAGTTTTAGGAAATATGAAGAAATCCCGAAGCTTTACCATATATTGCGCAAATAGTCTTTCTAATCTTCACGAGATATATGCGGGTTAATATGTTTTATTACTAAGCTAAATTTCAAGTTTCCGGGTCAAGCGGTTTCTGAGAAAAATGGCTGTGATGGAAGGACGGGTGAAGAGGTAGGTGATCTTACCAGGGTACCGTATTTCCGTTTGAGGTACAGACCATAAAAAAAGTATCTATGTTACTTTGGAAGGTGAAATATTTTAATGTAAAAGAATGAAAGAAATATTTTATTTAATTTTTTTTAATTATTAGTGATTGAAGAGATTTGCAGAATAAAGAAACTATTAAACAAAAAAAACAAAAAATATAAATGCGAGTGATCTTTACGCGCGGTTGAAGTGAAACTAATTCGATAGTTTTGGGGGTATTATGCAGCCGATTGTGTAGTTATTTTGCAAAGTAACAATTATCAATATCAAATATTTTGAATAACGGTGGATATAGTCCCATTCGCTAAGGAATTATATTTTTCATCTCCAGAACTCATAATCAGACCCTAACCTGGTCGATGGTGAGGTTATTTTGCAAAGTAATAACAATCACCAGCAAATATCTTGAACTACGGTTAATAAACCATCATCCGTTAAGGAGTTCTATTGTTCATCTCAAAAACTCATTATCAGATCCTGACCTGGTCGATGGTGAAATTATTCTAAAAAGTAACAACTATCAGTAGAAAATATCTTAAATCAAAGGTGCTTTACTACCATCCATAAAGTAGTTTAATATTTAATTTCCGAATCTCATCATCAGATTATCATTGTGTTTATAAGCGACCATCTGGCTAGTATACATGTTTAAATAAAATAATAATATTAGTATTAAACTTTATAAAAATAGAATAGAAATATGTAATATTACTCATGAAATTACATAGTCAGCTGATGTTTTGAAATACAGAAAACTGCCTAAGAAAACTATAGACTTTGCTGAATGTTATTTCCGTACGAAAAAATCTGTTACTCTCAAGTCGCACCTAAAGAAGTTTTACTTAAAAACATACACATTATACGTCTTTATGGTATTAGTATACATTTACATAACTACGACTAACATCTCTTTGTGCTAACACATCTGAAATTTGCTGAGCGATGAATCGAGGGTTGAAGGCTGCGGGGGCGATCGTATCGCGTTCGCCAACCCCGATTTATGACCCCGCGCTAATGAAACACAAATCCCGCGTTGACTTGAGTTATGAGGCGCGGGTGAATTTGGGTAGCTAACAGGTACTGCGATTGAAGGATATTATCCGCGTTAAACGATGGTGAAACAGTGGAACCTGGCGAGATGGCTTTAAATTAATTATTCCTATAAGATATGATACAGCTAAATGTAATGATATTTGAATTTCTTTAAAACTTGTTTGTCCATGTATAAAATGTTCGTCACCTTTTTATTGATACACTATTTAGAAAATTTATTCTAAATAATAAATTTTATAAATTGTATAGTATTAGGATTTTCATAACACTGATCGATTCAAAGTTTAGTTTTGACTCCGGTTGGGTCAGGATAAAATAAATATCGTGTGATAATAATATTGATGTCATAACTGAAAAAAGAAATATAATTTACCTACTCTGTAGACTATTCATTACATTTGTGGAGTTATAAAGACATAAAGTTTCTAAACCCTCAAGATTTCATTAATGAAGCCGGAAGGGGTTATTATAATTCAGGAGAAAATATTGCCCAAGAAATTTTCAGGAGAAAATATTACACAAGAAATTTGTAACTGTAATCATTATGACACCTATTTGCATTTTGTAAGATGAAACGCCTAATTTTCCTGTGATAAGTCTATTAATGCTATCATAAACTGTTATATGGTTTATTCTTGGGGCGGACGGTTTATACCAATATCCGGTTAAATCTATTTATTAATAGGTGAAAAGGATTTTTTTTACCTTTTTTTAAGCATATTGTGTGCATGGACGGGCGTGAAGGATTTGGCATAAAGTTTATTTGGAAAAGCTAAAATTTATATATATATATATATATATATATATATATATATATATAATATGTGTTACAAATATATTAAATTATATATTACAAATACATTGAAAGATTTATTATTTACGTTCACAATGTTAAACACATATTTATGGTCTATGGTCAAACAGTTTTAAAGAGTAAAGATTGTTACCAAAGAATTTTGAAATGTCAGATTAACTGGATGAGTTTCACGTAAACGAATAACGTTCAAATTTGAAAATTTAATTAATTACGGTCAAATATCAACCACTGGGCGACCATCAGTAGTTGTAAAAACATGAAAGTGCGTAATGAGGGTTGAAGTCTAATAGCAAGGAATTCTAAAATTCACTGGGTAATTGTATACATTTTCTTGCTGTATACATTTTCTTGCTGAACAAATGTTTACAATTATAGTGCTTTAATATTTTAAATATTAGAAATTAAACGTTTAATTTTCTTTTCTGAGCTTGAATTTTATAAATTGAGAAAAATACTAAGTATTAAATAATGATTTATCTAAATGATAAATGAAACTATCATTTTAACAGATATTCAAATAAGTTCATTTTAAAGACTGATGATGACATTTTTTTTGTTATCAAGATTTTAAAACGGCAATATGTTTTATTTCAATAAAATATTAATCTCTTTCTTCGGTAAATTTCACCTTAAAATATAACCATTATTTCATCCTTTATGCTTTTCTCCTTCATAACTTTCTCTTGAAAAGTTATATAAAACAAAGGGGTTAAATAGATAAGTTAAGTTCATAATAGTATCGCTAAAAAGGAGATATATATGCAATATTGCCACATTTCATACGTTTATCGACAGAAAAGATATGAGTTGATGCATTTTCATGTTAATGATTTACAACAATTTTTAAATTTCAGAAAAAAATGCTATGATTTGTGAGGAAAATACGTGTATTGTAATATATCCATGTTAAACTATTCCGGATTGAAGTAGCATGCTTTAGTTAATTTACATACCGTATATAAAAGTTACATAAAATAGAAAACATTTCGAAGGACTTACATCGAAAAAAGTTTTTAATTATTAGTATTTTTGTTTAAAAAAAATGCCAGTAGATATATTATAGTGAAAACTTTTAAAATTCTAATGAGTGAATATTTGTGATGCCCATTATCTAGCAAGGAAGGAATATCTATGTAATTAGTATAGATAACAAAAAAACTCAAATGTTTCTGTTTCTCATCGAAAAATTATGACAATTCCTGCTGGTGTTCTCAAAATAATGTGGCCTTGTCCAACAAATAAATGAATGAATATACTTTAGACAAATCCGCGAAAGGTTGAAAAAGATTCAAATAATTTAATCAAATCATATGAATTTCGTTTGGTATAATATATTTAGTTTACAAAAATTATGTGTACGTATTAAGTTTTTTTAAAAGAAGTGAAGTGCTGAATGGTATCTTCAAATTACCGAAAAAACTTTTTCTAACTTTTGATTGTATGTCGTAACTTCTTTTTCTATATCTTTTGAATTTTAATGAAGGCTATATATTTAGTTGAATAAGGTTTTGCATCTCAAAGGTATGCTTGAACGGGGTAAAAATATTTCAAATATTAGCTTGAACTTTAATCCGAATTACTGTGATAGTATCAATAATTTTTCTCCATTAATTTTAAGCCCGACGTTCGGTTTTCATCATTGCGTTGAAGATAATAATTAAATTTCACGTTTGTTAGGGAATATTTGATAAAAAAGTATTTAAGGTTTTAGCCTGTATCTTATGCATTATCTTGGTGTAAATTTAATTTAAAAGTTCTATGATTTTTTATATGATGCTCAAGTAGACTAATCTATAAATAAAAACAGACAAAAAACGCAACGCAATTTGAAAAGGGAAAAAGACAGCTTAAATATCAGTTAGAAACTCATTGGAAACATCCTTATTCCCTTCAAACTATTGGAATAATCCTTATTCCAATAAATTTTCATTCATATGAAATTCAGATGAATAGAAAAAATCTGTGTGGAAGACCTTTAAGATATGATCGGATGAGGGTTTATTAAATACGTCAATTCTAATAATAAGCTAATAGTATTTGAGTTCGAAAGTGACTTGTTACTATAAATTGATAAATATATAAAACTAATGTTGTGTTTGGGATTATAAACAAAAAATCATATGTATTACATTTTTTTCGGAACTGGTACTTAGAATTCAAATGTAGTGATTGTAGCATTTACAAGGTGTCCAGTGGCAGATTTCAAAATTTGAACAAACTTAGTTTCTGAACGCAACACATAAGAGGAGTGCGGAGGGTGTCGTTAGAAGCACAAGCGATGCGGAATTTTTTAGTAGCCATGGAACAGTGGAGTGGAGAGCACCGCGCTTTTGCCGTCAAGGCGTACATTTCGAGTGGATTTTCGCTGTCTGTAGCACGCCATCGATTTAATAATCGTTACAGTATTCGTCGATTACGTGATGGACCATCGATCAACCTCATTCAGTCATGGGTAGCAAGATTCAGAGCTACAGGATCAACATTAAACAGGCCCAGGCCAGGACCTACACCATTGGTAGCCACGGATGAAAATGTCGAGCGTGTTATGGTTTCTATCGTTGAAAATCCCCGTTTATCATTGCGTACACGTTCATCGATATTGGGAATTCCGAAATTAACTTTACAGGTAATAATGCAAAAAAAGCTCAAGTTCCATCCATATACAATTCAAATTGTTCAAGATTTACACGACTCTGACCTTGAATTAAGAAAAACTTACGCGGAGGTGATGTTGTTGAGATTTCGTACTGCTACCCGGATGGGCAACATATTCTTTAGTGACGAAGCTTACTTTCACATGGGAGGATATGTGAATAAGCAGAACTTTCATTACTGGGATGTCCAGAACCCAAGACAAATGCATCAAGAGCCTTTACATAAGCCTAAAGTAACAGTCTGGTGTGCCATGTCTGCATTTGCAATAGGCCCTTATTTCTTTGAAAATCAACGTGGCCAAACTGTAACTGTGAATTCGGAGAGATATGCCCAGATGTTAAATTACTTTTTCAGAGTAGAACTACAGAATAGTCCATCCTTCAACCAAAACACATGGACGATTTCCAGCAGGACGGGGCCACAGCTCACACTGCTAATGTGTCCATGAATGCAGTGCGGCAGTTATTTCCAGAAAAAAACATATCCCGAAACGGTACCGTACCGTGGCCACCTAGGTCACCCGATTTAAGCCCATGTAACTTTTTCTTATGGGGATACTTAAAATCCGTTGTTTACAAAACAAATCCGAGCACTGTGACCCAACTTAAAGAAAATATTCGAGCCGAAGTCAGTAGCCCCAGTCGCTCTGCAAACGCGCTTTCGAAAACATGCGTGCTAGACTCGAAGAGTGTGTCAGACTCGATTGCCGCCATTTGGAAAACGTGGTTTTTAAAAAATGAAATCCGCATTTGTTGTTATAAAGTTAAAATAAACCTACTTTGTATTAGAGGTGTAGTTTTTTTTTTACAATTTTTCAAACATTGAAATCTGCCACTGGACAACCCGTATATTTAATTAAAGTTTTCGTAGACAATATGTTATACGGAATAATCAATTTGTCCTATAATGATCTAATATTTGTCCTATAATGAATATTTTTTCATTAGTTCAAGACTGAGGTCAAAATAAGTACGAACTTTGTTTCGCTACGGGATTGTTTCAAAACAATGAACATCTCGGTTTACATAGTGCGGAGTCGACGATCGCTTTAATTGCCTTCTGATTACAATTACGTTAGAGAACTTTGTATTTTTGATAATGTATATTCGACGATCATCACGGATTTTACGTGACACGGAGTCGATGATCTCTTTAATTGCTTTCTGATAAAAATTACGTTAGAGAACTTTGGATTTTTGAGAAAGTGTATTCGAAAATCATGACGGATTTTACATGACACGGATTCGATGATGTCTTTAATTGCCTTCTTATCACAATTACGTTAGAAAGCTTTGGATTCTTGAGGAGGTGTATTTGATGATCATCAGGTAATTTACATGACACGGTGTCGACGATCTCTTTAATTGCTTTGTGATTACAATTACGTTAGAGAACTTTGGATTTTTCAGAATAGACATTCGACGATCATCAAGCTGTGATATAAAGTCGATGACTTTTTATTGTCTTCTGATTAGGATTACGTCAGATAATTTTGAATTTTTCATAATTTAAGTATATGATGATTACAACTATTATAAATAGTGATTTTTACTACTTTTCAACGGTTATTATCGTCGTAAATATAAGGTAGTAGCAATTTTAAAATTAAATTTTTTTTTAATTTTTAAAGTTTATATGTACACATGTAAAAAGAAACAACAAAACGAAAACTTTAACAGAAAACTCACATAAATATACATTTTATGTAAAGTAGCTGGTATTGAAAATTTCGGTGACACATTTTATTTAAGATGGTTATTTTTGAAAATATCGACAAAGCGTTTTACGTAGGATAGTTTTTGTTGAAAATGTCGAAAGAAATAAAAATAAAAATAGCGATACTAGAAATTTATCTAATGTTTACTGTAAATATATAGCGATGATTCTAAATGTCACAGCTTTTCAGATATACTTATAAGGATACTTTTACTCCTGTGAAAAATATTTTAAATAAATTTACAATAATCATTATTTACCTTTAATAGAAATGAGCTTAAAGGTTTAATATGTCTTATTGTCTACGGACCCCGGCAATGCGAGTTCGGCAATACGTAACAAGTTTATTATAACATAGCATGTTTGAGTTACGTGTGATGAAGTTATGAGTGATGTTGACATGATTGACTGTCTTGGATCCATTAATGATTTGTAATACGGGTTATAATATTTTAGCGATTTCGAAAAGTACAACTTCTGAACCCTTATGCACTTGTTACATTTGTACATATAGAATAGCCTTTGAATGGATACGACGATATTGCAGACGTTATCTTTTTCTAGAATTAATATAGTCTTATAATTGGTAGACGAAAATAATATTCATGACCATGATATAAAAAATAAATATCTTTATAATGGCAACATTATTCTCAGATAATATAATCTCCATCAGAATTAGTGTTACCCTTAGTGATTTCTTCAAGAATAAAATAAATATTGTTTCCAAAACTCCATATATGAAAATTGATTACAGTATTACAACATCACTAGCCAGTAACATAATAAAATTACGATTAAAGGTAATTGAGCTAAATAAGTATAATAAAATGGAAATTAGATTTTTTATAGTTAAAATATTAATTCACAATTTATTTAAAATTTTATGTTTCGAATTATGAATTTATATCTTGTTTTTAATTGTTAATTCTATTATCTTACCGGTTAGCTTTTTATTTTTAAATTACATTCATCTTAGAAACTTTGCGTTATTTATGTCGTATAGAGTATAGGTTATATGTCAATTGCAAAACAAAATGATAATGGCTGTAGAAAAATTGTATCAGTGGGCTATTAAAGAAAATTCTGACTTTTCATTTGTTAATATACTTCGAGACATTTCTTTTTATCGTAAAATGAGTTTCTCACTTCATTCCAATAATGCGCAAAATGATATTGCAAAGCTATTAATCGATATTCGGTTCAGCTTCGATCGCAGTCGGGTCAAAGTCTCTTTATCAATCAGATTATGTAATAATGGACGTCACACAGCACTATTAACGCAACGATTGATGGTGGAAATTAAATTTATCCGCTCTACGGTGGACTTGCTAATGCGTTAATGGATTTTATTATATTTTAATGTTATGATATGTAATGATACATTTTACGAAATATAATTTAAATGAGGCAATGTATTTAATGGGTAATAGACGTTTTGCGAGTACATGCATTTAGTTCTCTTACGTTAGTGGGTTGAGGGAAGTGAAGCTGTAGAAGGAAATGCTAGTAGGAATACGGATGCGAGTTGTGAGCAAACATTTTTCGTATAGTGGTTGATGATGTGTGATAATGATTATAACTATCGTAAACAGTGATTTAGAATATGCTTAAAAATTGTTTTGCGTTTCAATATTATTTCCAATATGGTTTATAACTCAAATTTTCAGAACGTGCGAATATTTAAAATGACACGTAATGTAAAAGGTTAAGGTTCTTTCGTTAGAATGGGATACGATTTAGTTGTAATTGTTTCGTGCGAGTAAATTAGCATTATATTAACTATGATCTCAGTTTGAATTAAAGGATATACTATTTTAAAAATTCTTATTTCAAAATTTCAATTTAATATTCTAAATTCAAACTTTAATTAAATGCTTGTGCTTATGAAGAATAGTTTTCAATTTAAGTTCAAGACAACCCAAAGACGAATATTTTACTAGATGAAATCGTAATGATACTGTTTTTTACTAGATAGTTTATTTATTTTATTTTTATTATTCAATAACCTTGATTCTATGAATTAGATTATTTTGGATTTTTTATTTAAATTATCTTGTTGAAAATAGATCGTTGCAATTGGCTCTGGGTAGATTGTTAAGTGGCAAGAGCCAAAAATTTTGGTTTGGCTTTTTGGAAGCTGAAAAGCTTAAAGAATTGAAAGCTAAAAATATTACAAATCTGGGAAATAATATTTAATCCGTCTAGTGGTTTCGGATATTACAAAAGCAATAATGTGAACGAATAAACTTCAAAATGTTAACCATTGACGAAAACAATATTTAGTAATATTACTTTGGTTAGGTTAGTTTTAGGGTACATTTCCATGCAAATACAATGTGAAATTTGTAAAGCTTTAAATTAAGGGACACAAGAAGGATCGCATTGCGTTTGTGAAACTCAACTTCTGACCGTTCGTTAATGAACACAAAACCTCGCCTACAATTTAATTATGAGGTTCATCTAAATGTAACGATAGTGCCGTAAACGATACAATCTAATAATACGGTCCTAAATTAATTAACATTGCAACACCAAAATACATAATTGAACGCGTTCATAGTAAGCGAAAATTCGTAATATTCTCGATACCATTTTGGCACAAAGCTGTTTTCAGAAAATCATATTTTAAATTATTTAATGTGTGTGAACCTATCAGAAGGGAATTTATTCGAATATACACAATATTGATCGAGGGTCAAAGATTAAAAACAGTTGAGTGTTTTTTAAATAATGAAATAATAAACAAATATGAAGACGAACAGAAAATGTTACGAAAATTTTCGTTTCTGTTGGAAACTTTAAAACATTATATTTCTAATAACCAATCAATATCGAATCACATTCTCTTTAGACGTATAGTTAACAGTATTTGGTCATCATAGCTCAGTGTATCAGCACAAGATAATAAGATAAGAAAATAAGTTGACGTCGATCCGAATTTCGTACGAGGCGTAAATACTATGTTATGTAAATGTATAAAAAAAAGTAACTTCTATTTTGAGTTTATGTACATCCTCCCTCTCCTATCCTCCCTTCCACAAATTATTCACAGAAAAATGAAAACTAGTTAATCTCTATCGTCAGTCATAGCAGTTTACTCTAATCGCATAGAACTTAATTAATTAATTTTATTTATTTATTTACTTAGTAAAATTCTTACTCAGCTTTTGTCAAGCTTTTGACGTATACATATTAAATAAGAGTACAATTAATATAAATGTAATTAAACACATTTTTTTTTTTAGTTGCAATCTATCTGGATCGATATTCAGCAATATTTCGGAACTTATATAAATATATTAACTTGTGCGATACTTGTCCATCGACAAGTCCGCGTCTCTCAATTAGACTATACTATTAGGTCTTGTGGGTTTTTCCGTTTCAGCCTCCGTGGTATTATTGGTGCATTCATCAAGTTCTTTGCGAATACGTTAGGGTGGTGAGCTAATCTCGTATTATACGTTCTCGTTTGATCTTGTATCACTTGCTTAACTGTCTTTATGTTAAGACCGTGGTGCAATCTGTCATTTGTTATATACCATGGAGCATTTGCTATCATGCGTAGCATTTTAGATTGAAATCTTTGGAGGATTTCAATATTTGAGTTTGCTGATGTACCATCCATAACACCATATGGGCTTAATTATAACTTTATACAACAATAATTTGTTCTCCAATGATAGTTGCGAGTTTTTGTTTAACATCCAGTACATTTTGCGAACCAGTTGACCCATTGCCAGGCGTTTGGTGAAAATATGTTTCCTCCACGTTAGTCTTTTGTCAAGGTGCATTCCTAAGTACTTCGCTTCGTCCTTTTGTGGTACGTGAACTCCATTTAATGTGACTGGTGGGCAAATGCTTCGTCGATTTGTGAAAGTCACCTGGACAGATTTTGATTCATTGGCTTTGATACACCAATCTCTAAGCCATCTCGCAATGTTATCAAGACTCTTTTGAAGCTTTTGAGTAGCCCTTGCTGGTAGAAAATCTGATGACAGAACTGCCGTATCATCAGCGAAAGTGCCTGTTATAGTCAGAGGTAGGTAAGTCAGCAGTATATAGAATATACAGAGTGGGACCCAATACACTGCCCTGTGGTACACCTGCATGGATTTTGTATAATGGGGTTACTTTTTCACCTTGCTTCACGAAGTAGTGACGGTTTTCCAGGTATGACCTGACAAACTGATAGTATTCTATTGGAAGGGCTTTTTTAATTTTGTATAGGAGTCCGTCATGCCACACACGGTCAAAGGCCTGGGATATGTCCAAAAATGCTACAGTACAATATTGCTTTTGTTCAAAAGCGCTATTAATGCTGTTAACCAGCCTATGTACTTGCTCTATTGTACCATGTTGCTGTCTGAAGCCAAACTGATGATCTGGGATCAGGTTTCTTTTCTTTATTATCGGCATCAATCTGCCTAGAAACAGCATCTCCATTATTTTTGAGGGAATTGGTAACAAGCTAATGGGCCTGAAGAATTTTACATCTTCTGAGTTTTTTCCAGGTTTAGGTACCATAATAATTGAAGCAACTTTCCATTGGCTTGGTACTGATGAAGTTCCCAGGATAGAGTTATAAATGTAAGTTAAGAAAGTTACACCGTTGTCAGGCAATTCCCTCAAAATTCCAGCAGTTATCAAGTCATACCCAGGAGCCTTGTTAACATCAAGTTTTTTAATTGCTTGTTGAACTTCATGTTTAGAGAAACTTTTAATGGGAAAGCATAATTGATTCATTTGATGTGTTTCGTTTAGGAACTTCGATACAGATTCTGTTTGATTAGAACCTTGGTCGGGATTTGGCAGGAAAACATTTTGGAGATGATCAGCGAATGTCTGCGCTTTGTCAGAATCTTTGGTAGCCCAGCTGTTATCTGTTTTGCGTATTGGTGGTCGGGATATCATGGGACGCTTAAGTTTTTTAGTCGCCTTCCACAATGAGTAGTCGGTCGCAGCAGTGGGATCTAACTCTCTAAGGTATTCCTGGATATTTTGATTTCGGCCATCCCATAATAGTTTTCTCAGCTCAGAGGCCAGTGAATTAAGACGAGCCTTGTCTTTAGGAAAACGAGTTTGTTGGTACCTTAGTTAGTCTGGGTACCTTAGTTCGTTGGGTATTTTATTCGTGGTTCCAGGTGTAGCGAGCCAGGCAGATTGCTGGATACAATAATTGAAATGTTCAACGGCTTCTTCTACATCAGCCGGTGTTTTAAGTGGTAGGTTCATGTTCAGAGATCCTGATATTGACTCTCGGAAGTAGTGCCAGTCGGTTTTTTTATTATATAACCGGATTGTGTTAGTTATTTGTGTTATATTTCTCTTCAATAGTATTTCAACCGGAGAGTGATCCGAAGAGAGTTCAGGTATACATTTGTACGTGAAATATGTGCTACCTATACCCTTTGTTATTAGGAAGTCTAAAAGGTCAGGCTTCTTGTTTACGTCAGTGGGCCAATAAGTTGGTTCACCAGGAGATATGCAAGATAGGCTTAAGTTTTCAACAGCTCTGAGTAGCTGCCGGCCCTTTGGTGTTATTATACGTGAGCCCCAGTACGAGTGTTTGGCGTTGTAGTCGCCTCCAGCCACAAATCGGAGTCCTAAGGTGGTGAAGAATTTCTCATAATCATCCTGTTTTATCTTATTTTTCGGAGGGCTGCATACCGCTGAGATTGTGAGTGGTCTAGCCCAGTCCTCAATCACTATGTTTGTGGCTTGTATTTCATTTGTGCAATAATTAGCAATCTCTTGATGTTTTATATTGTTTTTTATTAGTATGCCGCTACCTCCACGTGCATTGCCAGCAGGGTGCATCGTATGGTAAAATGTGTATGATCGTAAATTAAAATGACTCTTTACAGTCAAGTGTGTTTCTGATATCAGAAGTATGTCTACTTTGTGTAATTCTAAAAAAGCTTTCACCTCAAGGGTGTGTTGTGACAGCCCATTGGCATTCCAGATTACAATTTTTAGTGAATCGAATTTGTCAATTTCGTCGTGTTTTAAGTAGGTTGGTCATAGTAGTTAGCTGTTGCATCAATTGCTTTATCATAGTCATTAATTCCTGAATGTCGTTTCTGTCAGAGTTGATTTGTGTCATCTTTTCTTGTTCGTCAGGCTCATTAGGTTTTCCAATCAGGATGTCACTATATTTTCTTTGAGTTTGATGTTTCAGAGGCCTTGTTGTCTGTTCAGTTGGTTGAGAAGGTGCGGGTAGTGGCAGCTGACGTTTGTGTACTATTTCGGGTTTGCCGGATAGTTTAAGTTTCTGCAGTTGTTTGTACACTTGACATCCCTTGTAGTTAGACGGATGATTTCCATCGCAAAGGACACATTTCACTTGGTCGGATCGAGTCTTCCGAGGACAATCAATTGAGAGATGATCTCCTGCACACTTAATACACTTTGGGTTTCGATGGCAATAAGTCTTAGTGTGTCCGTACTGTTGACATTTGGCACATTAGGTTATTTCTCGTTTAAGGTGGGGGGGTTCGGAAGCTATTTTACAGTTTAAGAGGCTCTTTACTTGGTATATATTTTTATTTGTGTCATTTGGTTTAAGTTCGACTATGAACATTGGCAATGGCTTTTTTGTTTTGCTTTGTTTAATATTCCAGATATTAACACAGTCATGACCCATTTCTAAAAGCTCTTCTCTGAGTTCATTTAAGTCTGTTGATGCATGTATATTTTTAAGGACCACTTTGAAGTTTCTTTCATGTTTAGGCTTGTATGTATAAAATTCTGTGTTTTTTATTTCAAGCTGTTTCACTATGTCTCTATAAGCCTGTGATGTTTTTGCTTGAATTTTGACTTGCTCATTATTAATCACCTTAAGTTCATAATTATCGGTACTATGTTCTCTCAGTAAGCTGAGTAATTAAACATGGAGAAAATAAGGAATCTTCGTATACTATCTAAATATACTATGACGGTTCCTGAGGTCATGTATTAAACAGGAGAATAAGACGAATGGGGGTAATGCCTTCGATACCGTGCTAAGAGCTCAGATAGCATATGGAGATCGGATATGGGTGTTGGTGTGTACATGCGGTATATAAAACAGTGGGTGTCTTCGTATACACGCCGGCACAAAAAACGAATCAATAATCAACACTGATTGGGTTGTCAACCCCTTAACGATTTGAATATAAAACAAAGAGTCATATACAACCATGCCGAAATGAAAAGCTAAGAGTACATTTGTTGATGGCAGCCATTCATTTCCTCTATTTTTAAAACCAAGAAATTGAATTTTTTTTTGTATTATCTCCAATTTAAGGACATGAGTTACTTCACATGAAAACAAAATTACTGAGTTCGTTTCCAATTGGAAAAGTTGATTGAAATAAACAAGATAAAGTTTATATAAAGATTCCATGGAAATTCCGGAATTGTCGCAAGACAAATCGGAGTATCCCAAATTAGCCCCTATAATGTGAAATGCGAGCCAATTATTTATAAGTATAGACAGGATGTTGAATGGAAATATTCGGGACATTGGAAGTATACGGAGGCAAAACTAGACAGCCTGTTAATACATATACATCACTATTACTTTTAATTTCACAAAAGTATAAAGAAATTTTATTTTCAGACTCCATCGTAAAACTGAGTTAATGACTATTGAAAACGTTATAATAATTGTAACGATTCATTATTCCCGGAAATTGCTTCAACTCTTCGCAAAAAGCGAATATATTGCAGTTTTCTCTTTTAATGGGAGGTCACTCCTAGTTAACAGAATTTGGTGAAAAAGAATTAAATTAAAGGGAATCCCTGCCTCCAGTAATTTTATTCAGAGAATATTATAATAGACTCATTCAACAGATTTTTTAAAATCAAAATATTTCACATCAATCTGGCGTTGATTAAATCTATGTTTAAAATTCCTAATAAACATCGATTTAAGTATTACTCATCCTAATTCGTATTTTGAAGTTTCGTATTCGTAAATTAAATATTAGAAAAGTCTGCCTGCCAAAAGCTCGTTCAGTGCTGAAATTAGTTTCAGTCCGAAGCGAAAGCCCAATATTTCTGTCAATTGGAACGTGGTAAGTATACACTCTTACGCCAAGTTCGTTGAGAGACTAAAACACCATATCTAGCGCTCAACTATTGTGATTGCCGACTCCTTTAAATTGGGTAAAATCAAAGTTTGACACAAAATATTTTAATTAGTTGACGATTGATTGGAATACATTATAAAATTAAAGTCACCGAAGAGACCAAAATTAAAAGACTCACACATATTTTGAATATAATTGGGTCAAGCATTTTCTAGGGTCAAGCATTTTCAGTGTAAAATTTGTTGAAAGCCAATTCCGGTACTCCAGTTGCCTTTGTTACTTATTTGATCACCGTAGTGTATATGTCCTGCCTATTCTTTAGAAAAATCTCTTCGGTAGGATAAGTATTGGTGTAAGATGATACTGGTGTAAGAAGAAAAGAAGAAGGATGACATGTGTAGAAATGTCTTTCGCTCAATAGCGTCAAGACCTTGGAATTCTTTTGTAGAAACGCGGAATGCTACGACAGGGCGGCACTCCCGATGGCCACGGCAAACAATAATCCAGTCGGCGAATAATCGCTGTCATTATTGGCAAAGGGTGCGTAGTACGGGTTTGCATTAGCGTATCTGCTCACCACCGTGTAGAAAACTGACGGAGCGGATACTAGCTTCAGCCACAGAGCGCGACATGAGCGGAGCGGGTCGTGCGGACTATACGGTAGACCAGTTCTCAGCTGGGAGCGAAGGCGGCGGGTGTATTACAGCGACGCGATGATTTTATGTCAATATGTTATTTGCAGCTATTCGGCAATATTATATAGCAAATTTTAGTTGACAGTTCCCCATCATTGATTTGTTCAATTCCATAGTTTTAAATAGATTCTTAATTTGTGGCAAACCCAACCGACCAGAGTGGCTTTTTATCACTCTTAGTAATTTAGATTCGGTGTAGAATGAATTATGCAGACTGTGTTCCAGAATATTTATTCTAGACATGATTGTATGAGAAGTACATTTCTCGAACATTTCATTCAAAAGTGAAGCAAACTTTTTGGGAATAGGGAATATGTATGTAATAAAATTTTTATTAGCGTTTCGAATATTTTAAACTCATCTCTGACGTCACGTTTCATTCTAACCAATATCGAAACGATTCTGAGTTTCGATATTGGTTAGAATAAAACGTGACGTTAGAGTCTATATAAACAAGTTCGTATTGTTGACAATTTGTAAGACATTTGTTGTGTTTGATAAGAAAAAATAATATTCTTGCAATATTTTACATATCCAGTGCATTTTTAACACTCCAGTGAGATTGAGAATCATCTGGGATGATGACTAGTTTTGTGAAAGCACAATTCGATAATATGTCGAGAACAGATTCATATAATATCAAATTTTGGTTCAAATCTAGATTTTACGTCCGCTGAGATCAAAAGAGTGAAAGCTGCAAGGTAATTGTTTTAGTACATGATTTGTAATTATGCATTATGTACGTCTTTTCTTCATAAATACATTCATAACCGGTAAATACTCAGAGCAATAAATATACCCTATAATTTTTTTAAAACATGCCTGCATACTGTCTGTATCTTATTAATTTATATGTAATGTTATTTACATTCGGTAAGTATATTACGTTTCAGTCAAGTCACTTTTTATGTATTTTGGAAATGGTATGTAGTTTTTTTCTTAACGTAAATGACAAAAAACCGAGAGTCGTATTAAACGTTTATAAACTAGTTAATTTACACAGTAATCTACTGCTTGGGTGATTGATATTCAATACAAGACTCACAAATTTAGAATTAACAAAAAACAAACTTGAACATAATAACGTCACAATTGCTAGACCATAATGAAGTATCATAATTTATTGGTGCAAGTATATTGCAGGTAGGTAGATTAGTAGCATTAATGTTTGAATAGCTTGACTGATGTATCCGTTTTACGAATAGCAAATTTTTTTAAGGGAAGTTAATAACTTTGACTTTAACTAAAAAATAGGGCTGCATAATAATAAACAGGTGATCCGTTATTTATTGTGGTATTTTAAATACGAAAGTTTATTTCTGTATATCTGGGAACTGATTTGTCTCATTTCAATTTTTTAGGCAGAATTTAAAAAGTTGATTTTGTCGTTCTCTTTGTTTTTTCTAATCGTGTTTGTTTTAGATTCTGTTTGTATTTTTTTTAAATGTTACTTTAATTATTTGCTTATTAACAACTTCTACCTACTAAGATAATGAAGGCGCAGAAGTAGCTAGTCATAATCGCGTAACTTATAATAATAAATATTGCGTACCGTGTTGTTTATTATATTTACTTGCATTTTTATGTATACTTATCATAAAAATAATAATTAATGTGACTTGTTTGGCTATTTTTCAGTTAGTATTTTGACGATATCAGTTTGATTAATTTAAGGAAGGAGTAGATATATGAAACAACTAATTACCTGTAGTACTTGTTTGTATCGATATATAATAAGTTATAAGAGTATTATATTAACCTGACTAAATTTTGATAAATAAATACATCGACTACTATTTTGAAAACACTGGTAGTTGTTACTTTGTAAAAAACTATACCGTCGACCAGGTCGGGCTCTAATGATGAGTTCTGGAGATTAACAGTGGAACGCCTTTCGCCAAAAAACTGCTGTGAGTACATTAGAAGTTAAGGTTTTAAATTTAAATTAAAGTAAAATTATATATTTGCTTAAGTTGGTCGGCAGTGCCACCGCTGACTTCAAAAATAAGTAACTTAGCTATTTATTGTTAATAAATAGGGACTTATTTCGAGTTAATTATTATTTATATGCATTAATGGATATCTTTTTATGAATGAAAACTTGATGTCTACTTGTAGAATCAAGTTTTAGAATCAACTTTCGAGTAAGTGCATTATGCATTTGCTTTCATGTTTTGTCTACGCCGTAAACATGAAAGCAAATGCATAATGGACTTACTCGAAAGTTTTAGACTGTTAAATTTAATAGCGTTGAATTCCGGAAGATACTTGGCTTGGAGCCAAACTTTTGTGTTCGATAATGACTGAAATAGTTTGCAATAAACCACTGTAAAGTATTGCGATCATAATATTTTCGGTATTTTTGATTTTTTCTTTTTGATTCGAATCCTACATTTGAAGAAAATTGAGTAAATATTCTTGGTAACTTTTATTTGTTAACTATACAGAAAATAATTCGATGATCTTATATTAGAGAAGTTTTGGGTGTTCTGTATTCTTTTAATATCAGTTTACATCTAGTACAGAGTGACTGTAGAGGTTGACGTTACAGAGGAATATTTAGAACCTAAAATATATGTCTTCCTAAGTTCATGGACAGATACTGAAATTGGTAATTTATTGTACACAATAATTTTCCAATTTCTATTCCTTTACAATTGAGGAATGCCTCAATATTTATATGGATTGATGAAACTTTTATGTATATAGAAAAATAAATATGTTTTAAACATAGAAAATATTTCCTGCTATAGTTCATATTAATAAAGTTGATATTAATATAAATTTTAAAATGATATTAATATAAATAATTTTGTTTATAATATTAATAAAATTGTTTATAAGCGGATGAACGCAGTTGAAAATTATTATATGCTTAATGAAAATATACAAATAACCACTTATGTTCTTATGATGACTACAAAAGTTTTAATAATAAAAAAAAACAGTGAAAATTTGCCTTTTACTTTAAACCCATGACGTACCGTACCAAATACCTTTATAATTCAAATTAGGGGAAGGTGGTACAAAATGATCCCCCTAAGGAAAATAATCTGTAAAACGAGTGTATACAGCTTTTTCTTAAATTTAAAGTACTTAATAGATAGCTATTCAATCGAACTACAAATTTAATAAGCATTGAATCGCATTAGCCATTAGGAATAATTTTTATCAACGTTTTTGTGAAAGTCTATTAAAGGATCATTTTGTACACCCCTGTGTCCAAAATGATCCCCAGGGTGCGGGTAAAATGATCCCCAAATAATTATACAAAATTCAAGCAAGAAATAAAATATTCAATAGTATTTATAGTGGTTTTATTGTAGATTCACTCTCAAAAATAACTGTTTGATTAATTATATAGTAAATTCTTAATTCTCATAAATCTCTGTAATTGTAATAGCACTTATATTAGTATTATTGATGCTTCTAAACAATTTTTACAATAACACTTATTGTAACTAGTATCATTGGCTTATCAGATATAATTATTTTCAAATAAAATATTTATCAAAAACGCTTTCTTAATATGTAATATCACTGGTTTTACAGCCTTAATAATGTTTCTAAATAAAATCTTAAACAAACAACTCTCTTAAAGAACTACTATCATTGACCTTACAGTATTATTATTATCACAATCAAGCAATGCTCTCTTATTAACTAGGGCGATTGGTTTTACAGTCTTAATTGTTTCAAAAGACATTATTAATCAAATAAAGCTCTCTTCATAGCTAGTATCATTTATTTTGCAGTCTTCGTTGTTTTCAAATAGTTTAAGCTACGCTCTCTTGAGTATATGGTATCTAGTTTTACAGTCTCAATTGTTTCCGAACAGAAGCGAAACGATCATTGGCACAAAAGTCACATGTGAACTCGTCAGCGTCATCAGGATTAACACCAGCGCAAGCGTCGTGGCCCCATCTTAAGCAAATACAACACTTGATCCACCCTTCCCCTTTATTATTATTCAAAAACATCTCATTACAGAACAAACACTCAGCATCATTTTCGTCTTCTGAAGATGATTCACTTACTGCACATTTGCTCCTTTTAGGTTTTGGTCTTTTGCATTTTTCGGCAACGTTTTCTTTTTCCTTTCTTTTTCCTCTTTTCTCTTTCGTTGTTTTGGAATTTATCTTAGTTAAAGACTTTTTATTGTCATTGCGTCTATTTTTCTTGGATTCTTTCTCAATTTTTTTATTCATTTCTTCTTCTAAAAAATTTTTATAAGGTGTGCTTGTAAGAATCGTTGTTGAAATCCGAGCTTTGATAATTTTTTTACGTTCACCTGTCAATTTAGGCATAGGTCGAATCTGACGTGGAGGAATGCTAAAAGATGTGGATGCAATTGGTGATTTAGAGGGATCTACGTCCGAAGTATCACAAGAAGCCAATTGGGCAGTTGTTGGAAGAGATGGCATTACAGTTTTTTCACAATCTGCTTGAGATGATTTTCTCATACCTTCATCGGAAACCTGAATCGTAATAGATGCTACACTTCCGGAAGGAAGCGTTTCCAAATATTCGTTGTTCTCTCCTTGTCCACAGGGTGCACAGATTGGTAAGATAAAAGGTGACACAGTACGAGGGATGGTTGGTTCCTCAACTGGAACACATGTCGATAAATCGGCACGAAGAACAGGAGTCCTGGGAGTACTTGGTCGCTGTACGTTGTCATCGAAAACTTGAATTCTATCAGATGCTGTATTTATTAATGGGCGGGGCTCCAAGATTTCATTTCTTCTTTCTTGATTAGTCGTATTAGCAGCAACGAAATCTACGTCAGTAAAAACATCAGGATTGAGCGGCCATATTCCACATTTTTGAAATCCTTTTATAATATTTAAAGGTACAGCAGCTTTTAAATACGCTTCTCCAAAAATTTTACCTATTTGAAAAACTGTGACTACTCGACCAGCATTATTATTCATCCACTTTTCTAAAGCCTGGTTGTGGTACACACTTAGCGGAAACATTACAGCAACATCAAGTGGTTGAAGTTTGTGCGTGCAGTGTGGGGGTAAGCACAAAATTGTGACGTGATTTTCTTTTGCTTTTATTATGACGCCTAAATTTCTTGTATGAGAAAGATGGCCATCTAGTACCAGAAGAATGGGATCTTCTGCTGATGGTTTAGTATAGGCCAAAAAATGGTCAAACCATAGAGAGAAGACCTCAATATTCATCACAGCCGGACGGATTGCAAGCGTACACGGAGCCTGGTGGAGTCCCATCCATTAATTCTAATTTCATTCGCAAACGGCGAAAAATTAACATTGGTGGTATGAAGTTTCCTCCAGCTGATCCGCAAATAACCGCTGTAGTTGATTCACCTCTCTCAGCAGACGTTATTCTTGCTACTTGCTTGCGCCCTTTTTTGGCAAAAAATTTCGTATTTTTAGTTGGGACGGTGTTTAAACTAGTCTCATCGACATTAAAAATGCGATGAGGAGGAAATGAATGCTTCTCATGAATTTTTTGTAAATTATTGTAAAATTTATCAACAATCGGCTTATTAAAAGCCCGAGCTCGTGCCGCTGACGTTGACTCCGGAGCTCGTAGAGTAATATCGGGATGTCTTTGTCGAAACCCTCTTAGCCAGTCTTTACCAGCTTTACGAGACGTAGTAGAAAACGGATGTTTGATTCGGTTTCTTTCAGCTATCTCAAAAGCAAATTTAAGAACGTCATCAACTGTAAAACCGTACATAGTCTCTTCATTATCTTTAATATGTTGTACAAGTTCCAACTCCTGGTCATCTGTGAATACCTTTTTTATACTCCCCAACATTTTGGTACCTCCCACAGCGTGAATGTTTTTTCCTTTCACTCTTCTTTTGAGTGCCATAAGTGGAACTGAGAATTGTTTGGAGGCGGTTTTATATGGCATACCCTGTTTTACGGCATCTATGGCTTTAATCATAGTGTTTTCATCCCAGTTCTGGCGTGTGGTTTTTCGAATGTAATTTCGTGGCATGACTTCTAAAAGTAAAAAAACATTAACGACTATCGCACATTTTAAGATGCAAAATAAAGATAAATTTAATAATATTATAAATTTATGGATTATAAAAACTTATTCTAACATTATATTCTGACACAATATATTCATTCATTTAAGTTATAATTACGCATACAATACATAATATTTAAAAAATCCAAGAATATGTGTATTAAAAGTTAATTGAACATGATTGGAAGTAGATAGGCATGGAGCAAAATGATCCTGGGATCATTTTGCCCACTCCATACAGGGATCATTTTGCCCCAAATGCCTTATTAACGAAAAACATCGGAACATAACCTATGTTGTTCGATTATTGTAATGAACGACGGTTAATTCTACTGCTAATTGATAACAGAAACTGAGACAAACACACATGTCACATCATATATACGTAGACTAAAGCTACATAAGGTCAAATAATGGCTTACCTTAGATTGAGCACATTAATTTTAAATATTTTGTGGTCAAATCTTTTCTACTGCAAATGACGCCACAACACTGACAGAGAATGTATGGCTTAACCATACGAACACGAAATTCTCTTAAAATATTCTAGATGGCGCTATAAAATCGATATAATAGCCGGGGATCATTTTACCTTGAGGGATCATTTTGTACCACCTTCCCAGAATAAAATAAGGAAATATAAGATGATATGATTTCATTATAATGAAATATAGAAACGAAATATTTCAGGTACACTTGCGATTAGGTCCGCGCTTGCCATTGTAATACTCAACGAATTTCCTGAATGAATAATGAGTTGCGGGTCTTCAGGTCGATCGTATCGCATTGTGGACATCAATTTACGACCCCGTGCAAATGAAATACAGATCCGCGTCGATTTGCCGGGTATGTAGCGCGGATTAGAGAATATTTAGGGTTGCTGTGAAATTGACAGAAAAATGTTTAAAAATTCTTTTTTTTTTAAATTTTATATTTTAAACGAATCGACGATTTCAGTCCTGAAAGTTTTAATTACTTACATATAATGAACACCATAAGATAATAATTCAACTTAACTAGGTTTTTTTATATCGAGCCTTTGACGATAAGTAGTGAAGGAAAATAATTAAGAAATAGATGACTTCTAGTTTCATTATCATAATTTTTATTAATGAGAATGCATAAAGAAGTGTGGGAATAACTAATATGAGTTTAGTAATGATTAATTCGATTGTTGAAAATATTAATACTTGTGAAGCGATAGGTGGAGTTCAGTTTTGACACATATTTTGCTGGAAAAAACATTGACATCTCAAAACTGAAGCCACCTATGACTTTGCAATTCAGTGACGATTATCTTTCAATAAAATTATGAATACCTAACTAGTTTTTCTACTTTTCAGTTCTTTTCGGCGTAAGCGGGTTTAATTTGTTATGGCTTCGTTTTTATTTCCCCATTTTTGGTAAATTATTTTCATACACATAGTTCGAAGGCGAGTGTAGGTACATAGCACTTTTATTTCACACTTTTTATTGCACATATTTTGTCAGGTTTATGAAAAAATGGTTGTAGAAATCTCATAGTTAATATTTTTTTTCACCTCTTTATTTATAAATAAAATACAAACCAACTCATTTGCCAAAATCGGCTCAGCAGTTTTTGCGTCATCACAGTTATCCGAATTCCCTTATTTGAAAACATCTATACAGACAAAACACGAGTCTCGGGTAGAAAACGTATCTTCAAGTCAGTCAG
The DNA here is from genome assembly GCA_039881145.1 of Druceiella hillmani. Taxonomy (NCBI): domain Eukaryota; kingdom Metazoa; phylum Arthropoda; class Insecta; order Lepidoptera; family Hepialidae; genus Druceiella; species Druceiella hillmani. The sequence goes on along the minus strand of JAYKKI010000005.1, from coordinate 30,602,165 downwards.
ACAGTCCTCGTCCCGCGTCGTGTGTAGATAGTTACCAATTCTTTAAGAATTATTGTATTTTATTTTAAATATTGTGTTTTGTATTCTAATTGAAGTAAATAATAAATTAAATTAAATTAAATTGTTTTTTATAAAAGATATATTTTCCATAACAAATCGATTATCCGTATGTACGTACATACATAGTTTGTTAAATTTATTACCTTTCCTTTACTGCTCCGCAGTCGGATGATAAATATCATCACCTAGGCTAAGTTGGCTTAACACTGTCCATATGTTTATATTATTCGTTATAATATGAAGTCAAATCTACATTTTCCACTACATCGTCACTTATAAAGTAAAATGGTACATTAAAATTTATTTTTTTGCCTTTTTTTTTAATTTCATGACGTATTGATAACATTATAAAGTAAAGGAAACAAGATTTGTTATAAAATATTTAAGAAAACTTTGGTTACAGGAAAATTTAAGTCAATGCAATAAACACAATTGTAAACTATATCAAGTATTCTCACAAGATTTCAATTGGCGTTTCTCACTAAAGAACGATTGTAAGGAAATAATTGCAAAGCAATAAACACTTAGCGTTTCTATTATGCATACTAGCATGGAGGAAAAAGTTCGTCCCAGTTACGCCATAAGTCCTCTGGGCTGGAGTGTGTGTAAGATTCAATTACGAAAAAGGCGACCATAACTAAAGTGAAGTGAGTTACTGTTTCAAGACGTAAAGTTCTGTCGGGAGTGTTAGGAGCTTTAGGAGCTTTATCTTATTGCGACGAATTTATGAATTTAATTTGCTAGAATAATCGAAGTTGTCTGTCGATTTCGGATCCCTCTCCAAGTCAAAGGGCGAGTAGGATTTTATTGAAAATCGTGTAGAAACTTTTCCGTATTGTTAGATGTAGAACGAGTCAGTAGAATATGTTTTTGCATTAAAAATATGCCTTTTTATTTCTCTTGAAATACATATTTTTTACATCGAAATAAAAAGAGTTAAATAGTGCACATACATTTTCCAGGAATGCTCAATTCACTTGGTTTACAAGAACCTAGCCTACGGCAGCAATATATATATATATATATATATATATATATATATATGTATATATATATATATATATATATATGTATGTATTTACATACACATATCTGTGTGCACTTACTTCTCTTGCTTACGTCAAGATGAATCAAACAAATTCAAACTCAAAGAGTTTCCTCCTTTTTCACTGAAGAGTCGATCAATTCACTCCTCATGTATATTCCTTGAATTTGGAAAAGATGAGATTTATGCTTCTCCTAGTAGTGTCAAAATTTTATAGATTTTGTTATTAGATTATCATTTGACTTAGATTATTCAAATTCGATCACTGTACCTGGGCTATACATTCTTGTGTAATAATATTGTATACCTTTAATTTTCATGACTAGATTATAACTAAATTTGCATGAGACTAGACTTGGTATATATATATCGTAGAAAAAAGAAACGATTGATAATTGCTGGGAATATTAGGTTAATATACAAAAAAAAATATAGCAAAATTGAGAACCTTTTCCTTTTTTGAAGTTGTTTAATGAAACACAATGTGTTTTTGTAATAAGTACTTCAATTGCAGTGACTGAAATTTAATTTGATTAAATATTTTGCATTATTTGCCACAAAATTCATCGAAAAAGAAGTTTCTCAAAAAAATAGTATATTAAGGTCTCCTAAACAAAGAATAAAAATTACATATTATGTGGTTGCAAAGAAAGAATAATAAACATTAATTTATGTGTGTAGAAAACGTGATATATCAACAATTAAATGAAACTACGTGATGTAGTATTATTTCTACTATCTTTAATTTCTTTACCACGACCTAGGTTTTGTTGTATTACATCTTCAGGTGGGATATTAGCAAAGATAATATCAAATCAATGACGTTATTAGCTAAAATCAGAATTGTTTAATAGGCATCATATAATTTTTTCTAAATTATCTCAATATAGATTTAGTAAAGTTGTAACTATTGAAACAAAGTGCATAATGCATGGTGGACAATTTTGGCCAGTTACTCCTAAATTCAATAAGGTAGAACTCTGGAAGATACTTTGCTTGGATTCAAATTTTTGCGTTCGGTAATGATCGAGGTTGTATAAAATTAAAGTACTCTAAAATATTGTTAAAATGTAAATTTTTAAAAATTTTCAAAATTCGAACAGAATTAAGGAAGTAGTCATTGTTATTCGCTATTCGTTACAGAAGAAAATAATTTGATGGTCTTATATTGAGAGGAGTTTAGGTTTTATACAAATTGACTTAACTAGCTTTGCCCGCGATTTTGTTCGCGTGGAATTTGGAGTAAGAAAAGTTCTTTTTCTTTCTTTTTTTCTCCGAATAAGTAAGAAAAGTCCTTTTTTTCTTTTTTTCTCCGAACTCTATGAGCATAAAATTGATTAAATACATGGCGTTGGTAGATAAATTGATTCTGCCAGTACTGATATTAGCTTGCACAACGAATGTAAGTTAAAGATTGACATATCTTTTTTATGTCTGAACCGACTCAGATGAAATCAAACATAAATGTTAGCCCAGACTAATCTTAACACCACTGAAATCACATTAAAATCGGTCCAGCCGTTGTTGAGATTAGCGTGCACATAGAAGGTGTGCACAGACAAACAAACAGACAAACCGATACAAAACCAAAAATTCAAAAAACTGTTGTTTTTGGCTTAGTAGCGTGCCTTAAGTAGATAGCACTTAGTTTTGCTAAAAAGTATTCAATGTACATACTCAGTTTTTTTACGATTTTATTATATGTACAGATATGTGTAGATAATAATTTAGAAGATGTATTTCGTTGAAATATTTTATAATTAAAATGAATATTTGTGTGTGTAATGTCATATTACAATTGCGAAAATCGTCATTCTTTCCCGACGGAGTAATGTCTAAACAGTTGTAACAATTGATGAAATATTTAGTGTCCCATATATTAAAACGGATTCTAAATCGGATTTAGATTGAGAAACGGGTATTTGTATAGTCCATCTAAAGTAAACTACTTACTGAAATAATACTAAGGGAAGTGTTTATAAACGGATGACGGTTGTTGAAAACTATTATTTCGTGTAAACTAACCTTAATATCTTAGGAAAATCCGCTGTTATTGTTATGATTGTTACGTGTCGTGATTATTTTTGGAGTCCCATTCGGTCTAATTTAGTTAATTTTCTTTAATGAGTTTAGTTTTTTGTCATCGTTCTATTCTATTAAATCTTAGTTAATGTAGTAAATGCGAAAGTTGATTTCTATATTCGTTGTATATTCAATGGCGTTCCCACTTTGTCACGAATTTTCATTGGAAATAAGGGACCTATTACCGAGAATAACACTAGGCCATGTATTTTCGTGAGATTTTATGTAATGTTCCTTAATAAAAGAGACAATATATATATATATATATATATATATATATATATATATATATATATATATTTATAAATATACATATATACCCACGTATATATGTTACCACATTATGATTCTCACTTTAAATACATGTCGTAACTTGTTATGTGTATAATTTGTGAGTAAAATGTAATTTTTTTTAAAAGTTTGATCAAAGATTAAATGTGTATAAATAATATTATGTAATAATATTGTATAGATATAAGATAATGAAATCTAGAGGATATATAATAGAGGCCTGCCATGGTAGTGTGGTACGATTATTCCGAATGAATAATACGTAGCGGGCTGCGAGAGTGTATTGTATCGCGCCAAAGAAATTAATTTACGACCTCGGGTTAATGAAGTACAAATTCCGCGTCGATTTTAGAGATATGAAGAGGAGGTTAAAGAACATTTAGGGTTCGTGAAAACATTGACGGAATAATGTTTAAAATATTTGTTTTCAACCATATTTTTGTGCTATTAAACGAATTCAATTTTATTGCTTAAAATAGCTTAGATGTGACGAGTATAGCGATTTTTTTTATATCTTAACCCTTTAAAACAAGCCTTTAACAAAACCGCAGCAGATAACAATAGTTGATTACCTCTGGCACGATTACCGCAACTTTTATCAATGAGAATGCATAAACCCCGGAGTGCAGGAATAAGTAATATTAGTATAAGTGTGATTAATTACAGTTATTAACGGTAAGTTATTTGATCATTTCTGAGGAAATTTACTGTCAGAAATAAGAAGGACATAGATTCAGTATGTAAGTGTGATCTTCTGTATTTAGGGGATTTTATGGTTTATATACAGATGCATTGATTGACAGATTTATACTTTGAGCTTAATTCGATTTTTATCACGATCGTTACATTGAAATTATTCAAAATTTACTGTTTATGTAACACAGTACATTTTGAGTAAGAGAATAATATGATGGTCGTAAATAAAGGATATTACTACAATAATTTGTTTATATAATTTACTCGTGATAGCAAGTATAGATTCCGCTTTTTACTCGTATAAAAAACAAAAAGAAAATAGACGTGTCAGGACTTTTGGTTTTTTCAATATTTCTACTATTGAAAAGAATGATTTAAATGACGGGACTATGAAACTTATCCATCTATGAGTTTTGAACGAGATTCTATCCTATTTAGTTACATAATATCAATATTGTTATTTCTATGTGATCGAATTTATATATATATATAAATATATATATATATATATATATATATATATATATATATATACCGATAATACGTAAGAAGACAAATTATGACAAAATAATCGAACTCAATTATAATTTTCAAGAGAAATATGGGGTAATAACGGTTTCTAAGAAAACCTCCATTTACTTATCTGACTTCAGTCATTTGGCTCGCGATTTCTGTGGGTTAACTACAGTTGTACAGCTAACGATAATAGGTCAAAGATGATCCAGAGATAGGCAATAAATGATTATTAAGTCATGATATCAAATATTTTCAAAAATGTTTAAAGTGTCGTGATCGATAACTTATTTTTTAAAGATTCAGTATAATTTAGCACAGATCTTTGCTAATAGCCCACCTGAAGATGTTGTAATACAACGAAACCTAGGTAATGGTAAAGAACTTAAAGAAAGTAGAAATAATACTACATCACGTAGTTTTACTTAATTGTGCTCAATTTAGTTTCATTTTAAACAAATAATTGCCTAATGTATACTGCTACTTAAATCAATCGACATATTTGCTATATTCTATGAAGGATTTTCAATTTTCATTTGCTGTATTTTGTTATCTTGCCCTTGAATAATAAACGATTACTATTTGACGGTGAAAATGGTCGCATATCTATGTATGAATTTACGTGTGATTTCTGGCCATAACTGAAAGCGACTACCTATATTTGTGTAAAAAATGGGGGAAGCTGATAAATGTCCAAAAAAGGAATTAGTCGGATTGTCGACTGCTTGAACTTATGATTTTTTTAATAAATCTGAAACTAATAAAAGCAGATCGTAAAGTGAAGTGAATTAAACATTTCATTTTTATTGTGGTTTGTTTTGTTTTAATATAACTTTTGTACATATAATTTGTATAAATTATTTATTAAATTCTATTAATATAAATAATTTTGTCTTGTTTAGGTTATTTTAGTTAAATAGTCGGAGGGTTAAATTTGTTGTAAAGACATTGTCTCTTTTTGGCTTTTTTTAAATTCGGTTAGTTTTTTAGTAATTAGTTCCTAAACAAATTGATTTCTACGTCATTATATTTTATATTTTTAAAAAAATTATTAATATAAATGCAGCTAGCTTTAAAAATGTTATTTGTTTGAATGTTCCGAGTCATCTAATTACATTACCCATAGTCGATGTGACATTATTCCACATAAGAGTAAAATTTTATTTGAAGCATATAATTGAAAGAAAAATTAGCTGGGATAATTTTGGTATACATATCTATATATATATATATATATATATATATATATATATATATATATATATATATATATATATATATATATATATATGAGTATATATATATTATTTAGTTACGAGCTTACATTCTATTAATAATATTTGTTTTTAAATATATTTCCTGCACTATAAGAAGACTTAACTCTTATAACTTGAAATAACTTTTATGTGATGAGTATTTTTTTTATATCGAGCCTTTAATAAAAGCGCAGCAGGTAAAGGCAAAGAAGTGCAAGAATTAGTAATATTACTGTAACTGTGTAAAAAGTCATGAAAATACGCACCCTGTGACGGTAGTGTATGAGGTGTCCTTTTTGTAAAGTGGTATTTATATATTTTTTAAGTTCCTGTGTTTTATTGGTCTTTGTCATCCGTTACTTAATTTTTCTTTTCATCATCGTATTGTGGGAATATTACTATCCTTTGGAATATTATGATCTCCTACTTTTTCCTCAATTGCAATATCCTGTAGCAATAAAGCAATAGTATCAACGTCTGTAGAACCATCAATACCTTTCAATATTATCTGATCCTACATTTAAGAAGGATTTATCTCAATGCCGAAATGTTGAGGGGAGGGAGGAGGAGGGTAATATTTCTGAAACTTCGTCTTATTCTACGATCTTACTTGCAATTGAGTAATAGGGCACTGAAGCTATAAATTTGCTTCGTCACCCTCCAAGTTTCACTAGCATTTATTCACAACATTTATATATCTGCAAATACAGAATGATAATGATACGAATGCTAAACAGTGGGGATGAGTAAAAATGTATAATATTTTATTTAACTATTTGTATATATTTAAACGTAAAACTAATATACGTACAAATCACATACATGGAAAAGTAGTTAATACGATTTTCCTTATGTATGTTTCCTTCTATTCATCCGCAGGGCCCTAAGTGTATATTTTACTAATTTATTATTAGAAAAGGAAAGTTTTAAAGTTAGATTTAGACGTTAGATTTCGGTAAAGAAAATATATAAAAAGTTTTTACCCATTTTTCAAACTGTCAATCTTATATTAACATCCAAGATCTGAAGTCGGCCAGATCCAGATCGGTTGAATTAGATCTGTATACAAAATTGTTGTTTTGCGGAATAATTTTAAATAACTCAAAAATATTTTTAAATGTTGTTTAAACAATTACTTAAAAAAGAAAGAATTAAATATGAGAATTTATAAGGTAGTACGCAATTAAAATAAGCCAATCAAGTTACAGTACAGTAGCTTTTCGGCATTTTATTTCTAACTGAGCCTATAGATAAAATTTTAATGCCTTTAAACTAACTGAACTTACAATCTACGGAAATTCCAAATCTTTTAGTAGACCTGATTCGATGGTTTTTAAGTAAAATTTGAATATTGAGTAATTGGATTCGTAAAGAAAAATATGTTTGGAGTCAAATGAAAATACTAATAAAGAATTTTAAATTACGATTGCAGTGATTTTTTTAATTTTGGAAATAATTAAAAAAACGCGAGAGGTTCATAGATAAGCGGGAAAAATGTTTGCTGAAATCAGTGCACAAAATACATCATAATTTTTTCTAGCTTTCGCTGCAATGTCACGGTTTCACGTGCCGCCTTTTTTCGGTAACTCATCACTGTGGACGTGCAAAAAAAATTACGGAGCAAACTTCTATTTCTACGTGAAAATTACAACTACGATTGAGCCACCAATTTCTACGATTCAGCCAAATTTTACCTTTTTATGTCAATTAGTCAGAAGAGAAATATAAAGACAAATTCGCACCGAGGTGATTCTGTAAGTTTTTCCAATTGTAGTACGGAATAGCAAAATGAAAGTCTAAAATAAACGAAGAAAGTTACGTTAAACTAGTGAAGTATTTTTATCGTATTATTATTACCACAATGAACTACGAAAATATTGTATTTATCATGTCTCTTAAATATTCCACGTAATAGATATTGCATTGTAACAAAGAATTCTTCATCGACATGACAGTTTTTTGTTATTTTTGAGTCGCATTTGGGAATAAATAATGCTAAGATGCAGACGGACTTTATAAATACTAGCAAGCTATTTAGCATGCAATGTCAGAAAAAGTTATTTCATAAGAATTATTACAATATCTCAATTAACGGGCGTTTTAGAGTGTACGATTTCTTAAACTTACTTCGTGCTTTTTCCCATACATACAAGATACTTTGCTAAGGCATGAGAATTATTACAATATCTCAATTAACGGGCGATTTAGAGTGTACAATTTCTTTAACTTACTTCGTACTTTTTCCCATACATATAAAATACTTTGTTAAGGGGATTTTTTGATTTTTACATTGAATTAGCAATTCTACCTAATCTCGTGTGGGAAAAATAGTACTGTTACAAAATTTTACATATTCAATTTTATATATCTAGAATGCACCCGGGAGAGCACTCTAGAAAATATATCTAGTGATGATATCACAGTCACTGTTATATAAATATTTATGAATTATTAAATTAAAGCATTTATTAAATTTAAGACAGATTCTTTCGTCAAGTAGATAATTAAAAAAATCTTATATTAATGTATCGTTGTTAAGATGAGTGCTTCAAAAAAATAGATATCGCAGAGGAACAGAACACTAGATTTTTATTAATTCCGTTAATACTGAAAATTTATTGTTTGAAATGTTTAATTAGATGCTTTATAACTTAAAAATAATCTCTCGTCCTCTTGTTTATATTTTCCTTAAAACAAACGTTTCTACATAGGTGTTAACCCAACTTTCAGAGATTGGTAACTTTTAGGCTAAACATATGACATAAACCATATTATGTAAACAATGAATTGCCCAAATCTGCTTTAAGATGGAAAAAGAAAGAAAATAACTGTGGTATATATATTACAAAGTTACAATTGAAGAAATTAAACAATTCGTGCTAACTTATTAAGGAAACCACAGAACGATGCAGTATTTAACTATAAATAATATATATTTTAAGCTATTGACCGAGTTGAATGAATTTTATAAGCAAATAAGGGACGTTATATATTATGGTTCATTTACGTGAAAATTTATATATAAAACGACTATTAGCTCAAAAGTGTTAATAAAAGTTAAATTAAAAAATTGAAAAACCCGACTCCGTTTTTCTTACCTGAACCGAAAAGTTGGAAACGGGTAAAATTCTACGACTTTTAACTGTTAAGTCAGAATTTTTTGTCGATCTCTATAAATTCTACTGTTAATCAATAATATTGACATACAGCTGGAGGTCGCTACTACTAAATGATAAAAAAATTCTAATGGCCTAAGAATAGAGTAAGTCAGAAAAGTCGTACAATATATACATATATATATATATATATATATATATATATATATATATATATATATATATGTATATATATATATATATATATATATATATATATATATATATAACATGTAACGAATATTAATATAATTATAAAAATAAATAATTAAGAGGTTTGAATATATATTATAGAATATATATTGTCTCCAAACTTGGTTCTACATGTGCACTAGCAGTCAATTTCTAAATTATTTATAACCGCCAAATACGTGCACTTATATATGTACATGTATTAATATTTATAGATCAAACTGAAAGCCCCTTTAGATAATATAATAGACAAGCCCATTCCACGCAAGGTTTGAAAAGCCGTTTACCCAAGAGAGGCCTCAAGGATGAAAACTTTGTTTTGTGTTTATGGATCCTTGAGTTTGATAGGTTTGGTAATTAGGGAGTTAAAACACACTTTAGCGTTAAAACATATTTGGGTAGCCGCTGTGCAATAATGGGATGAACACTTCAACTTTTAACGTATATACATGCACTTAAAGTATATTACTTATATCTCAACTAATCTAGAAAAAAGGTTGTAGTGCTAATTTAGAATAACGTAACACAAATCAAATGTGTAATCTAAAGCTATGAATTCATAAAAATCCGTTCTCAAAAGAAATGTGCCATTTCAAATAATACCTTTACGATAGTATTCAGTAAAAAAAGAAAGTTAGTTTTGCAGGTTTCGTAACTTAAACCAAATATTTAAATTAGAAATTGTATATAAAACTGTAAATTCATCGTAATTTCTCTTTCGGAGAAATAAGTCTCTGAAGAGGGTATCATTTTAAGTGCTTGAAAATATTTAACTGAGATTATAGCAAAGAATGTAATTCGTCCCTTAACATCTATCTGTCATTTGCTAAAAAACAGCTTTAATTTCAGATCTGAGGCGGAGAATTCCAGATGACATCGAACGAAGCCGATGTTGGTCGTTAGTGGCCAACGAGCACTTAGTGAAAATGGGTCACGCAAATTTATTTGCAGATGTTTTACTGCGGGACAATTACGCGAAGAGTAATTTTAGAACCGAGCGGTGGCAATTAGATACTTATTACAAGTCCTTTGGTCTAACACGTGAATTACAATATGAGTTTTGCAAAGTATATATATATAAACCATGTATGTGGTTATTTATTCTTCATTTATTGTAATGATAATTCACGACACCAGTATATTTGTAAAACATCAATTTGATTTATAAACATTAACATATCTGTTGATCGATACCTTATATTTATTTTGATGAAGTAACTCCTTCTGGAATTGTATGCCGAGTACCTTGCTTCTCTTTATAAAGAACATCTTCATCTGCTGCTGAAGAATTGCTATGTTATGAAAGAATATCTACGGCATGGAATGTTGATGAGATACATAAAATATTTTCGTGCCTTATTACGGTTTTGTAGATTTCAAACTTAGATAGATAGATGTAGATTTCAACTTTCAATTTTAGACTCTCTATGGTTACATCTGGCATTCCATACCAAAACTGGAAAATCTTACGGTGTCACATTAGGACGTATTCGTCATTATATCATCGATATTTTACACGTTAGCTATTTGAAATAGAAAGATAAAATTTGGCATAATTTTAGAAAGATGAATGTTTTCATGAATTGCAAGTAACATTTTTATTAGGTAAATTGCATGTGTTGAGGAGAGTATGACTTTTGAATTTCGAGGTTTTGGATATATATCCGTCGAGAATTAACAATTCAGCGAGGATTATATGTGTACAAACCCATTTTCCTAATTTTTTTCGTAATCTGGGGAGATCTCCACGAATAAAACGTAAATCACCCTTCTACTAGGAATTGCTTCCATGAGACCTTTTATTTCACCAATAAGTAAACGAACAAAAAAAATATATCTAGAAATGACGGAAATACTCTCGGTATGAAAACGATACACTGTCCGGTAAAATACATTAGCCGTTTAAATACTACGTGGGAATGAAAAACCCCACGTAAACAGGAACGGGTGAAAAATATAAAACTACTTTCGTTTTTACTTAGTCGAGTAAAAAACATTCGATATTTAAGAAAAGATTTCATTAAAATTTTTATTGAAAAGTGAGAAATAAATGAAGATGATGTATGAAGGTGTACTGGAAATCTATAGTAGCTTAAGTTATCCTAGATGAATTCGACTTAAAGGTTATAGATATAAAAAAAACATGAAAGTTAAGTAAATTTTCAATAAACCCATAACACAAATAATTCAAAAGAAGATAATAGCTTATTCTGAACTCTAAATGACCTAATGGTTTTCACAAAACTTTCTCGTCAAGTTTTCCACCCCGCCTTCTATCTCTACTAAAGACCATGCATCGCAGCAGCTTTAAACTTTAAAATTCAATCAGTGGTTGCCGGAAGTTAGTTGGAGCCCGCTGCCCAGAGAGAAGATATTCACCGCAATCCAAGTGCACGAGATTTGATCAAATGCCCGAAAGCACAGTTGTAGGAAGCTCAGTGGAACAGGGGAATTTGGAAAAGGGGTTTTAGCCAAATGTGTATTGGAATATTGATTTTTAGTATCACTGATTAAGTAAAAAAATAGAGGTAAGTTATTATAATATTAAATAGAGCAAAGCAAAATTTTTTTGTACATTTTTTTGGTAGGTATTTACTGCAATATCAATTGATCTTAATATTTGGATCGATTATCATGATTTAAATATTCGATATTTGGCAGATTATAAGCTACTCCGTTTTATTAGACATTACTGGATTATTACCAAGGTAAAAATATTTTGAATTTCTCAAAAACGGTGAGACATAGAATCATCGTTTTAATTTTCCGGTAAATTTTAGATTAACTTCTAAGAACTTTGGTTTTTACATAATTTTAAATTCGGTAGTTTTGGAAATAGAGACAGAAGGTACATTTTATATGGATATTTTTAACAATACCATAAAACTGTTTTCTATAAAAATACTATTGCTATATCAATTAATGGCATGACCGAAAGTAAAAAAATATCAAAACTTAGGGCAAGTAGCAAATAGTCAAAGATTGTTAGACAATTTTCATAATGAAATATTTATCGTTCTTACTATTTTAAAACTTGCGGACCGAGATTTCTTGATATTTCAAAACTTCAAATTCTTACATCAGAGGTTTTCTGAGAAAAACGTATGGAACAGACGAAAGAACAGAACTATAAGTGGATCCAAAGAGTTTCGTTTCTTCTTTTTAAAGAATAGAACTCTAAAAAAGATATAGAATAGAAAGGAAGACAAGGGAAATGTAGCATTAAAGATAAGGCTAATTGGGTTACAGAGCCTTCCAAAGAATTTGGTAAGTTTTACCTGTAATTTTTTTTATTTATTTTGTATTACTTTTTTAGAAATGTCGCGATTTTATTTGATATCAATTCGCTAAAACAAAACTTTTAGACTGGTTGATTTGGTCTGGAAATTTTAAGTTTTGAGACGTTTTTATAAATTGTTGACGTATTTTAGTTGACTTTATAGATAAACTTGACAAAAATATAATTAAACTTTTTATAATGGATCAAAATTAAGTTAGTAAAGGGGATTCATTTTATAATGAATTTCCACGGATGCAATTACGATATTCCTTATGGGTCCACATTCCAACCATTAACGTACTTGATCGGGAATGAGTTCATTAATGTTCACTAACTCAACGTCCATTGCGGTGTTCGCCGTGTCAACGACAATTGAGTCGTACTGACGAATTTTATCGTATTTTTTTTGTTTCTCCTATTCTTATTATGTCTATTTGATTTCAAGCGTATAAAAATGATGTTTGTTTATTTACAGCCTTATATCATATTTATTGTTTATTATATTCAAAAAACTTTTAAGAATTTCCCATCGAGAGTGATTCAGTTTGTGTCATCCATATTATTTAATTCAATTTTGTATTGCACATTTGTATATTTGTACATTTTTTGTGTAACTATAGTCGATTTGATATATTCATTCTATGGTTGACTATGTTTCACGTAAAATTAACTTTGGACTTAATATTGTATATTTCCAATACGTGAAAGATTTGGATTTTATGGACAAATATGTTACTGAATAGATTTGGTGAGACTAGATTTACCGCAATAAATCTATCTTTCTTACCTTTATGTTTTGTCATTTTCAAAAATGAAAACAAATTGAGTTTACTAAGAAGGAATGAAAACCCACTTAAAAGAAGAAATGAAACCTAGGTATAGTTTTCATTTCTTTTTTTTATTCTATGAATAATTTTCGGAAATAAGTTTCCGTACGTTTCTTATCCGTGCAGAATTGTTATTATATGGTTATGCTAATATGTGTGGTGGAAATTCTTAAGTATTATTAAAACCAAATACGTTATCTTATGGAGATAAATATTAAAAGTCTCGTCCTAAATGTAATACTCACAATATATCTCATCTTACAGTTATCACATTTTTTTTCAGCTGTCGCTTAACATGAATCGTGGCTTATAGTTTGTTGGTTGTATTTTATGACTGCCTTGTTTTATAACAATATTTTTTCAAATTCTTTATTGTGTTAAGAAAAAAATATTTTAATTATTCGACTATTACCAACAAACGTCAAAATAATACATTTCATTCTTATATATAGATTGCATTTAATTAATTTTTTTTGCAACATTATTTTTGTATTATTTCATCTAAAGGCAAGAGGAGGATAACGGTAATGAGACACAATACTGAATTCTGTCCATAACCGAGTGTGGATTACTGCCACTCCCTATAAGCAATGCTTTACAGCAATACTATTTCATTTGCACCTATGTTGTACTTACTTACCTAAGACATAAACGTATTGTTATTTGATCTGCTTTATTCGATATTTGAATGTGTGTTAAAAATATAAACACTAGTTAGAACCTTTTTCAAAATATCAAGTCCAAAGTCAATTCGATGTTGGTGTTCGTCTATTTAACAAAATTACATAGATTAAATGAATTTAATAATTGTAATATTTGAGTTAAGTTCAAAAGTAAAATGCTTTAGTACCATACTGTTATGTCATTAAAAGCCTTTACTTTTGTAAATCTTTAAATTAAAAAAAAACAGAGAAAACACGAATGTGATTTTGAACTTACATATTAGCTTTGCCTATGACATTGTTCGCGTGAAATTCAGAATAAGAAAAGCTATTAGAATGTTTTTCACTCATTTGTTGCTTTTGGATATAAACTATTGCCATATCAAATTTCATCAATATTCGTTAGATAGATTTGGCGTGACTGACAAACAAATTAATATATAGACAGGCCGACAAACCTATATATAAATAGGCACAAAACCTAACCCAACCAAACGTAACACAACCCAAATTAATCCAACCTAACCAAACCTAACCTAAACGGACCCAACCCAACCCAACCCAACCTAACCTAACCTAACCTAACCTAATTTAACCCAGCCTAAACTAACATTAACCTTTTTATTAGTAATAAAATTAATAATAAAATGATAAAAATGGAAAAAATAGTATGTGATTTTAAATATATTTAAAATTTAGGCAACTACAAAGTGAAATGAATGCCATAAAATATCCAAAAAAGATATATGCCATAATATAAATAGACTTTATTGTTTCTTGTATGTTGGCACCATTTAAGCAAAATCCAGTTGTTTAAATTGACAGTTTAAAAAAAATATTCAATTTTGATTATGAATTTTTGTCATAGGTACTTAATAATTCTTAACAAATTATCCTTTTAACTGTGTAAGAAGTGGTTAGTGATAAAAGAATAAGTTAAATAACTGGAAAAAATCTGTTCCATCGCAAACTAAATCAACAGGTACAAAATTGTTCAAATTGTTTTTTTATAATAAATAACATCAGCTGCAGACTTTCTTTCCAGGTAGATAGTTTTTAATGTGTATACTTTCATATGATTTAAAAAAAATGTCGAAATGTTCCTGGTGGTAAAGTACACATGTTCCAAAATATTTTCCACGTACAGAATTCACTCTGTTACAATTTTATATATACAGTACGTAAATAAATTACAGTTCGCCACTTCGACCACTTGTCCCATTAATGGAAAAAAATTATTTTTTAAATTATTTGCCTTGCTTATAAACTAACTAAAGTTTAAATTTTGTACGAACTCTTAATTATATTTAAATTAACACCTGTGAATAAAGCGCGAAATATCAGTGTGGCAACGTGGAACATTCCTATTGCAAATTGTGAAGTGTCAAAATGAATTGTCATTTATCTGGTAAAAAAAAACTAGAAAACATGCGTTCGTAATTAAAATTATTTTGTTTTCGAATGTATTTATATTGAATATATTTGGTGGTAATTTTGTAGGTATGCATTATCACTTAATTGTTAGCAACAACTAAATTAATCTACGTGATGTAGTATTATTTCTACTGCATTTAAATTCTTTACTAGGACCTAGGTTTCGTTGTATGACAACTTCTTTCGTTGTAGGACAAATTGCCCACTGAAGGTACTTACATAAATTTTATGCTTTAAGTACCTTCATACTTTCCAGCTAAAGCACTTTATTCAGGTCAAATAACATTTTCGATCCAACGAGGATTTTAGTACACATTTGTAAGTCCTATTAGACGTAATTTACTTTACGGGATGGCATTCAGCGTAAGTTCGAAGGGCTTCGTCAGTATTATAATGGCATTCGTCATGTACAAATTAATATCCTATATGCATGTACTAGCACTAAAAATACGACATATTGCCACTCACTCAAGATTATAAATATTTAATAAAAAGCAGTGACGCGTATTCAACATAAATCAACTGTCATTTTCCACACAGCTATAACTTCAATACATTCAAACTTTCTGATTGGCCGTCAAAATTTGTGAGGGTTGCCATATTAAATAATAAATAATCAGTGAACATTTACTTTGAAAACACAATTAAAATGATAATAGTTTTATTAATAAGAAGCAAATAATAATTTATCTAAATGACAAATGAAAAAAATAATATTTCCGATAAGTTTACTTGAAGAACCGATGAATTATAGATGGATGTTAAAGATTTTTAAATGGCAATTTCGATTTACGAATTACAAACAAGCTTGACCTTGAATTGAATTGTTTTATTCTTTTCTTTTTTTAAATCATACAAATGAAAGGGATAATCAGAAAAGTCAAATTCATCATCGATGACAATGGTAATAATGCAATATTACTATTTCTAACGTTTATCGAAATAAAAGATGTGGGGTTGATGCATTTCCATGTTAATGTCATATGACAATTTTTAAATTTCAGAAAAAAAACCGGCATGATTTAAAAAAAAAATAGGTGTATTCCAATTTACCCATAATGCACTATTACGGTTTGAAGAGGCGAACTTTAATTTATTTACATACTCCATATCGAGAAGAGATAATATAAAATATATTTGTGTGAAATACTATTCCATCACTTCGAAGAAAATATAGTCAGTCTGTAATAAAAATAAAAGTTGTAAATATATATAGTTTATCTGAAATTGTTTGTATTTAAATAGATGAATATAGTTATTTATTTTTATGTTAAATAAACTTAGTTCAAAAAAGTATTGAAGATATAATATCCATTAATAATATCAACTCTCGAAAACATTTGTTAAAATTAATTTATATTAATTTATTTTAAATATTGAATATATTTGGCGTTAATTTTGTAGAAATTCATTATTCACAATTAAATGAAACTACGAGATGTAGTATTATTTCTAATTTATTTAAATTCTGTACCACGACCTAGGTTTCGTTGTATTACAACATCTTCAGGTGGGCTATTAGCACAGATCTTTGCTAATAGCCCACCTGAAGATGTTGTAATACAACGAAACCTAGCCCGTGGTAAAGAACTTAAAGAAAGTAGAAATATACTACATCATGTAGTTTTATTTAATTGTGAATAATTTATATATAATTATGCATTGAAAAGCGATAATATCTGTAAACGAAGCCATATTAGTACCAATACTTTGGTACGGACATATGTATTGGGTAATGTAAAAAAAGATCAAGATATCTTTAATGCGGTTGAAATAATATAGCTACAGAAAATATTTTCGTAGAGGAAATAAAAACTTTGGTAGTTCGAAAACAATGTGGTGAGGAACAAAGTGTGATTTTTCTTTTTCTTCGTGGATTCGGAAGCCTCGGGTTAAAAATAACTGAGCATTGACCTTCTCAAGGAGTTTATTTCAATTTGACCTATTGGGTAGGCCGTAATTGAATGAAATAATTGAATAAGTGTCTATCTCAAGGCAGTAATTGAATCTGGGCATTAGTTTACTTTTTATATCAACTCCGATTGGTTTTTCCAAAAAAAGTGTCATTATCGAGTTAAAGAAATGGATGTGAGATGGTTTATCCACATTAAACTTAAACGCATATATGATTGAAGTGAGTCAAAAAAGAAAACGTATTGGATCCATAAAGACATGATTGAATTAAATTAACGAATGCATAAATTTTGGTAATACAGTAATACAAAAAGCGCAGAGAACGCAGAAAGAATGTTCGACTATGAATGAAAGCAAAGAAATAAATCAGGTTAAGCGTTTTATTATCACTGCTAACTATTAAGTAAGGAAGGCGCTTTATTATCACTGCTAAATATTAAGTGGAAGATAGCGTGATGATTAAAGAAAAAATGAAATAAAATAATTGAACTAATAATCGAATAATTAATGATTTAAAAAAGTATATGAATAAAATATTGATGAGATAATTAAACCACGTGGTAAATTTTTTAGTTATTACTAATAAATAAATTTTACTGGTGGTAAATCTTTACGAAGAAGCTTCCTTTGCTTTTTTATTTTTTGTTTTCATGAAAAAATTATTTTTCACCAAACAGATGATTGATGATGATGATTGAACTAATTGTTAGTCAAGAGACCTTTCTTCCATATTTATTCTGGACACAGTGAATTTATTTGAATTTTTAGTCGATTATTATGGCAATCAAATTTAATCGATTATTTTAAGTATGACAAAGAATTTCCGAATGTTGTGTGTATCACAGCATTAGTTATATTATCATAATTGGTAGATATATAATTGTAGGTACAGAATTAATGTAATGGTTGTGTAAAGTAGTGTAAGTAATTGAATATATTTGGCCTTAATTTTGTAGAAATTCATTGTTCACAATTAAATGAAACTACGTGATGTAGTATTATTTCTACTTTCTTTAATTTCTTTACCACGACCTAGGTTTCGTTGTATTACAACATCTTCAAGTGGGCTATTAGCAAAGATTTCTTATATATCTTTGCTAATAGATATCTTCGCTATATATAATAGCCCACCTGAAGATGTTGTAATACAACGAAACCTAGGTCGTGGTAAGGAAATTAAAGAAATAATACTACATCACGTAGTTTCATTTAATAGAGTAAATAAATAAATAAATATAAGGAAATAAATTCTTATTTTTTTCTTGATAGTATGAAACAAAAGCTGCTTAACATATATTTGAAAACTATTATGATATGTGTAATATAATAGGCATCTTTTACTCGTATAATACATATTTTTTTTAAACTACAGACTGACTAATCCCATGAAAGTGATCTCTTACGAGTATAATTTGTAAATATAATAAACATGTATTCTATACAGTTTAAAGAAAATACGTTTTATGTATGGTTATAATACTGTCATTTTTCATTAGAATTATAATTCTAACGATATAATCGGTAGGGTTTGGAAGAAAAATGGAAAATAGAAGTCTTTAGCAGGGAAATTTAAAGCATCTATGAGGGTGTCAACCTATTTTTCCAGTTAATGTCGAAAGGTGTAATTAGCATGATGATAATTTTTTAAAATATGAAAAAAAATTAAGCTGGAGAATTTTCCCCCATATTTAATGAAACGATTAATTTACTGTTAGTCAAAAAGAAAAAAAAAGAAACCTTTATAAGATCACTCACATATCCGTCCGTCTGCCAGCTACTTATTTCAAAACAGTTTTAGGACGAATCTTGGAATTTGGCATAGTGATGGTGATAAAGTAGATATATGCTTCAACAGCATATGCTTCAACAGTCAAAACTTAAATATATTCGTGTTGAAATTTTAGAAGCAACCAATACCATACTCCAAATTATTTCATATTTCATTTATCTTATATCTTGTATGTTATCAATTGAAAGAGGGATCCCAAAACTATTTATTTTACAATTTTGTTTTTATGTTTCTAGATATATTGAAGAAAATATCAATAAAAACATGCTGGCCCTTTTATAAAACTACTAAAGTAAAAAATTCACGATGTTTTGCTCCTGGAAAGATGGACTGGGTAAAATATTCAGGTGGTAAAATAGTTTAATAGAAACACTACACCAAAATATTTCATTTGCCTAAGTATGCTTTCATAGTGCGAGTTTTACTTCTATTTAGAAGGTTTTGTTACAATAATAGTTTCAAAAATTAAACAAGAAATCATCTATTGGGAAACTATGAAAGCAGAATTTTTTCTCTTAAAAAAAAATCATTTTGAAAGCATCTTTTTCACTGGTTCCTACATTCGTGCACTTAAATAATTCAAAAGAAAATTATATTTCTTTCGTTCAATTATCCATTTATTCTAAAATATTTTTTTTCAATAAACAAATATTCTCGTAATTAAGTGTTCGTAAGCAAAAAAAAATAAAATAAATATTTAATATTAGTAAATGACTACTAGTTATGCATAAAATTAATATTTAAATCAATAATCACTCAAATTAACTTGATTTTGGTCAATTGTAATCTAATTTGATTTAAATCTTTCAAAGATAACACTGGCTATATGGTGGAAATGCCCATCTCTGCAGATTTAATTTTCTAGATTTCCTTAAAAAGGAAATTTCCCTTTGAGAAAACCTTTTCATGTTTTAATGGACTATTTAAATTTTTACTTTCAAAATACAGAAGGCTATTTTAAACGCTAACCTATCTGAGTAGTTCAATTAATATGGAGGGGTCTACTAGCATGGAGAATGTGCCTTTTATGAATTTTTGTTTATTATTATGCGTAAAATGATTACAAGGTTTTTGTCGCAAATGACATAAATTTCTTCAAATTTATCTTTCTTACAAGTCTGCACGTAATAAAGACGATGAATTTTGAAAGTTACCGATTTTTATAGACACGATACATCCTATAACAAATAAAAATCTATGAAGTACGAATAATACTCCCACTACAGGGTTCTTTACACACTTATGCACATGTAAACATTTATGAGTATTTAGTGTTTTTTTCATGTGTTTATTAAATAATACAACAAATGTTACTTTTTACACATTACACTGCTTCATACATTTTGGAAAGAAGTAAAAATATTATGAATTTTCCGAAAACTATCAAAGCTAGAATCATCCCTTTAGTTTTCTTATAAACTTTGAATGAGCTTTTAAAAATCCTTTATTTTCATAATTTTAACTTCAATTAATATTTTCAGAATTCATTAGTTTCTAAAATAGTAAGGGTATTTACACCTTCGGTTATTTTTCGGCACATCCATGGAGATTTGCTGTTTATAATTATGAAGAATTTTTGAGATCCTATCATTTCAGTAGTCCTAGCATTATTATCCTATCATTTTAGTAGTCCTAGTAAATCCTAGCATTTTCAAATGATATGCAAGGTAAACAAAATCGAGCAATAAGTTGCTCACTTTGAAATTTCCATGTAAATATTTTTATGTGTCAATTATTAATTTTAATGGAGTTTATATACTTTATCATATTCCAAATTTCAAGTTTTTAGCCGAATAGTACCTACAAAAACAGCTTTGACATAAATACATGGATGGACACGTGAGTGATAAGGGTCCTGTTAATTTATTTTAAGGTATAGAACTACATAATTACACAAGTGTTTTAAGAAAATATAAAAAGTAAAATTAGTGGTCTAAACACCTTGATTCAAAATACAGATGCCTAGTAACATAAATACATACAAATTGACCCAATAGATACAGGTGCAAATTTATAGAAATATTTTATCTTAAAATAATTTATAATTTAGGAAATAATAGGAAATATAAATCACCACAGTTCGACTTAAAATGTCTATATCTGTTTGAAGTTAGTGTAAAATTGTGAGCTCTTTAACTCCATTTTTACGGAGAAGTTTTATCAGCAGTTAAGTTGGGAACCGTAATGGGTAAGTTGTGAATGGTAACAGATAATTTGTATATGGTAATAAGTAAGTTGCAAATGGTAACCGGTAAGTTATGAATGGCAACAGATAAG
The DNA here is from genome assembly GCA_039881145.1 of Druceiella hillmani. Classification (NCBI taxonomy): domain Eukaryota; kingdom Metazoa; phylum Arthropoda; class Insecta; order Lepidoptera; family Hepialidae; genus Druceiella; species Druceiella hillmani. The sequence continues at coordinate 30,580,692 of JAYKKI010000005.1, read as the reverse complement.
TTGTCAATTGTAAAACGTAAGTTTTAAGTGGTATACAGAGTTTTTTTAGATATCGTCAGCTAATACAGATGTGATTTTAAACATCGATGGCCTGTGATTTTAGATCATGAGCCGTAATTGACAATGAAGAGAAAGTTATGAGATACTTCATCTAGTTAAAGAGGAAGTATTTTTGTAAATATGTGTATTTTTATGAATGGAATACAAATTTATTGACTAAAATAAATAGAATTTAAGGCTAAGTTGTAGTTCACAAATATTTAGTACCAAATTGCTGTCACGAAACTATAGTCACTTATTTTAGTATAATTCAATCAAAAATTTGCCATGATCTGAACGTTTTTAAGAAATAACGTATGCAAGGAATAATTCGTGATATTTATTAGTTGTAAAACAAAAAAATATCAATAAAAATGAATTACTGTCTTTTAAAAGTTGAATAAAAATGATTATTCATTAAAATAATTTTATTCTAGATTCCAATGCTAGACCACTCAGATGTCACAGTGCTTTTAATAAAACTTTTTCAAACTTTTTTAGAATTACATCTTGACTAATGAAGGCTTTCTGTGTAACACTAAAAACAAATCAAGGCCGATGTGTATTTACCTTTACACCGTCCAATAGCGGCGTTGTGTAAAGGAGGTCAGTTTGCAAAAGGTCGGGTAGTTCTGAATTTTTAAATACGTAAGGAATGTTCATTTGTATTCTGTCGTAGGTATTCGTTTAGTTGAATATATCTCATTACTAGTACACCAAATATTAGAGAATAACTGTTAGGATCACAGGAGGATTTAAGAATAGCTCGTTATCACAAGAAATAATAAAAATAAATTAAAAATATTTTGCGGAATTTTTTCAAAAGTATTTTGAAAGTGAGTTGAAATTTTCTTTAAAATTTATTCTGGAGAAAATTGTATAAAAATATAAATATCCACTGATAAAAAAAATGTTTTTTAAATTGCTATTGAGTTACTAAAGCAATAACAAACTCAGAAATTAATTTGCACTAAAATGAGAAATCCATGGTAATTCCTTCATTTCTTCCGTCTTAAGGTAATTTTTAGTTATTATTAGCCCTGGAAAAAAATGTTTGAAACAAAATTTGTCAGAAACTCTTTTTTTTACCAACTAATAATAGCTATTTTTGTTATAATACTCATCGTCAAGTAGATATTTTAAGAAGGTCGAAAATTTATTGTAACCTGAAGTTACTTAGTAACTATAAAGGCAAAATATATTTTTAACATTTTGTTTTCCCGACCTGTATGTGTATACTTCTCAGCAATAATCACCGTAAAAGTATTCACGTACCATCCATATCTTCCAGTTAAGTTTGAGACAAGCAAAAACAGAAAACTTGCATCCGCTTCTTCCTTTAACAAGAGAACGAATTTTCCTTTCCACTTTCAGTTTTCCTTGCGAAGCATTGGGATTTCTGTTAAGACCACGACATTGTTTTGCGAGACGAGCTTATTGAAATATAAATGTGGTTTATCATCAATCGTCATGAAGTTCTTCGTGGACTTCAACACTCTTTGAATTGAGGTTTATCAGTACGTAAGAGGGAAAAGTGGAATTGATTTTAAAACTTTAGCTATAGTGCTTTAAAAAATAAAAAAATAAATTTAACTTGTGTGAACAGTTTATAGCTAAAATTGTTTAAATATAAAAATATCACAAAAGAGAATAGATTGATTGGCCCATTTGGTTTTCCCTGTTACATTTATAGTAATTGGTACAAATGAAATATTTATGAAATTAAAGTGGAATTTAATTGTGTATTCTTTTAATGGAAAATCTAAACTAATTTTTAGAAAGAAATCGAAAAAAGATTTAAGATCTGAGAGTTACTAAAAATACATTTTCCATATTTAATACGGTGGGTAGTGTCATTGAAAAAAGATGAAAGCTTTATTATTTTTTCTAGAAAACATGAAACAGAAGGAGATCGTTGGTGAATTAGTTTTGGAGTAATTTTTATTAAAAAAAAAGATATTTGTAAGCAATTGAAAATCCTTCAAAAAATTATTCTCAAGGTTGACTTGAAATCTCGGGCCTCGTTTATCTGAAACTAAAAAATCGAGCATTTTAAACTTAGGAAGTGCAGCCGTTTTTATAAAATTTTTATTTTTATCAAAATGTTAACTAATTAAATGTAAAAGTACGGTTTATGTCCTAGAATTGTTGTATTACGGTGCTTGAAAAATTATGAATTTTTTAAATAAAAGGAACGAAATTTTTTACAGAAAAAATTCTATCCAGCAATTGGTATCTCTGTTAACTTGTCGACCAAGTTGAGAAAAGTCGTTTCGGCAAAAAGTTTCAGCTATAATTTCATATACATTAACATCACAATTTATCATACTTACATAGTCAATATCAGGTCCATATGAAGACCTCCTCATAATTGACATTAGGCTCCATGAAGGTCTGTACTTGACTCTAGCATTGGTTGGTGAAAAGTAAGAAAAATTCCAGAAAGTTTATTCAAATCATTTATTTAAAATCGGCACGATGACGAATGCTGGATACCATGTTACGAACCCGAAATTAAGAGACAGTCTGTATAGTGGTTGTTACTTACTGAAAACTTGTCTATAAATTTAAGAAAGGGCGAAGTGCTGGATTAAATGTTATCACTTCGTTCTTCAGGCGGACTGGTTATTAGGCAACGATTTTTTTGAAAACTAAAATTACACTTGCTGCAAACTTGTATATCAACAATTGTTTACTTCTTGTTTTGGGAAAAAATCGAGAGCAACGCCTTCCCATTCGGAGGAATCCTCTTTATTAATACAGTTCCTCTGTACATTCGGATGAAGAAATTAAGGGTCATTCACCATACAACTGCAACCTGTTACCATACGTTCACTATTTATTTCCAAAAATAAAATATAAATTGAGAGGAATATGATCTCCGAAAGCCGAAGAAGCGGTATTTTTTCTTCTCTTAGTTTTATCGAATGAAACAATGCATACTTTTTGGAGTATGAATGGTCAAGAAAATTGTTTTGAAAAACAATAAATCAAATCGCAAACTTGTGAGTCGGTTTCACTTTGAATATTTTAAAGCTTTTGGTGTTACCTCTTGTATTACACTTGACGTATTTTATAAAGAATTAACAACTTAATAAAAAAATCAGCCTTTCAACTCTTGAGCTGTTGGGATATTCACCCAACAGCTCACTTCATTACAAATCACCACCAATCTGGATATTCAACAAACTGAAAAAGGTAGGAGTACTTTCACCAAGTTACTTATATGAATTATACCCTGAAGTTGCAACCATCTTCAATATTAATAAACAGTTACTGTTTACTAAGTGTTTAATGAATAAGTTTTCAAGTTAGTTTTTGTATGTTAACTCAAGAAGACAGTGAATATTTTAAGTTATAATACTCCTCCATATAATATCCCTCCAGTGCGCAGCCAAAATTTGTGTAATATCTGCACTGGCGCCATGTCGATAAGATAATGTATAACTTCGAAAGTATTGATTTTATTCTAATGATACAGAAGAAATGTAGTCACAACATAGTCAAAGCATTTGCCTCTTATATATATATATATATATATATATATGTATATATATATATATATATATATATATATATATAAATTTCTGTTAAAGTGCAATTTTCGCTTATTACCACAATACTTAAATGTACATGTAAATAAAAAAGAATCACTTATTCTAATGAACATTTGCTATTCATAAGTTTTTTATCAGCAGTGGTAACGCGTGGCGTGCTTTACTTTTGTACAGCAAAAGATATCCATCACAACTTACTATTATCGTTAACGACTCTTTACAAAGACTTATGAATGCTAGGAATTTCCATAAGAATATGGCAGATATTGGCGAATAGCGGGTTGAAGAACTTGTGCTATACTTTTTCGTAGAAAATCCCAGAATAAGTAAGTACACGTTGTTCTGTGCTGGTTTTAATATCTCATAAAATATTTTAGAAGATTGTAGGAATAGATGCGCATTATTCATACCATATATGTACGGACGGATGGTTTTGAAGCAGAATTTGTTAGACGGACACTTTAGACAGATAAAAGTACATTCATCAGAGACACCATGTTTGATAGGAATAACCCCCTAGACAGAGAAAATTCACATGTTTTGAGACGAGTCATTAAATCATGGAGTCGTTTAATATCTGGACGAGAGTTTATAATGATCAAATAATTTATTAAAGTTTTTTTTTACAAAATATAGTGAATGATGAAATCGTGAACGAATTATTAGAACTATTCTTGATTATCATATTAATTACTGGCTTTTACGGGATAATTATATAAAATTTAAATCTCTGTCTGATATCGATAGAAGCGAGAAGTGTAATGATGTAAATAATTACTGCATGTCTCCGCTTGATCCAGAAAAAAGGAATCATGATACCATTTTCAGTATTCATTTTTTAAAGTAATATTATGGTTAGCAGTTTTCAAAAAACATTGAAGTAGATCTTTATTTCTATATAAGAGTCTATATACAAATTATTATGCCTTTGATTATAATTATTTCTTGCAATTTTCCACCTCTATTTTCACACTTTCAAGGAATCAATTACGAACGATCCTTTCTTAACAAACACCTGAAAGTTAAGAGAAATATACGTGCTAAATTTCAAGTTTATAGGCTTTATATTTCTGGAGATTTTTAAATGGATCAGTCAAAGAGTGGCATTTGGCATTTTTATATAAAGATCATAATAAAAAATAAAAAATTATAAGAAGCGTAGAATGAAAAAGGTGTTTATGCTTATGGATACTTTATGGTATAAACGGTCTACTATCTTGAACTCTGAATTATACAATATGATCGAGACTATTACTGATAACTGTTTATAACAATCGGTTATTATTAAACCAAATTATGGTGAATTGTTTAAAGTGATTTTCACATAAGCTAAACTTAATGTCTAAAAATAATTTTTTTACTAAACAATGAAAGAGTAACCAATAAGAAGAAACAATAACCGTAACGACAAAAAACGAATCAATTTTTCTAGTAATTTTCCATATAATATATGTATTTATACAGAAATTCATTAAGATTCTTACTGACATAGGAGTGTTTTTGGTTTTTAAAATCCACCTGATAAATTTAAATATTTCTAACTTACAACATCATATTCCGTATTTATGGTCATTACTTAAAATCTGGGTCACAAGGAAAAGACGAAGGAGAAGCGATTGTTGCGAAAAAATATTTCCCATTCAACTATTTGGCTGCTCGGGAGAGGAGAGCTTCTTATTTATTTCTCTTTACATCGATAACTTATGAGCTATCGGTCTATGGTAACTAAAGTAAAAATATGCCATTATTGTGGGATTCACAAAGGTAAGATCTATTGCGTATCTTTCGTGAAGCGTTGTCGGTCTGCATGGAAACAGCGATAGGTTGTAGTCCGCTCCCAATTGAGAAGCGTTCGAAATGAAATGATTTGTTCACTTTTCACTAAAGTTATAAGAGTCTAAGACGACGTCACTCCACTTGTACTGGGGCGCGGTTAATTTCGGAGGCTAAATTAGCTAGGTTCTGATTGTCCGATTTCGATGATTTTTAGTTCAATCGAAGCCTCTTCATCTTCTCTTTGTGTTTCACTTATTTACTTGTTTAATTGAATTCTGAAGGCATCCCGATTCTCATTCTTTGAATTTGTGGGCGCCATTGCTGCTTACCAAATTTTAGCGGCTCGTAATTTCCAAAGGTAAAGAAATGTTTATAAATTGTTTCTATCACAAGATTCACTATTTCAGGCACTATCTAAAGACTAAAATCCTATTGGAAATCATGTTACTGTGAAATCTTATATAGTTTAACAATATACCTAATAAAAGTAATATTTTTTAGATCTTAGTTCTTAACTGTGTAAATGTATATGGTGCTGGTCCATTAAGCCGTACAAATGAACATTATTCTCCACTACTTACATATTTTAAATTTTCAGGTCCGTTACTTAATTTCATCAAATCTTACAATTATAAGAGACTCAACTTTAATAAATGTAACTTCGATGTTATTACAGTGACAACCCGGTAATGCTTGGATATAAATACGGTATTGTTTGGTAATCATTGAAACCTGCTCTCTATTAGATTAATAACCTGACAAAATCATTAACAGTTATAAGCTGATAATAGTCTACAAATATCTACATAGTGATATTTAAATACCTAAATGATGATATTTGGAACTGGATTAATATCAGATTATTAGCCTAAATTACTGAAAACGTTTTTTAGTAATTGACGATTTGACAAGCGAAGATTTATATATGGAGTTTTATGCGTTGCACTGGAGCAACCAATATCCGTGTTCTTACATTGCCAGAGTCAGAGAAGATGACGTTCCATCAGCCACAATCAACGTAGTGTTACACCATCTTTTGGGGGCATGTTGGTTTTTAAATTTCAGCTCGATAGAACTTCGATAGCCAAATTCCCTTTATACCGATTTGAACATTTGATAGAAGCTTTTGATTTTAATATGTGTAATGCAATCGCCGTAAAAGTCAAAATTGATTATTGCACAAAAATTCTTATTTGTAATGATTGGCAAATGGTGTATTCAATTCGGTAATTACTTTATAATTAAAGCAAGGACAATTGATTGTATAAATGGGAATAAATTGATTCATAAATTCCCTTAATCTGCAAATGCATATTCTCACTTACACCACTCACTATTAAAACGCCCTTACTTAATAATCTTTAAAAAAATGCTGGTCAATATATCAATATTGTATCAATAAATTGGTAATTTGTTGATCAGAATTTGGGGAATGAAAATCGCCGATATGTATTATTATCCGTGTCGCTGCGGAAGAAACCCGAAGAAGATTACATCGTCGTGATCTCGACGCCCCACCCCTCAATTTGTACGACGTCATGGGACAAATTGAGGGCCAATCCGGTATTTCCCGTGTGCCTCTTGGTGAAATAAAATAAGTTCTTCGTACGTGACTGCTGTCACATGTTGCCGTTGTGTCTGTGGTATGTTGAGAGTTTGTGTATTCATGAGGGATAGTCCCTTAGCTATATACGTTTAAGACGTTTAACTTGCATAATAAAGCTGTGTACTTTATTATGCAAGTTAACTAAGGATATTCAATTTAAATCTAGATGTGAATTTAATGTACCGGAATTGGAAACATTGGAAGCATTGATATTTATCGCGTCATGCTAAATGTACTCAAAATAATGCTTTATTCATTCTGTATTATTTTGGAAAATCAATATTAGCCTTATTAAACTACACAAGTCCTAATATAATAATAGTGTAACAATAGTGTTATGTCGATGAAAATCCATTCAAGTGGAATAATATTTCAAAATGAAATTTCTATAATGTTATACTTATCAGTGGCATGTAACAGTTTTTTGTTGAGATAACATAGTTTTTAAGTTACCGATATAAACACAGGTACAATAAGTGTGATGCTGATTGTGGAATCAATGTGGTTCAAATATATTAAATATGCTCAAAATGAAGATAAGATGTCCAAATTATCTTATCATAAAGTATGTCGACGAGTACCCTATTTTTTATAACGGGGCTTTTTTAATTTTATAGCAAAAAGTCTGTTGTTTGCATCTTTAGCTTTCTAACTTTTGAGTAATTATGCTACCGATAAAGTAATTACGACCATATTTAGATAATAGGTAAATATATCGATCATTTTAATTTTAATGGTCGGTATTTGCCATTTGTTGGTAAACATTTCTACTATTTTAGCTTCCACACTTGTGGATCTACCACAATTACTACGAAATAATAAAATTATTTAATCATATATAAAATATATAAAATTTGGAATATAAAATATGTGTATTATTATGTTAGTGGAATTAATATATAATTTGAATATAAAACGAAATACATTTCGAGGATCGAACGGTGATTTGTAATTTAAATAATGCATATATCATATGGCTTCACGTCTAGACTTAATTATTTTGTATTAAGAAGTTAAAAGTATAAATTTGAGTAATAAAGCAATTATGAAGAGGAAATATTTAAAGTATAAAATCGGTTCACCCGCAATATATTAAGTATTTAACTTAATTAATTATTTTAGTTAATTAGGATATCTGTCCTGCCAGAGGTTGAACAGTCACTTTAGTGAGATTGCTTATTTGATAGTTTTATTATTTATATCTATAGATTAGAAGTGACATTTTTTAAAAATTTATCTATTTATGTGAATTTATGTAATTATGTGTATTACTGATGCCTTCAAAACCATCTGTTACATGTGTTTCAACAGTATATTCCCATGGAACAATTTTTTTCTTACTTGTCGTAGAGTTGGGATTCTTGAGTTATGTAAAGCATGATATGTTAATTATATTTAAGGTTGTAGTAAATATCTTGAACATGTGATTAGGAATAGGGGTTGATATAAACGTCTTGAACACGTATAATTAGGGGTAATATTTTTGTTTTGGGTAACTGTAATAATTCGTTCAACATCGTGGTGTGTATTATAACGTTGTTGAAAGCTTGAATAAATAAATTATTGAATATTGTGCCTGTACATATGAATAGATCGTTCAGGTGATTTTAATTTTGGTTTCTCATAAGTGTTTTTTTTATTTGAAAACACTAACTGTGATACGCGTATTTCCGTTAATTGTAATCTGAAATATAATTAGGAATTTATTGTCAAAGTAACAAAGAAGATTAATACAATAATATAAAAAAATAGTATCAAAAACTTGTTATCTACCATAAGTTAATAAAAAAATATTCTAAATCAAAAAGTGTAATATCATATATTGATTTTAAACTCAAATAAAGAAATATATCGAACTTTATTATATTACTAGTTAGCACACTAACATACCAGGCGATTACGATTCACAGCCTTAAATAAGCTTTATATAGGTAATCTATAGAAATATTTTCTCTTTTAAACGTCTTACACTTCTCTTTAAAATGGCATTACGTTGTATTATTTTCAATTGCTTTTTTTGTTTTTCTTTGGACTATTTTTAAATTCTTCCAGATTGCGACATTACTTTAACTCTTTCTGATATTCCCACATGCTTTCCATGTAGTAGAATTGTCAGTAGAAGTCAAGTTGAGAGATTACGAAGGTCAAACTATAGTTCCACCAAGCCCTATCCTTTTCCCGGGGAATCTTTCGTTTACTTGTAACTAATTTCTTACGTTCGAGGTATATTGACATGATGCGCCATCGTTTTGGAGTATCATATTTCCGCATGTCCAAAAATATACATTCTCCAGAAACTCAAATCGTTTCTTATTCATTTTATGTAAGACTCCCCATTCCAACAATTAGCTGGGTATTTAGTAGTCCAAACTAAAGATTGACATTATATTGTCTTTAGAAATTTGGACCGTAATTTTAAATGGAAATGTTTTCGTTTCCCTCGTGGCTTCAAGTTTTCGTTTTCAGACAAAATCGTATTCTACTGACAATCTTCAGGTTCCAATGATTGAAATCTTGCGATGTGGTATGAGTGATACCCTTTTCGTATGGAGTATGTGTTTTATCTCAGATTTTTGGTACTCCAGTTTAGCGTTCTACTACGTTGAGATTTGTCGATGGGTCCATTTCATTATCAACTCTAAAGATCGTACGGTGATCATGGAACTTCCCGGTTTCAAGACCATCTCCACATTTTACATATACCCTGTACAGTTTTGTGAGCTGTGCTATCTCGCGTAACCATAATAGGGTTTCTGCATAGTCTCTAGACAGAAAAATTATGACGATTAATTTACTCTGGGGAAAAAAGTAACAATTTTCGGTCCCAAGTAATTTATCAAAACGTTAAGCCCTTCTGTAATCCGTTTTAGTAAAATGTTCAATTTATGTAGTATCTCTAAACCAGGTAGTTATTATATACTTCAATTAAGTGTTAAATTGAAAAATCGTTACTAGACGGGGTAGTGAAATAATAGGAAAGGAGTAGTAATATTATAAAAAGGAGTGACAACTATGATATTTCGTTACTTTTTATGATTTGTCGCTCAAACTTGTTATATTCTTTCTCAATTTGTACTTCTTTAATAACTCACCTATATTATATTTTTCCCTTACTATATTTTAGGTTCATTTTTAGGTCGTAAGTAAATATTCTTACCCCGAATATTCTTACTCCGAATTCCAGGTAACGAGTTGATAAAAAAATTATGTTTCTATCGTAATTATTTATATCACAAAGAAACATTTTGTTTTAAATTTATGAGTTTTGCTGAAAAAACAAAAAAAAGGATGACACTATTTTTGGGATTCTGTATTAGACGATTAGAGACCAAAATTAAGTGACGCTATTATTTATAAGATTGGAGCATTTATGAAATGATGCCGAAATCAACTAATCGTGGATAAGAATTTAAATGTCATAAGGTTTAAGTTAACTAATGTACAGTAGTGTAGATATGAATATTATTATCTCTTAAATCTTTTAAAATTACTGACACCATTCCATCAAAATAATTGCAACTGAATATTCTAATCAAATTTTGGTACCGAATTTTTTCCATTTTTCGAGTACATTGTTGAAAATTTTAAAGAAGACAATGCGTAATGTAGTGTACACTACTTTTAATCTTAATATTTCGCAAAGAGAAAAGAATGAAAATTGAGGTAACTTTTTTCTGAAAGGATGTATTCAAATATTTTTTCTAAATGTTAAATAAGATCCTTATAGAACGAATATGCTTGAAAACAATATTATTTTTTAAAAAAAAATAACTTTTGTAAACAACAGATTACGGACCAGACTTCAGTAAATACAATCGCTACACGGAAAAATGACAACGGAAGTTATAACCTTCGTCCTTATGATGTCGCGGCCTACAATAACCTACGTCTATCACGTCAAGGGACAAATTGAGGGTGCATTCGGTACATGCTGCTTGTAAATCTTATCCAAAAATCCCTTTCACCATACGTGACCCCCGTCAGATGTCGAGATAGCGCTTGAAGGTTGATGTGAGTTTGTATTGCTTGTTAAGTTCTTGTAATTTAGTAAAGATGTATTTGATTAATGATGAAATATGTAAATTTAATAAAGACGTAGTAAGGCGTATGATTAAAAATATAAAATTGATTTGTACTGATTTTGTGGCGTTGTGAAATTACAGGTTACAATTTTATGCCTTTATAGTAGAGTAGACAAATAGCTTAAGTTTTTATTACTTAAGGATTACTTTTTAGCTTCTCAAATATGTATAAATACATAATTTCCTTCCTTAAGGACCATTTCTTATTTCGATTAATTAAGGGAGTAATTAAAATATTACAGGTAATATTAACCAATGCTTAAGATAATTATGGTGATTATTGAAAAAAAATTCAAGACGATAAAATTGATAAATTTTTGTGAAAATGTAAGTGATATATATTTCCATAGGAGTCACTCATTGTGAACAGATAACAAAACAATAGTATTTAGAGACGTCATTTTTCTTATTTGTATGTTTGTCTATTTCATCACAACTGAACGATTTAATTTCTACTTTCTTCCACAAGTTTTTTGGTTATATGACATATGCGGCATAAAATTTCAAGTTACAATACGAAGAAGCTGATAATGTGATGAGATTGTATAAATAAATTTCTGTAGCAACGAATGTTTCCATTAATTACATTAAGAAAAATATAAAGTTTACTTATTATAATTTATAGATAGCCTTTACCTCGATTTTTCAAAAGAAACTTTTTTTTGGTAAAATTATATTTTTCATACACTAAAATACATTCAAGCCTGGGTAAAAACGTGTATTGAATCAAATCATCTGTTTTTTAATGATTTTCTCGTAAAGTTATATTTTTAAACATTTCATGTTGAATCTTGCGTTGCTTGGTGTTGAACTTTTACTTACGAAATTAATATGTTTAAACAATATTTTCAAATTTAATGTTCTGTTCTATAGATTACAAACATATTCAGAAATGTTAGTATACTTATACTTCATGGTCCAAAAAAGAGCCCAGATAGCCGATATTTATAAATAGCTTTTTTGCAGAAACGTCTATTATTAATTCATCATTAACAAAATCATTAGTTTTTTGTACTTTTTATCTATGTAATATTTATTCAAATCATCCTTGTATATTTATTTTACATTAAATCGATTATTTAAGATATTTTCAAATGTTAAATTCAAATAATTGCAGTATCTAATTTATAACTAAAATTTGTAAATAATGTTTGCTATTATAATTCAATATTTAAAATTCCATGCCTCAAAAAGAAAAAAGAAAGCTTCTAGGATCACTTCGTTGCCCGTCTGTCGGTGTGTCAGGAACTTTTTCTCAAGTACACGTAGAGGTATTAAGTTGCACTAATGTCAAATACGGTCCCTTGAAGCTGTAAAAAATCAACCTTCTAAGTCAACGCAATCAAGAAGGACCCTAAGAATACGACCATTTATGCCACATATTTTGAAATTCGCAAATAAATAAAAAACTATAGCGTACTTTCAGTTGATCTAGAATCATGAAATTTGGTAAGAAACAAGGTCTCACAGTATAAGTAAATGAAAAAATCCGAAAATTGTTAATTTGTAGTTATATCACATGAAACAAATTATTTTTTTAAATTTGCGCTTGTGTTACTTGTGTACTTGATTACTGTCAGTATTATTATTTATGAAAGTTTCTAATATGTAAATCAACTAACAATGTCAATTGAAAAAGTTATATATGTTAAAGGTAGCAGTCCTGTCATCATTGTTTTCACAAGTACAACAAAACTTCAGAGTTTACGCTATATTAGATAACTGCGAAATTTATGACTTGTTTGAAATGAATTGCATCTTGATCGTATATTTTTTTATCCATCAATACATCAAAGTAGTGGTTTCAACCATAAATACATCAAAAAGTCTATACATCCTGGGCCACGTCATCAAGATACAAACTGAAGCGCATTACTCACGGTCGACACAAAATTGTGATCCTGCTTCGCTTGAACAGAACTAACACGAGCGGACGGTTTTCAGATCTGGATTATGTCTCATAATTCACTTTTTCTAGAGCATTGAAATTGATGTACCCGTAATGATATTGCCAATTGATATAGAAATTTCCATGTAACCCATAGTTTTCAATGTGCAAAATATTGTATATGGGAAACAAATCCATCGAACTGATTGGAAAAACAATAAATGTTTCTACTTCCTACGAAAACTGACTCGAATAAATAGATACGTTTGAAGTCTGAAAGATTATTTGTACTAGATCGTAGAATTCCCTTAATTTAAATTATTCTAATATTCCAGAAGTTATCATTTAAGACTCAGTGTGTTGTGTAGAAACAAAATTGATAAAATGAAAATTGTATATTGACATTTTCATGAGATGTTTTCCTGAAACTTAAGTACGTAACCATTTAAACATTTAAGGATACATAATATTTCTATTGAATCATATGCAAATATTTTTTTCACTCTACAGTAAATATTGTATATTTCATAGGCACAAAAATATCGCGAATTTCAAAAAAATAATTTGATTTGAGTATTTGTGATCTATATATATATATATATATATATATATATATATATATATATATATGTATATATATATATATATATATATATATATATATACATACATATATATATATATATATATATATGTATATATATATATACATATATATATATATATATATATATATATATGTATATATATATATATATATATATATATATATAGATTACGAGAAATATTAGTGCCGAATTATATTTTCTGCGTTATCGCGTTCTTTATTCTTGCATATATCTGAGTTGGCTGCAATACCACCACATGGTACTCTGTTAAAATTATTTCCGAGTTGCAGTAATTTGGAAAGAGTTATTTTTTTATTTGAGTTGTTTTTTAATTTTCTTTCTGTTTTAGGCTTATTCTGGTGTTCAAAATACATTTCCAATAGAATGTTCTAAAGCTCATCTCACTATTGTTCTTAATTGCAAGAACATCACTATATGTTGTAATTTTTAAAAAACTTTTAGAACATATTATTTCTTGAAAATTTATTACAATTAATTTTTTTGCAATAAAATGTATTCTGTGAACTCAAATATTGCCGTGAAATAAGAAATTTATCTCAAAATAACATTTATTTAAAAAGGTGAGAATAAAATAATTTAAATTAAAATAAATTGATTATATATTATAATTTCCAAAAAAAATTAGGACATATTTGTTTTAATTAATTTTTATTAATAAGATGTGTGTTATGAAATGAGAAATATATCCCAAGATAATATGTGTGCAAAAGTAAGTGAGAATAAAATGATTTAAATTAAAATAAATTTATCCGTTCGTCTCTTACCTTTTCATTTTCCATAGATTAATACCGCACTATTTGTGAATTTAGTTATAAGATCTCTTGAATTTTTCTTATATTGAGAACAGCCACTTAACTAAAAAGAGGTATAGTTCTTCAAAATAACTAGTTACTAGCATATATTTATCTACAATCGATGTGGATATAATTACGTATCTAAAAAATATACATTATGAACTGTTTTTGCCTTGAGCGTTTTCCCTGTAATTTGAACGAAATTTTAGTTTTAAAATTACGGGGAAATAGTAATGAATTAAGACTTGTAGTGGCCACCGCAGTCAGCTCTTTTGGAACAATTACAAGACTACTATCTTTGTATCAAGATTCGACGTGTCATTATAGCTAAATATTATCACTGTGCTTCGACCTGAAAGATCGGGTCTAAGAAAAATTCATGCCACTTACTTGATATTGTCTCGCCTTTATTGACTTACGCGCTCGCTATCGAACGGATAGGGGGCTTTAGCCTATTTTGAACTACCGCTGTTACTCAGTAAACGCCTTCATTGTGTTCCATAATATAAAGTATTTCATTTTATGTACATTTTGAAAATATCTATTTATACATAGAGATGAGAATTCTTACTGGAATTTGACTCAACGACGATGTTATGACCGGATCATGAAAGACAGGTGGTGCATCGTGCAATACTCGTATGTATCGACCCACCGAGGTAAAAATGAATTAGGTCTTAGGTCCGCACGAATTCATATATGTGTAATCGGTACTCGTATACATAAATATACATACATATACTTGTTATACCGTAGATCTTTGTAGGTGATTAATTAATACACACAAACACTTTAACTGACAAACACGTTTTTATTGCTCCAATAACATTTATAAAACTCACACATAACATGTCAGCCAATTCACAGGAAAGCTTATGCTACTCTCTAGTTAATTACTTATACAACCCTCTCCCTCGCTTTACAAAAGAAAAACAGAACTAGAACCTCTAAATCCCTATATATTTATTATGTATTTAGACATACATATTATATACGTTATTGAATGATACCGTTTATATAATTATCTCTTATTTCAAATTTTGGCCATATTCAACAGATTGGTTGACATATCGTTTTCACTTCTACAATGTAGGTTAAACCCGGAAGTGAAAACTTAATAATTTTACCTACGACCAACTTTTCTTAGTTTTTCTTAAGTATTGGACCGTCATTTTTTCCACCGCTGAAAATGTTTTATAATGCTCCTTATTATTTATGGCTAATTTCACTTGTTCAAAATCTACCTTATCATTTACTGGATTTGGTCTCAATAATGAGAAATGACATCTCAACTCCCTTCCTAGCATTAATTTGGCTGGACTATAGCCTGTGGTTTTTTGAGCGGTACATATATACTTAAATAGGAACACATTACAAGCATATTCAAGTTTTTTACCACTCTCTACTATTTTTGTCACATGTGACCTGAATGACTCTACAAAACGTTCAGCTAGTCCGTTTTTTGCTGGGTAGTATAGTGAGGTGAACGTCTGTTTAATTCCCACTATTTTATAAACACTTTTAAATTCCTCGCTAGTCCATATGGGTCCATTGTCAGTGACCAAATGTAAAGGATACCCACAAAGAACAAAATTACTTTTAAATGCTTCATTTGTTTTTTGTGCTGTTATATTACTCATAACAAATGCTTCGGGTCATGCGAAATAAGTACTCATCGTTACTAAAAATACTTTTGAGTATAATGGACCCAAAAAATCAGCATGTAATCTGTACCAAACTGTTGGCGGTTGAAGCTATTTTAGTTTTTTCTGTATTTCTATGATTTTGCAAACAGTCAATACAATTTTTGGTTATGTTTTCTATTTCATTATTCATGCTCAGCCATCAAAAATATGATGTTGATATTTTTTCTTGCGTGTTACATATAAATGATTAGTTTGTAACTCACATTTTACATTGTCTCTAATATTCATTGATATTATAACTCTATACACGACAACAGACATTCTTTTTGCTTCTAAAATATGGATCATAGTTTTAACCTCGATAATTTTTTACTCGTCAGCCATCTCTACAATATCCTAAAACATTACATAATATTTTATCTTCTTACGTTTCACTTTGAATAGTTTGACAATTTCATATGTTAAGGTCTGATTTATTTATAAAATTAATAGTGTTACATTCAAAGCTTTTATTTATTTCAGTGTTTCTCAACTTGCTTTGACAAATAATGGCTACACGTGATGATAATTTTTTTTTTTTTGCTGGATAATTTTTGGATTTTATGTGCTGAATTTCATAATTAAACCCACTTAGAAAAAATTATCAATATTGTAATCGCCTTGCTGCCATTTTTGGTAAACCTTATTTTGGTACTAATATTTTTGTCAATGCCTTGTTAACAGTTTATAAAATAAATTTATGACCAAATAAAAACTCGTAAAATTAACTCTAAGGATATTTTATTTGGGTGTAATTAAATTTTTTGCTTGCAAAATGCTACTGGTTTTATGATATTGTTTCTGTCTTTCGCGCGGCTACCCCATCTACTGAATCACAAGTTAATATAATTGTAGTGTTTTGGTCAAAATTTTATAAAGGGCTTGCATTAGTAAGGGCTTTTTTTATTTCTTGGGATGATTTATTGTATGCCTCTGTTCAGTTAAATTTCTCTTTCTTTAAACAATCACATAGTGGCTTTAATATTATTACTATCTTTTTAAAAATCGGTTATAATAATTGACTTTTCCTAGAAATTTTTTAAGTATATTTACATTATCTGGCCGCGGAAATGACAATAAACGTTCCATTTTACTTTCTATAATTTTAACACCCATTTTGCATACCTCAAATCCAGTCTTCGGCTTTATACCTTGTTCAATAAATAAATGGACTTTGTTCTTTTTACTTTGAACTTTGTTCACTAATTTATTACAAAGATATAAAAAAAATATGTTTCCGTTAATGTTATTATCTTCAACAACATCCTCGTCATCTGATTTCGTAGCTTCTACCAAATTTATATTTTTCACTTTAAATACCTTGTTTTTATCACAAAATTTGAAAATATATCCATTGACACCGTACTGGCTACATCATTTTTTTTGGGGGAACATTGTGCTTTTAAATGTTCATTTTTTCCATAAAAAACATGACATATTTTGTTTATTCATTGGTATGATTGAGCGAAAATAACTATTTTTATTTCTATTAAAGTTTTTTATATGTAATTGAAGCATCTATGTTTGCTCCTGTTCTGTTTAATGGTTAAACTCTAGCTCACAAGCTAACTCTGTTGTTTTTCCCAATGTTAGTTAACATTTTCTATGATTGGTGAACTTGTTTCAATAATTCAAATTTTACATCATCACAATTAGTACCATTCAATAATTTTTTTTTTCATCTGAGTTCTTGAAATTGCAGTTTTTGGGAAATTTTTTTAGTTCAATTAGTTATTGTTTTATCGTTTCATTATGTTTCAGACATTGTTTTTGGAATTCTGCTTGCATTGTTTTTACAGGATGGTAGTATTTTCTCAGTTTTTCACATATTTTTTCATATGTTTCGTCCATTGGCGAGTTCGGTAAACACAATTTTATCAACAAATCATAAAAATTCGTACTTAGCTTTGTGATAAGTAAAGGTACCTTGGGCTACGCCGTCGGCTTCGGTTTTTTCGGCTACGTCGTTCAATAAAACGAAACGTTCAAATTGATGTTGCTATGCATTCCAATTTTCACGGGTAAATATTTCCAAGCCAGTGATCGTATTCATGACGGCTTCATTAGAAGTCTTGTGAGCAGTCTCTTGTTTTTAATCTGTGTATGCATTCATGTAAGTATTTCAGACATTATTCTCTGTATTTGGTTTCAATTTCTTTCGATAAATTATTTTTTACTCGAAAACTGTAGTTTTTTAAAGACTTGCTACGGAGAAAAAATTTGTAAGCGTACTTTTTGAACTCATACCTTTTCAAAAATTCCATTTTCCATTTTATTTGGGGAGCTATATGTTTCAATCATAGACTTAAATTATTTCGTAACCTTTTGGAAATCTACTGATAAGTATGGTGCCAGGATAAGAAATAGGAAACCTTAGAAGTCACCTTAGATGTCACTTCACAAAACTGGAAATGTTACTATAAAATGTTCATAGGTTTGAGTCATTAAGTGTTTAAATAACATACTACAACATACGGCAAAGCATATACTTTTTGACAAAGCCTATACATGAAAGACACACACGCCGTGTTTCTAATTATAATATGTAAATTGTTAAAATCATTTTCCAGTCATAGTGCAAGTAATGCAAAAGGATTTTGGGAACTAAAGAAAACAGCAGTATCTTGTCTGTTGAAAATTTTATGCATTTTTATAGTATGTATATATATATATATATATATATATATATATATATATATATATAAATATATATATATATATATATATATATATATATAAATATATATATATATATATATATATATATATATATATATATATGTGTGTGTGTATACGTATGTATATGTGCGTGCGAAAACATGCTGTAGATACGTAGACGGAGAGTATTATAACATTATAATTTCTTTAAAATACATTTTATTTTTTTAAATCTTAACCTTTTCATCACTGATTAAGTATATATCGGTTCTTGCCGACAACTATAAGTACGCAACCTCCCGGTACAGGGAAGACATTAAAACTTATTGGCACTGAATGAAGTTGAGATAATTTACCCGCCTTAATTTTTATCATTTCTGACATATCTATATGGTATAGTGCCAATGTAATTGCCTTTTGTTATATAAAAATAACTTTTGTCAATACTTCATATAAATTCAAAGCAATTTAAGCATAGTCATATCAATATTTTATCATAGATTTAAATTATTATTGAAAACCGTAAGCATACAAATTGAAAACCGTTTTTTTTAATTAAAAAATGAAAAGCATACAAATTGAAAACCGTTTTTTTTTAATTTAGCTAAAAAAGTAATAAAATAACGCCAACACAATATTACATCTACGGTTGCATACAGTCGGCTATGTGACTGACGAAGTAGATTAGTTTAATTACAATAGATGGCGCAAGTGAATTGGTGTTGTCATTTTTGATTTCGTTTATGTTCCTTTGCCTGTATCTTGGCATTTAGATCAATGGTTTCAATTATTTTATAAGATTTTTCTCCTATTTGCAAATTTTTTCGTTACAGTTTACACCCAATATTTGACTTGCTCTGCTTTACTTTATTTTACTTAACACATACACATGCACACACAAACACACACACACATATATACATACATATATATATATATATATATATATATATATATATATTTATAAATATTTATGTAATTTTAATTCTCTAAATCTGTCATGAAAAAAAAAGTTAACAATTATAAACCTTTAACGTCGTCATTAAATTGATTCTTTTCAGCAATTGAATCTGAACAAAAAGATTATTTTTTTTCATACAAAATTAAAGGAACTCTTGCACTCGGAATTTTGTGATGTACAGCAGATAATCTATCGAATCTTCATAGATTTATTTACTACCTTTAGTATTTAATCTTAATTATTGTTATGTACAGGATGCTAGAAATCCAGTGGGAGCCAATTAAAATAACACACGGTGCTTAAATGGGTCTAGTACTACTTTGATCTTGGAGCATTCATTAGTCTAAATGTATAACAGCCGGCTCGCAATGGGAATCGCGGCTGCTATTGTAACATTTAACACTCACGTATTATTAAAAGAGAAGATTGTATACAGTCCGCAAAACTAATCGAAAATTCACTTCTAAAATCAAAATTCCCTTTAACAGTTATAATGAAAAGAAAGTGCCCGTCAAAATGGAAGTAAGTAATTATTTGAAGAATTTAAAAATACGTTCCGTATGTAAGTAATTATTTGAAGAATTTAAAAACACGTTCCGTAAATAAGTAATTATTTGAAGAATTTAAAAATACGTTCCGTAAATAAGTAATTATTTGAAGAATTTAAAAATACGTTCCGTAAATAAGTAATTATTTGAATAATTTAAAAATACGTTCCGTAAATAAGTAATTATTTGAATAATTTAAAAATACATTCCGTAAATAAATAATTATTTGAAGAATTTAAAAATACGTTCCGTAAATAAGTAATTATTTGAAGAATTTAAAAATACATTCCGTAAATAAGTAATTATTTGAAGAATTTAAAAATACGTTCCGTAAATAAGTAATTATTTGAAAAATTAGAAAATTATAACTATTCCATCCTACGGAGTGACTTCGCTTGTTTACGCATACAGATGCATCAATACGTAGTAAACATTCTTTAAGCTTCGCTCTTCTTGGTCAAGTGCGCTCTATATGATTGGTTATTTGCCTTCTCGTTCTTTACGAATGTGACACACTTTGTTTGTCAGACATTACCGCATATGGCGTATCTCCTTTCTCCTTGGATCTGTGCATTGGATATTACTAATTGCCTTCGGATTCCTTAAGTAAATGCTTTCGATTATGAGTTTCCAAACTTTTGGAGCAATAATTCGTCCACCTATTTTATTAAGGTTCAGTTAAATTTACTTATAAATTAAACAAGCACATCGATACATACTTTTAGCTGGTATTACAGTGCAGTGCATTTTTTCACATTTTCTGACTGACTTAACTGACTTAAAATTCTTAATGAAAGTGATTTGTTAAACTGAATTTACTTTTATTTATTTTTTGATAAACTGAATTTAAATTACTCTGTTATTTTCTTCCCAGTAAACGCTCGAGATTAGTTTGCATTTTTGATGTCATGGGTGTCACCCATACAAGTAAATAGTTATATATTATCTACACACATTAAAAAATTACTATTTCAGAAAACCCATTTAATTTGATTGCTTATTGCCTATTAGTTAAGTATAAAATAAACATTTAAGTAGGTTGTCCTTAATGTATTGAATGCTAGTTTTTATATCACAATCAAGAGATCACAGTACATGCTGTGAGCATAGCAGCATTCGACACTAGTAATGGCCCACCATTGCTGTCTGTTCTCTAGATGACGGATAGTGAATAGATAGATAGATAGTTCAATGCGATATATTACGAGTGCCGTATATGGAGCAGCGAATAGCGCCTGGCAGTACAGCATGCAGCGGCGAGTAA
Source organism: Druceiella hillmani (assembly GCA_039881145.1). Classification (NCBI taxonomy): domain Eukaryota; kingdom Metazoa; phylum Arthropoda; class Insecta; order Lepidoptera; family Hepialidae; genus Druceiella; species Druceiella hillmani. The sequence continues at coordinate 30,559,205 of JAYKKI010000005.1, read as the reverse complement.
ATGTAAACAACATGATGTTTGTTTTTAAACCAGGATTAATTTACTCGGCGCGTAAGTTAACAATTAAACTCATCATTTTTCTATTAATATTTTATTAACAATTAAACTCATCATTTTTCTAATAATATTTTATTAAAACTATCACTGTATATACTAATGATTTTAAAGTTAATTTTGGAATAATATAATATGTAAAATGTAGCCTTATAAACTAAGGAAATTTTAGGAATTATTTTATATACTTTTTGGCAAACAATGTAATTCGACACTAGTATTTACCACTGTAATCTGAATCAGAATTTATCCAAAGTTTTCAGTAATTCTTTATTTTTGCTGCGTAGTTTATATGTATTATATCCAATAAAAGAATATAAAGCCTTTAAGAGCAGTAAAATACTGGAAAAGTAAAAGATGTAATTTATTTTCATGGTCCGTGTACGTGAATCATTAATCACCGGCGACTGCAATGCGCGAATAATATCATATTGAACGAATACAATATTGATTAACACTGTTTGGGTCTGGCGGGTATACTTTTTATGTTTTTATTAGATTGGTGCTAGTGTCAAATATTTTCTCAGATTTTCTAAATCGAAATACTTACTTGATATAACTCTTAAACAACATTATTTTAATTTGTCTTACATCAACCATTTCAAAATAATTTTTCGCGCAGTAACTACACACGCTTGATGGGTTTTTAAATGAATTCATATAATAAGAGAAACAGACATGATTAAGATATACATGGTAAGAAATAGACGTAGCTTCAAATATAATCTACGTATATTCAGATTATTATTACGTTGTGATTAGTGTCATTTTTTTCAATGGACAGAAAATTTATAGAGTGTGTTTACAATTAAAATAGAATGAATTTGAGTAATTTTAATTAAGTTAAGCAAATATGTAAACCGATCTACTAATTTGTTACCACTAAAAGTGTTATTTATTGCTAAAGAATGAAAAAATAAAGAAATTAACTCATTGGCAATTAAACGGCTTCGATTTATATTTATAACGGCAATGATTGTGTTAAGAAGTTATCTTTTTTCAATGGTTTGCCGAGAGAAAAAACAAATATTAAACTCAATTACAAAACAAGGAAAAGCGGAAAGCTTGCATATACAAATTTATTCGCGTAATGAATGTACAGAATATTTAGCCTTGAGTAGCAGGTTTAATAAATTATTCGGCAGTTTAACCGTTTTTGCCCCAGTAGACTAATATTTCGTGAGCATTAATCCTTGGGCTTGCGATTAATCCATGCATATTTATTTATCATAAGTTTATAGACATCTTGTTAGTTAACACGTAACCATTAAGAAGTTCGTAATAATTGATCGATATAAGTATATGAAAAAGCTAATAGGATGATAAATAGCCAGCGATAAGCGACCGTCGAAAACGTATGTATATATGTTTGATAAACTTTTTGCATAACCTTTGATGAACCGGAATTGAAACACGTTTAGTGATTATAATTATATTATTCATTTATTGAGTGAATAATTATTTTCAGTTATCTGTAGCTTTACCGAATTTGAAATCGTTATTATGTGACGTTAATGAAATTCTAATATCGACTTTAATGATTTTGTGAACTTTTGTGTGAGATATTGGATAACAAATATTAAATAATTTATTTCCCTGTTGTCATATACATTTAATCACTTTTAAGATTGCCTGGAAGATATCTTTTTACGGATATGGCTTTTATAAACTAGTTCTTTTATAAACTTTATTTATGCCTCCCTAATAATATTACGTGCATTAAATTGAGGGTATAATAGTTTGATTTGTTTTACTTTTAAAGGCCAATAAACTCTAAAATATCTAAAAGAAAATTCTTTGGCAATTATGAAAAAATCATCATCGTTCATAGGATAGCCCGTATCCTTTGAAATGCGACTCCCATAAATCTGAATAATGCATAGAAAATAAAAAAAGTTGTTAGTAGAAAAATAAGATAAAAACGCACTGGATATAAACGTGAATTCGTAAGAGAACTAAATATATTACAAAATTTAACGACAGACGGTCAAGTGAACGAATACACGGAAATTAGTGAATGCATGAAAATTAGTGCTTACATCTATAGACTAAAAAAATAAAAATATTAGGATAATAAAAAAAATCGCTTATTAAAAATCAAATTTACAATTTATAAACGGGCAAATGTAATTTTTTTTTCATTTTTTATAGATAATTTTATCATATTAATCATCACACTCTGAATAAAATTATTTAAGTTTAACATGTTGCCTGAATACTGTAATTCCAAAACGTTCTTGCCAAGTTTCCCAAAAGCAGTTAAATATATAATTTTGTTTAAATGCCACATTTTCAATAGATTGGGAGTGAATAAAATATCGTATTTTCAAAACAATGCAAATTGTTAATATTATTAATGGAGAAATTAAACATTTTTTTTTTTCATTTGCCATATTGAGTTATGCCGATCTTCGTAGTACGTTGTTAAAATCGTTAACTATGAGCAAGCATTACAAAATATTATTTGAAGTAACTATGGTGAGCAGTAAAAAGAAAAAAAACACCAAAAGTAACTTAGCAAAGTGTCACAAAACACTTAGAGTATATATATATATATATATATATATATATATATACATCACACATATATTTATATAAAGAAGCGTCTATCAATGGACCACCTACCAACCATGTTGTGTTCAATTCATCGCTTAGTGCATTACGCTGTGTCTCATACGATATAAAGCTTTTATTACTTTTAAGGTTTAACTGCACGGAAACTTTGACATCGTGAGCATTTGTTCTGAAATTTACGATTTTCATGAGTAAGCTACTTACGCTTTGCGTTTTAAATGTAGAATTTGTATTTAAATTTTTAACCAATGATATCTTTTTGCAATTTAAATTTCAATTTTTTGCTTGTTTCAAAAAATAAAAGGTCCTCAAATGGACTATATTCTTATATATATATATATATATATATATATATATATATATATATATATATATATTTTTATTAAAACATATCTAATCAGAAAAAGTTAATCGAATATTAAATTATATTTTGTTACTATGCCTACCTATTTACTTTTTTCTAAATTGGCGCCGACTCTAAAAAAAAAACCCACTAATTATTAGTGTCCATTGAAAAAACGATTGACATCGATGTACGATGTCAATAGTTTTTTAGGAACAATAATAATTAATCACAAGTTTTATGATTCTGCCTTTTCTTATTTGTTCATAACCAACTCAATGCGGTAATTGACTCATTCTAAACTTTGATATTTTTCGTACAATATTGTGAAATATAAGTTAATTAAAAACCAATAATGAAAAAAATTCAAAAATTGATTGAAAAATAAGCCAGTTGTAGGCTTCTAAATTTGAAGATATGGATAGAGTTGGGTATATCCCTGTCTCTTTTCCTCTCGTAGAATATAATGTGCAATATTAAAAATGACCTCACAACATAGTATAGCCGCCCTTCTCTAAACATTTAAACTTTTTAACTCGGTAAATTTTCAAGATTATTAAAATTTTTCTTTACTCTTCATCAGCTTGAACCTTGAAATTATGATTAAAGAAATAAAAATTTTTTTGTCAAATTCCCAATAGTGAATAAATTCACTATGGATTTGCTAACAGAAAATCATTGCCCGAAGTACAATTTTAAATATTTGCTTTTGTCCAGATATATAAATTATCTGTACCATACATTGATTTAATCACAAAATTTTCATAAAGCAAATCCAAAGCAAGTTTAAACTGACTCTGCCTATTTTTATTTGCATTAAGTAATACACACACACACACACACACATGTACATGTGCGCACGCATACTCACACGCACACTCACACGCACATTCACACGCACACGCACATGCACATGCACACGTACATGCACACGCACACGCACACGCATACGCACACGAAATTTCACTATGTATATGATATAGTGAAATTTAATCTTTTTGTTTAAACAGGAAAAATGGTAAAAGAAACTTTCATTTAATTTTAGAAGACCTATCTAATCATATCCTACTACTAAATTAAATTTAAAATTTTACCTATGTGAACTTATCTCTATTTGTTTTACTTAATTATTCCTGTTAATCACAATAGTTAATGAACGAATTCAGTCTGGCAAATGAATTTTGACTTGCGACCCCACAGCGACACCAATGAGAATACACTTTAAGCGTGACTGATTATTTTAACTATTTTTCATGAATATCATAAGACTATTAGATATACTATTAAAGATAACAAACAATTGAATAGTAGGTAGAATAAAACTTTGATCAAAGGGATTTTAACTTTGTAACAGCAGCATAAATGTTAAAGTTGAAGATTTCATTCACTATTAGATATGCCATTCAAGATAACAAACAATTGAATAGTAGGCAGAATAAAACTTTGATCAAAGGGATTTTAACTTTGTAACAGCAGCATAAATGTTAAAGTTGAAGATTTCATTCACTATTAGATGTGCTATTAAAGATAACAAACAATTGAATAGTAGGTAGAATAAAACTTTGATCAAAGGGATTTTAACTTTGTAACAGCAGCATAAATGTTAAAGTTGAAGATTTCATTCACTATTAGATGTGCTATTAAAGATAATAAACAATTGAATAGTAGGTAGAATAAAACTTTGATCAAAGGGATTTTAACTTTGTAACAGCAGCATAAATGTTAAAGTTGAAGATTTTATGAATCATCAAAGTTCAGTCTTAGAGTAATTATACAGTCAAACCTGTGGCACTGTTGCGCTTTCTGTTCGCAGTTGTTTTAAGTACCTTTTAATTTTAGCAAAGCTAGATGAAATAACTGAAAATAATCGGTTGGAAAAGTTGTTAAAATAAAAGTAAATAATAACGATTTAATTTTCTTATTAGGCATACTTCACTTCAAAAATTTGCCTCCATAAATTGTATAAAAATTATCGGTCACATGCTTACTTCTAACAAATCAGGCGTACAGAACTAGAATTTCATCGGCATGTTTTAGTTGTGTAGAAATCTAAACTACATTCATACTAGACAAGTGGAAACTGTTTTGATACAAAAATGCGTTTCTTCTTTGATGTGAATTTAATAAAAAATTGTTAGAGAAAGCATCAGAGTATTTTTCAACTTCCGTCTATAGTAACAAGTGCGGTATACAAATGTCGTTTGTTGCAAAAATAGTAAAACAAAAGATTGTTTACTAACTATCCGCATGGGCGTAGTTTTGGTCGATTTATAATTAATGCAATTTTATTAAATGAAGTCTAGTTAGTATTAATGCCAAAAGTTTCATTATTTACCGAGTTTTAGTTTAAAATAACTGTAAGTTAATTTCTATCACCTTTGAGATTTAAAGTATGAGATGTATTCACATATATAATACACTTGTAAGACGTGTGTTATACTGAAATTACATAATGCTGTAAATTTTCTAGCATTTATATTTATTAATAATGTTAACAGATATAAGCAAAGAAATATTCTCATTTAATTGGTTAAAACAAATAAGTTATGTGTATATTAACGATCTTTAAAGTTGCCCTTTATCTAGTTAGTCAAGCTTATGTAAACCTCTGTCGCGTTATTTTTGTGCTTGCCTCCTTCATCCAGTGAAGCAATATATGGATGTATTAAAATATAAACGGGAGCATGCATATACACATTTCTTCTTGTAATAAATGGTGCCTATTCTCGTAGCGGGAATTATGTTTGATGATTTATATGGAGGGTCAGTTGCTTTTGTAATCAAGTTGGAAATTATTTCGTGAACAACATTGAATGATTTGTTTTTTAGTTCGATGTGTTTTTTAGCTGAACGTTTTATACTAACGGACAATTGCTTTAAATAAATGGAATTGTAATCTATACATATAACAAAATTGTAACAGAGAACAGTCTGTATACGGAAAATAATTTGAAAAGTGTGATTGATTTAGCGTATAGAATTATAATAAAAGCCAGAAAACCTATTGTTAGAATTTTTATCTGTATATGTTAATTTGTTTGTCAATCACGCGAAATCTGCTGGACCGATTTTGATGAAATTTGGTGCGGTGAAAAAAAAAATGTAATAACTTTCCTTATTCTGAATTTCATGCAAACGACGTCACAAGCACAGATAGTATATACGAGCAATACAACCTTTTTTAAATTGTTTCATTTCTGGTAGACATTATTATGACTTAATGGGAAAAATATTAGACTGAAAAAGTTATTAAGAAGAAAATACGGTTACATGGAGTGTAATCATAATAAAAAGAGAATATAAATAGATTTGATAGATGTTAAGCTTTTCACCTTACAGTTACAAATAGATACAATTGTTACATAAAGTAATACGTTTAGATAAAAATGTAAGTACGATATATTTGTGTCACAACATCACATAAGAAAATAAATTTATTTCCTCAAACCCATTGAAATACTTTAAATGAAATCAATTTTTTCGAAAAATATTTCTTGCTGTAAAAGCTTCCAGTTTTTATTGCACTGTTTGTTCTATAAATAAAAAGTTTTAAAAGCTTTTTTTTAAATATTTAATATTCGTAAAGCAGTGACAGTTTCATTTTAAGTTAATTCTATATTTTTCTTTACCGTGGTATCCAGAATGAAGGTATTCCATAAAATTTCAATGCTGTTAAAGTAAGATAAAGAAAGTAAAATAGTTTTGGAAGAAAATTTTCTGCGATCTCTGCTCTAATAGTTTTCTTTGAAAACTTTGCTTTAAAGTTTTGTTTAGTAAATTTTTCCCGTTAACTGAAGAGAAACTTAAGTTTATGTTAAACGATACCTATACATATTTATCAGTGTAGCAAAAAAGCAACGAGGAAATAGCGAGTGAATTCTGTTTGCCTCTGCGAGTATTACTTGTATTCATATTTAAGGTTTCGAATCTCACAAGAAAAAAAGGAACCATATTAAAATCACTCACGTGTTTACCCATATCTCTGGTTTTCGTAACTACTTTCTTTTTTTAAAGAAATCTTTTGATGTAGAAAATGAAGTGATCGATTTTTTTGAGCGTTTCCAGAAAATGACTTATAGCTTAAAGAATAAATAAAACCATGGTTTTAAATCTTATAAAATAATCATGATAATTTTAAATTTAAATATTATTTACAATGTGAAAAATAAATTTAATAATTTGTAAATAGTTTGACCAAAATATTATGGACACCAAAACGTTTAAACTTATATCGATAAGTGTGTAACACTCCTATTGCGAGTTTTACTTGTACTTAGTAGATTTTCTGAGATCATAACGTACTTTTGTTCTTGTATTTTTTCTCTACATATATATGAAATTTATATCGATGTTTCCTAGCTCATAAAGTATAAAAGCTACAATAATTATTTTGTGCAAGTATTATTTTACAAATTTTGTGTACCATTTGTTACCTATAAGATGTACTCAATAATTTTTATTGAAAGAAAAATTGCAAACACTTGATATAATATATTATTCCAATAGATATTTACAAATTTATTGATAAGCTCAAAGAACTGAGAATGGAAATTTAAAAAATTACAAATTAGAATATTCAGTAACTGAAATTGATTGCTCATACAAAAAATTAAACTGCAAAAATATATAAATATTCAAAACTAATGAAAATACCATGTTAAACTTAGGAAATTTCAAATGAAAATAATAGTGGTTGAAATTAAATTATTATTTTTTCTTTTTAAATTAAGTAAATATAATAGTTTAAAATAATGGGAGAAAAACAGCACGTTTATTTCTTAAGGAAAATTTAAAAATAAATAATTTTCATCACTGTCTTTGTTTTTGATCCATATTTCTTACTGGTTTGTCTGCTACAAAACGTTACTCATTCTCATAAACCTAGTAACTACTGCACATGTCATACTTAGGCAACCCTGCTAGTTATACGCAGGTAGAATCCGACATGTGTGCCATTTTCGAAAAATCGAATATGTTAGATGCACATAGGTTACAATCGCGAACGCATTGTCACAAAACGCCGAATTGTGTAATTAATTAGTACAGAAGTCATAGTGAGACATCCAATTTAGAAAGAGATGACTTTGGGAGTATATATCATTTATATTATATCATTTATTTCAAATCTAATAGTTATTATTACTAAATTTTTTGTAACAAAAATTGACATGTACTTTTTAAAAAATTAGTGAAGGTGTAAACAAGCGCAGATGTTTTATCGATTAAAATTATTGCTGCTATAAATGAAATGTCAAAAATATGGATCCACAATAATGAAATGTCCAAATTATGACGATATTATTATTACTCATCACAAAATATATCTATGGAACCCTTTTTTATATTTATATGAAATTTTATTCACTATAATTGAAAAAAAACCATTAATTTATCAATCAAAGTTTTAACGGAGAAAACTTGTAGTTTTTTTGGACAACTGCCAGCATGTTAAATATTAATCATTATTGGTTTTATTATTTTCCTAGATTCTCAAATGATCCAAATATTATGTTTTAATTAATTATTTTATCTATTATATTTTTCTAGTTTTTCTTAATTCTCCATTTATGTTTTTGATTTATTATGTTATTAATGTACTACGGTTTACTTTTTTTTATAAAAACATACCCATATATTATATTTTTGACTTGAAGAAGAATGCTTTGTATATAAGTATTGCTTAAAAATATGACAATTATATTTATGTTAAGTCATGAACTTCAGAGCCCACATTTAAAATAAAAATGCGGTTCTCTCATTAGTTACCTACTCTGAAATGCGGAAAATAATAAGAATTTTTATTTTTTTAATAACTAAATTCTATTATACATTTACTTTAAAAGATACGTATTAGAAAATTTACAATTTATATTATGCCGGTCACATACATTTTCAAATGTGTACTTTAGATAAATCTACTCAAGTACCGAGTCACTAAAATGTGCTAATAAGAGTGTTAGGTACTAATGTACCAGGAAATAATTTCAATTCTCCCTTTTTTATTATCCACCAGATTTCCTTTACTTGAAACTTCAAATGTGTACTTGAGATAAATCTACTCAAGTACCTACTCAAGTACCGACTCACTAAAATGTGCTAATAAGAGTGTTAGGTACTAATGTACCAGGAAATAATTTCAATTCTCCCTTTTTCATTATCCTCCAGGTGATTTCCTTTACTTGAATTGTGCTTATATTTGTATGACTTAGTTTTGCTTGTACATTGGAGAAATTTTATCTTTATCAACCTTACAAAATTAGTCCACATATGATGACGTTTTTCCGATTTCACAATTAATACGAAATAGAGGTAAAAGACGACATTGTGCTCATTTTTACAATTTTGATTGTTTGTGTAAATATTGGTAATTCAAAAGTTGCTACAGAATAAATAAACAATGAAAAATGGTCATTCTTATTATCTACAGAATGTAAGACATTAAAATTATTATTAAAATTAGTTCGACCAATTTTATAAAAGAAAGTACTCATTACAAGTTATCATTTTCGATAGTGAGTAGCTTGGTAAGTAAATACTATCAAATAATGTTTACAATTATAAGGAATCATTTTCTATAGTGAGTAGTTCGGTAAGTACAATCGAACAATGTTTATCGATATAGTTACGGCCCTGAGAAATACGATTTGAAGCACATTTGATTGACGCTTTAGCTGTCCTATTACAATAAAACTTGCGCACGGCGTTAGCCAACCAGAAGTGAATTCGATTCCTTTGTTCCCCTAAAATTTTGATACTATTTGTTTTATAGTGTTTTTCTGTAATTACTGGTTTAGCCATTATTAAGTCCATACTCATTCTAATGGCTCTAAGATCTTGCTAGCATAATAGTTAATTGAAATATTGTTAGGTATTAAATAGTTAGTTTTATCTGGGTAAAAGAAAACACTCTGGAAACCTAAACAATTAGAAAAACTTCTCCTGATAGCGACACTCTGATTAAAGTTTAATTTGCAAAGTTTTTATTTGTTCATAGCTTTCCTCTTTTTGTATCTGAGATAATTAATGAAAAAAGTATGTAAATAAATCGTATTGTAACTAGTATTCATTTGTGGAACACAATAGAAATTTTCAGAATATTGAATCATCATATTATTGAAATGAATTCTCATTTTTATATATAGGAAATGCTTCCCTTTAAACTGGAAAGCTTTAGAAATTACAGAAAACTATTTCAGCAAAGCCCGCTGCTACCAAAACTACGTTAATTTATTCGATCCTCTTCATAATGCTTTTCACTTAATTGATTTTATCGCTCCTAAATAAGCTTTGAAATTACAAACTTTCATAGGATTTTGTCATGAAATATAAAGTTTGAAGACTGTCTTGTAAAAGCTAATAGAATTAAGATATAAATTAGTTGAATTAATTTATAAAAATCCTACTTTCATGAATATCTCTTAGCATTAGGCGTACAAATACGTATTGACTGTGCTCTGCCTGGCGCAGGATTTGCCAGAAAAAAATTAATTTATATTGAATGCCGTAAATAGTGCTTTTAAAAATGTATCATGGTAAGAATTATCTAAGTATTTGACTATTTTTAAGTATTATCTTGATTATGGAAGATTCATTAATTGTTGGAGTATACAAATTAAACTTCATGGTCCCATATTACGTTCTCGAAATATTTTAAGGTTATACAAATAAATTGGTTTGTAATAGTCCCATGTAACGTCTAGTAAGTATCCCTTTACTTGAAGTAAATGGGTTTATTTACAGAGGAAAGTATACGTGAGGAAATAAATTTATCATATTATTGTCATGTACTTTTATATGTATGAATATTTTGACCGAATAATTTACACGGTTTTTTAAATATTTTAATTTAATTTGTAATAAAACTTTTAATATCTCTTTGTAGTAAAATTCATACCAGCAGTGACTTCATTACTTTCAGGACAACATTAAATTAAAAGTCCATATTAAATTAAAAATTTAAATATTTACAACAAATTTTAATGAAAATAAATTTTGAAAACTACGAATAGTGTACAAGAGTTTCTCCGGATGGTCTTATTAAAAACTCGTGTTTCAGAATGTTGGAATTCAATTTTTTGTATTTTTTCAAGCTAGAATTTTAACTGCGGAGGCGGCTTCATTCAGCGCTTTATTGACACTTTATGTAATGCGTTTCATAGCTATATAGCTATAAAACGCATTACGTAATTCAGTTCTAATTGCTTAAGAATCTTGTTTGCGGAAACTTTACATTTTCCAAGTCACATTTACATACATCGCAATTCTATATATATCTTCATGGCGAACATGTAAGTTTTGAAATACACACGGGGAACTAGAATTGCTCTCGGAAAATTTTATTATTCCGAAATCAGTCGGAAATATTTTATTATTATTTTTGCGCTTTACTTCCAAGAGCTTTACTTCCTTTTGTTCTTTTTTTTTGAATCCACGCATTTGCTCGCGTCGAATTTAAAATTGAGAACAAACTTAATTTATGGAGGAGTACTGAGTATATCAAGACGAAATGTTTTCTTTAATTTGTATTTCACTTTCGTGAAAGGAAATAGAAACGCATCACGTGAACTGAAATGCAGTCAAATTAATTTACAGAAAAATATTTCTAGTGGTTGTTGACAATAGCAACTTGCGAACTATTAAAAGAACGACTTGGTTTGTCTAATTATTTATGCTAATATGTGATTATCAATAATATTCATATTTCGATCGTAAAGTGTGCCTTTAATTTTTCAATTAAAATTTTTTTTCTTGGCAATTATTGGATACTGAGAAAAAATCAATATTTAGTCGTATAGTAGCACAATCTGTGGAAAAGATAAAATAGTTTTTGATTATTCTCTAAGAAAATAATCAATTTTTTGAGATATATTTTACATGTCATCAGTGGGTACAATTAAGAGGAGGATTATTACTTATTATATTTCGACTGTGATTAATGCATTAAATGGTGAATTTTGGTATTCTTATCCTAAGAAGCTGAAAGACTTCGACAACTTTGACTTATCGAATGGTGGAAAATGGTTATTAGTATAGTTAATAGTGGCCTCGCTTTTTGCAGTTTTCGCTCACTTATTTATATAAAGCCAAAATTCCAAGAAAATTGTTCATAAAATGTGCGACGGCACTTTTTCGAGCTCGTGGATCGAAATCCTAAAAATGAAATGAAAAATATTTAATAATATATCATAAAAACTGGTTTAGTTCATAGCGGCCTTGAAATTTTGAAATATATATGGAATATTAAAAAAAAATCCCATTCCAAACCACAAAAGCACTAAAACTCTCAGAATTAACTGTAAATTTCTCCTTACTACATTAATACTATTATATAAAATTTATACCAGAATAATTATTAGTTCATTACAGATCAAATTTTATACTTTTTTGAAAAATAATTAACCATAAAATTTTAAATAAACTTAATTACAATTGCCAACTTGGCATATAATGCAATACGTCGGCCGGTCATTTTATGGCCATTACACTTTTAAATTAAAAACATGAAACGATATTGATCAGAAATTTGATGTAAATGCTGAAGCGGTGTCGGGGGACATTGTAACAGGATTGGATTATCAAGTCTCAACAAACTCAATGCCTCTATGGATTTATCATCTACGCCATTTTGTTTGCATAGTACTACACATGATGATGTTGCTGACATGTGATGAATTACTACTGAAAAGTCAATGCAAGACGCAGTCAAAGAAGAACGAGAGGTTGTAATATATCTTGGTGACGTGAATGGTGCCGGAATAGCAATGATAACAGTAGAAGCTGATTCATGTTGGATAAATGATTTTATAAAACTAATTATGTAGCTTTATCTGGATGTGCACCAATCACTGCTTGAAAGTTTTAAGTGCTCAATAGAGGAAAGAAATCTTATATATAAGGTATTAATAACTGACGGTGACTAAAGCACATACAAGAACATTCTCGTAAGCAGGTTGTATCCTGGTGTACCTGTACAAAAAATAGAGCCTACCAACCACTTGTTGCGGAACTACGATGATAAAATTATACAATTGCAAAAGGATACTACGATCCCTCTTAGTGAAGGCAAACTTCTAATAGAATGTCTCTAATAGAAGTCTTATTAGGTTACGTTCTGTCATCCACTCTGCAGATAAGTTTAAAATGAATAAAATGTTTCTACAGAGACAAAAACACTTAATTTGTAGAAAGATATATTAAATAGTACATGTCATGTTTTTGGAGTCCACGCGGAATGTGAAGATAATTACTGTATACTAGAAAGATAAGCAGAACAATATCTGGGTCCTATATTACCAAATTTAGTGCTGAAATTACGGAAGAACACATCTCATTTGGCATTTAATGACAGGAACCCCCTCCAAAATTTCACTAACAATCCTGCCGAACAATTTAATAGTGTCGTAGCCAAAATGGTGGGTGGCAAGGGAATTAATTATTTTTTAAAACGTTCATACTAATCAAGCTGCTACGCAGCAGTAATCGATTTCAATGACAGAAAACCGCAATACACATTATATAAGATACTGTAGGGCAAGAGATGAGGAAAGTCTAAAACGGAATTAGAACGCAAAAGACATGCTCAAAGTACATTCTACATAAGTCGTCCAAAGCCCTGTAAAACTAAATTAAATTTTGATAAAACTGATGAATATTATAGCAATGAATGTCAACATCTAGATATAAAACAAAATGGTTTTGAAAATGCAAAGAAGCTGTTTTAAAAAAAAACATTACGCAACAGACATTAAATCGTTTTGAGATCGAGTGCAATACTATTCTGAAAGCAGAAAACTCGTTATGGGTCGAATTTCGGAGATGCATTTTAGCGGCATCAAAATTTTTAAAATTTGCAAGAGACGTGCAAACCAAAATTCTGCCCCCCTGGTGAAAGCTATTTTGCATAGATTTAATTTAAGTCATGTACCATCCGTCAGATATGGAAAAAAAATTAAACCAAGGCCTTGGAACATCAGGGTGTACAAGAAAATATTCAAATCAAAAAATGTGGGCTATTTATCGATGACCAGTACTGCTTTCTCGGAGCTTCTTCTGACGGTATTTATGAAGAAGGATTAGTTGAGATTAAATGTTCCTCTTCCGCATTCGGTAGAGACCCAGAAGAAGGGACTGCAAGAAAAAATCTAATATTTCAAAAGGAACCATTTAGGCGAACTTGCTATGAATGAAAAGCACTATTGGTTTGGCCAAGTCCAGGGCCAACTTTATATTTCGAATACGAATATCTCCTTTTTTGCAGTGTGGACTGATCCGAATTACGCAATGAAATTAGTGAGGGGCACAAAAACGATTATTTTTGGAAAATCGAAATTTTACCCAAGTTCACGCATTTTTACCATGAGTGCATGATTCCAAAAATAATTGATCCTCAAAAAGCCAGATCTATGCCACTGAGGCACATTGTTTTCTAATTTCTGTTATCTACTCCCGTATCGTAAAGTTCCAATTTTGAAACTGCTATCAGTAGCATAATGACCATCATAATGACATTGGCTCAAAAAGCAAATGTTTAAATTTTATTACAATTTCTTTTGAAAAAGCTAGGCAACATTAATTTTTCATTCATAAAAAAAAAGTAATACGGCCTACTTGTCAAGACATTAAAAAATTATTGAAACTTATTATAAATAAAAATTCCAAGCAATACTACGTTCTTACACTTAGCGACATCTCTTTCTATGGTTAATAATTTTTTTTCTTCAAACTTCATTTTACTTTATTGGTCGTAGATAAAGTATTGTATGACACTGCACGTAATTAGCAATTATAACACTCGTGCAACTAACAGTACACGTATTATTATTGCCATTATTATACGACAGGGATTAGTGGGATATAGGTATAATTAATAATAATAATAATAGGGTTAGTGGAATATAGGTATAATTAAAGTAATGAAATTGTTGTTCAATTTCGTTGACTGATCATGCCCTTTCAGGTTTTGCTAACCTTTACCTTAAATTCTTTATAATCTAAATTTATTGATTTTTTCCTACTAGTTTTAGTCCGTCCCGTGATTATTGAATTACTTATCAACAAAAAATTAACAATATTAGCAAATCTTATTTAACAAATAACTCAATAGTTGAAAAAGTATCAAAATCGTTTAGTCGTAGTTACAGCACAACGACGCGAACTCCTGACGCCGAGCGAATTGTCATCATGCTTCAATGTACCTAAACTTTCAGAACGCAATTTTGTGATAGGCCTCTTAGGGCTAAATTTTTATTATGCTTTACTTTCATAAATTATAAAATATTTATTGGGTATTTTTTAAGATGGAAATAGAATTTATGTAAATAGTTCGTTACAGACATATGACGAAACGTTTTCGATAAAAGGTCATTTGTAAAACAAAACTGCTCTGTATTATGCAAACTAGGCACGAAATTCATACAATAGAAGAAAAAGCAGGTTACATAATTACTATGTCACCAATAGAACGCAATTCACAGTTGAACTAGCAAGATTTGCGTTCAGTATGGAAGCAGGTGGATGACTTATACTGAAATTGAGGAACTAAAAAAAATTACCTGTAAATTATTTGATTACTTTTATTTAGGAGAAATAAATAATGAAAATGCAGATTTTTAGCAAAAGCTCTTATTATATTTTTAATACCGAAACTGGCAAAATGGGAATCTCATTTTTGTGTGGAAGGGATTTAAAATAAGATGAATTTTTCTTTGTTAAAATTTTAAGGATTGATTCCTAATATAAATTTGTATATTTTTTTATTTTCGACCTCATTCATTGACATGTATGATCTAATATGTTTACGGATCACGTCAAATAAAAACTGACATTAAATTTTTCATAATTTTTTTATATTTACTATTTGCAGCATTATTATAAGTGATTGCCATTTTAGAAAAAATATCGGCACATAAATAGAAATTATTCTCAAAAAAATTAGATTTTCATTCGAATTAATGAAATACAGAAACCAAAATATACTGCCTTTAGAGAATATAAAATAGATTAAATACATAACAGATGTATGTTCCTAAAGTAAAAATGAAACATAATAAAAAATTCAAACATCAACACAAGGCATTCTGGTTTAAAATATAGTAGAAAAATGTGTTGGGACAAATTACGCACTTAAATTGGAGCCAACGATCAAAACATTGACACCGAATTCGAGCGTTTTTGTTGATCGCTGAGCATTAAATACTGATCGATTTTCAAAGTCATCGATCAGTTTGTTGTGAAATATGCTCAGTTTGATACAAGTGGTACCCTAAACCAACAAGTAACAAGACGCTATTTATCAATAAGCTGCCACAACAAATCATTCTGATGATTCCCAACTACGGAAATTTCAATATTGAAATGGAGGTGCATTTGAATAACGATTGGAAGTTCTACAGAACAATTTTCATTGTAATAATACTGCAACACACAGGCGTAAATAAAAAAAGAGTAAGGCTTTAAGCTTTTCCGCTGGTCGTTTGAAGAAATTAACAAAGTCATTAAAGCTATTTTTGTAAAAGTATATGTTTTTGGTTCATCAGTAATTAATATTTAGTTGGATGTGTAAATAGAATATAAAAAATAAAATGGATATTATATAAATTTTAAACAGTATTTCCCCCTTAGTTCAAAAGTTACGTAAAGTCGTGATCACACATGTGTGATATTGGATAACATATTTACGTATAAACACCACGTATACACAAATTGTTTCAAAGTATCTTTCAGTAATAACGAATAATAACGAAGTTATCATGTGTATCTTACATATTACATTGTCGTATCACCTTAGTTACAATAGCAACTATATTTTTTAGAAGTAAAATTTAAAACAATTTATTGAACCAAATCAACAGTCAATTTTAAATAACAAAACAATCACAAGAATATTATTCATAACATGGAATGCAGAACCATAATATCACTATAGCAACGATAATAATGTGAGAGCTATCTGCTACTGCACCCGCGTTGCTTTATATAATCGAAACAGTTAGTAATTTCGAGATTATTTGATGTAACTGTTATTGAATGGAATCTTGGACGAAGTTCTGGAACATTCTCTCACACTCATTCTCCGTCGTTTTATTTTTCTATTACGAATTATTTTTATATATGACATACATACATTTTTGAGGAAAGTTATGAAAATAACAAGAAATATTACTTAAATACGCAATTTTGGTAAACAATTTTAGCTAGTCCTAATATTGTATGAAAGCAAAAGTGTAAGCCTTAAACTTGAATCTCGATAGACAATACGTAATAGTAATTAAAGTCAATAGCATTTTTCCCCTGCGTACTACATCAATTTTTTATCTTTCAGTTAATTAAATCACTAATAGGTTAATTAAAAATTTCTTCTTTCCTGTATAAGCCTCTATAAGACATTGTGTAAAAATAAATTAGATATCCAATTGCGACCTTTGTGTGTGTTTTTTTTAAGTTATTAAGGCTGTATATTTTAGCCTCAATAAATATATTTCATGAAACTTTTCTGGTAAAATATTATGAATTCGTTATTCGATGAGGAAATCTTTTTCCAGGAATTCTTAGGTTTTTGTCGTATTTTCATTTTATAGTATAGTAATATATTTTTATAGTGTGTAATATAATTTTATTGTATACTAATATAGAAAGTTGTAATTGTATAGTATCCGATTAAATTAACTTTTATATAATGTTTCTTTGCCAATGTATTACGGACACTTAAAACCTTAATTGAAAATTCACTATAAACTGTTTAGTTTACTTCTTTTACAACACATTGTAATGCAAGTAACATTTAAAAAGTCATGTTTAGTATATTTCATATATATATATATATATATATATATATATATATATATATATATCTATATATATATATATATATATATATATAAATACTCGTTACATATACCAATTGTGTTAGACTCTATACACTGTAAAATATAAGTTTCAATATTATTCAATAAACTTTTTTTTACTGTGCTCCCCAAGATTTCGTAAAAACATATCTTTAAAATTGTACTTGCCTTATTCAATCATCCAAAATAATATTTACGACTACACTGATTGTATCCGAAAAACGTAAATATCAAACTTGTTTTAGTACGAGGTTAGCCTCGGTCACGAGAAAAATACTGAAATAATTCACGGAACAAGAAAAATAGGAAGCTCTCATATGCAAATTTCTTTCCGTAATAAATAAAGCTCTACTCGTAGCAGGACTTACGCTTGTAAGTTACATGGGGGATATATTGATTCTGCCAAAAAGTCGTATTTTGTTTCACGAACAATGTTCAGGTTGGTCGACTTTTTTTAGATTCGTAATTATTTGATATGGATAACTTTGACTGTGACGATATTGTTTTCTATACATTGTATACACTTACGATTAAGAGCAATTTTTTATATACAGATCTGAACTCCTTTATTAAATACTATAATTTACTATTGAAAATTGAAAAGAATAAATCACGTGTTTATGTAACAACACGTGATTTATTCTTTCAAAAAATACAATGTTCAATATCTTTCACATGTTTATGTAAATACGATGTATACATATAGCTATGAAGTTTGTTAAAATTTTGTTAATATATGATTGAAAAAAATTGTAAATTTTTTTGATATTGGGTATAGTAAGATTGTAGCTGAACTTTCACATTTTATGTTTATTGACTTACCGCACATAATGTTAATTTACAAAATGTTGCAATAGGCACAACATTACAAATTGTCTCTAGACTATAACCATATCCTAAGGTAGTTTTTAAGACTTATGCAAATCTCTATTTGTACAGATTTTACGACAGTATTTTTTTAATGTAATTTTTGAGAACAGGAAAAAATGAGCAAATAATAGCAGAAGCCAATAATAAACATAAGAATCACTCATTGCATGGCTGCTTCATGGCTATTCTACTTCTGCACAAAATTTTGTGATTTAGTGGAAAATTCTTCGAAAAAGTGATTATGTAACTAGTGAAGATTTTTAAAAAGTACAAAGAAAATCATCACTTGTATAGATTTTTACGGTACTAATTTTTTTTTTAAATGATTTGACAAGATGTTCTTTATCTAAAAAATAATTTGTACCGCTATAAATGTACCACCTGTATAATATTCAGTTAAGTTCCATTTATTTTCCTATAACGTGAAGCCCTCAAGTTAATATAAACGTATTTTATTTACTTAAATAGATTAAAACATTGTTATTTTTAACTAGATCTTACATCACATCCATTAGGATAACCTTTGTAAACAGTTCAAGCAATTATAACTTGGTTTGGAGGATTGCATATTTCTATTTATGTGCTAATTGTGACCGCGACTTCGTTTGCGTGTGGACCTACAAAAATATTATTAAGTTAACTGCAAGATTAGTACACGTAGCGCCATTTATTATCATAATTATAAAAGTAAACTTTTTAAGTGAGCACACTTTTGTGTTCAATCTTAAAATTGTAATATCTTCTTTTTAGTTAGTGAATTACGATAAAACATAGCTATATGTTACCTCACACCCAACAGAATTCACCAGTAAAAATTTCATCGAATTATTTTTGGCTGTTCATGCGCAATGCATGAACAAAAAAATAGTCTCATAAACAAATGAACAAACATTTAAAAAACCATATTTAAATATTTTATTATTTTGTTATGTTTCTATAAATAATATTTATAGTAAATGCCTTCGACGTACGTATGAATCAATTCCGTTGTTTTATTATATGTATTGACAATAAAGTAGGTAAAAATCAAATTTATATATTTAAATTAAAATAGATATACTACATAATTGTGTAATTATTACGCGTCGAGTAGCTAGACACTTCTTTTTATTCGTGTAATTTTTTCCGATTCCCACGAAGGAAAGACAAAATGTTACTACAAGTCAATCCCTACATTCTTCAAAATTCCATATTAAGTTAGTAGTTTTTACGTGATGCATGTTTAAATAAACAAACAGATAAAAATTCCAAAAGCACTATTTTTGTTTTTTGTTACTTTTATTATGCAACTCTTAATAATTATTTCGTAAATGTCTTCTATGTTCAGCCATGCCAATTCTACAATGTTATTAGATGTATCTTGTGTTATGTTGGGTCTAGATACATTTGTTTGGGTATGTTTATGTTGGGTTAAGTTATGTTAGGATGGGTTATGTTTTGTTGGGTTGGGTTATGTTGGGTTATGTGGAGTTGGTTTGGGTAGTGTTGGGTTATGTTAGGTTATGTTGGGTTATATTGGGTTGCGTTGGTTGTGTTGGGTTATGTTGGGTTGGTTTGGGTTATTTTGGATTATGATAGGTTAAGTTGAGTTGTGTTGGATTGGGTTGGGTTATATTTAGTTATGTTGGGTTGAGTTGGTTTGGGTTGGACTGGGTTATATTGGATTGTGTTACGTTGGTATGGGTAATGTTGGATTGGGTTAAGTTATTTATGTCTGTTTCATGCATCTCGCCGCTTTCAGTTTACTTAAGCTCTTACCACTCCTGCATTATTACACACTTCACGCCTGGCCACGCCCATTTCGCCAAAGTATGTCCGATGTGAAAACATTTCATTATGAGAATTAAAATATACGAGGCGCCCTTTATTGTTGTAAGTCAATGTTTGTGTAATTACTGCACTTCGAGCTGGGTAATTCTTTGTTGTTGTTGTTGTATTAAAGCAACGGAAATGTATTTTAGAAAATATTCAATTCTTACATCTCCCCTTGAATAAACCGATTTCGCTGAAATAAAAAAAATCTGAATGCGAGTAACGCGCGGTTGAAGTAAAACTGCTTTGAATGTTGGGATAGGTATTATGTAGTCGAAGTGTGTTTATTTTGCGAAGTAACGAATACCAATAGTAAATATCTTCCTTCCATCCGTTAATCCGTTAAGAAATCACAGTGTTCATCCCCAGAACTCATCATCAGACCATTGACTTAGTTGATGGTGTAGTTATTTTGCAAAGTAACTACTATTAGTAGCCAATATCTTAGAATCACGGTTAATTTACTACTATCCGTTAAGAAGTTACATTGTTCATCTCCAGAACTTATCATCACACTCTGACCTGGTTGATGGTGTCGATATGTAATACATATATGCTCATGAAATTCTATAGTCAATCGATGTTTTCAAATATAGGAATCTGCGTAACCAAGCGATATAATTTATTGAACGTTATTTCCGTCCGGAAAAAAATGTGAGTTACTCAACAAAACAAGTCGCGTATAAAGAACTTTTACTTCAAAAAGTAATGTTATTTCAAGTTGATTCCTATCTTTTTAAGTATCTCCATCTTAATTGGTTCAGTAGTTTTTGGGTGATGCACGTTCAAATAAACAGACAAAAACACAACAATTACTAAAACTGTGTTTTTGTTTTTTATTACTTTTATTACGTTCCTCCATATTTTTTTTGCAAATAACTTCATTGTGTAGACACGTAAATTTTATAGTTTTATTGTATATATAGATGATTCACATAGAATTATTTGTTTTCTGTCTAGCGTTTTGCTAATGTCATCAGATATCCAATCGAATTTATGAAGTTTATTTACTTCATAAAATTTGGAAGTATTGTAAATTATACCAATAACAGGTTTTTACGGGCATCTATTATTTAATTTTTCTCCTCATAATCTGTGCAAGTTTATATTAATTTTAAATTTAAAAACATAGTTTTTTGTTAACTGTTAATCTATGTGTTTCATTATAGTTATGGGCTTCAACCATATCACATTAAAAACATAATAAAATATGTCGTTAATATTTCGTATTATGCAAAAAAAATGGACGAACGTGCCAAAGCTTAAAGGACGTGAGAACTTCGATGATTGGGCGTTTGCAGTGGAAGACTTGCTAGTTTGGGAGGGCGCGAATATGTACCTAAAAGAAGAAGAAACTGAGGCAACAACTGCAAATGTAAAAATACAAGCTAAAATGATTTTAACGAATTACTCATTATTATGTGTGTATAAAGGAAAAAAAACTCGAAGGAATTGTGGACAAAATTTAGTGATTTGTTCGAAGATTCAGGATTTTCAGAGATTAACTCTCGTTCGTCATTTAATTTAATTAAAAAATTGTGAAAATATGCAGAATTATGTGTCAAAAATGAGTTTGTTCGTTATTGCTCGCCGGATTACCAGAGCGATTTATACCTATGATTCGATCAAAACAAAATTAGTTGATATGGAACCAGTAGACACAAATGAAATGGAACGTAGATCAGCATTAGTAGTAGGTTTACAGAAAAAGGAAACCAGTAAAAGTGGTAGCACTGGCAAATATGGCAGACGAAGAATGCCTCGAATGCGTTAAACTCAAATTATAAAAACACGAAAAGGATAATCTGCTATCGTTGCAAAGAAACAGGCCATTATCGTAATCAGAGTCAACTTTTGAACGATGAAACAAAAAAAAGAGACAAAGTAGTTGTTTTTATTAGCGGCGTGTTTAGTAAAAGTGATATCTACATTGATTCAGGCGCAAGTATGCACATGATTGTGGAATAAATTTGGTTAAAAAATTCCATGTACTCATTGAGTTTAAAATTTAATTAATTTCTTAACTATAAAAAGGTTTTGAAGAAAATGATCGAATGGAAATACCAAAAATGTTAGCACACTTCGACAGCAAAATCACAAATAAAGAAGCCATTTGGTTTTGATCAACAAAAAGACACAAAATTACATTTATTTAAAACCATTTATAGATACATCGTCAGAGAGTGACAACCTCGAACGTTCTGGAAGGAAAGGCACGCGGTGCATCGGCGTGTGCGATGCAACGTCGCTCCACCTACGCCATATTGCAAATGGCTACCTCTGTTTATCGTATTTGTTGTACCATTGTTCATAACTGTTATACCTTAGCTGTGCCGACGCTGTATTTTAATGAAATATTAGTATCTTTTGATGTATTTGTTAGAATATGACTAAAACAGATATACTTACAAAAATATCCTTTGTCCTCCTTGAAAGTCATATTGCTTACAGCGAAAGATATTTTTAAAAATAGATTCAGTAGCTCAGGAGATTATATATAGTAAACGCTGAAACTTTCATTTTCTCTTTCCTATGTTATTAAATTAGATTAATAACTGATATACAATAAATAACTTTTGTATTTCCGGAAATTCACATTGCCAAGAATGACAGACTTTTTAAAAAATAAATTCACTAGTTTAAAGATTGTATTTAGTAAATTCTCAAACTCACATTTCCTCTTTTTATTATTTTATTACATTAAATTTTTACAGAGGCTTGAAAAATAAAATTCACTGCGCTGACGCAGCTACTACTACTGTCTATTTACGCATACATTTTAGGTTTACCTTTTCAGTTAAGATATTTATTTCCTGAGTGCCTTTTCGATCTTTTAAGATATTTATTTCCTGTGCTATTACGTTTTATTACTAATTAGCGATATTACCTATTAGGAAAACTGATTTCATATAGAAAACCATAGGCTCTACCTGTTACCTCAGTTATCACTGTTAACTAGTACTAATACTTTTTTATTTTGAAAATGATTTAGTTACGTAAGTATAAATATTAAACTAATTGTAGCTGATCTGATACAAAAAAATCATTCTTAATTTTGAAATTAAGTAGATTATTTACTCAATTCCTTAGCAAAAAAGTTATATAACTGTACTAACAAAAGGAAATCTATAGTTTTTTTTTAAAGAACTGACATCTCTGATGTTATCTTTAACCAAAGAACATATAATATTTGGTCTGTGCATTTAACCATTCATATTATGATTATTGGTAAATTTTCGTTCCTTTTTATGCGATATGCGATTGTAGATATTTAATTTTTAAAAATCACGTTCAGTACGTAACTTAAAAAAAATACTTTTTAAAGTGAAATGGATATAGTCATCCGAATGAAATATTATCGTTTGCGAAAAAATTATTTTCATAGGTTTTTATTATGAAGCTCTTTGTTAATAAGAAATTCTATAATTACATTTCTTATAATTTAATTCTGTAATTACATCCTAAATAGCTGTTTCAATAATTGGGTTTATCATTTATAAAAGTTACGTCTTTTATCCAACTGATATGTGCTTTGATATCCGTTCAAATTATTATGTAAACAAATTCCACAAATTATGAACACGGCTTATCGGCTAACTTCTAATTATTTCCGCTGGGTTCCATAGCAAAAACTCGTGTTATTCTCTATACCCTTACAGTTTCCGCACAAAGGTCGGCTGTATTCACAGCGACACTCTAGTAACTTGGAGCTTTTCATTGAATTTCAGTGTTCGCTTTAATTATTTTATTAAGAATTTTTTTAGAAAAACTTGTTCCTTGATCTCCACATTTAAGGAGTTATTGCTTATATAATCATAAAAAAATTATTGCATTATTAGTCAACTAATTTAATATTATATAAATAAGATAGCTGCTTGAAATTAGAATAATTTTTCAACGGAAAGGGATGGTTGTTTTTTATTTGCTTGAGCAAATATTTAATTTCCAGTAGATGTTTCGACTTCACTATTTTGTTATATTTATAGTGTTCGCTGCGATGATGCTTGATCTTCTATGTAAAGCAATTGTGAAGTATTTACAAATCAATGATACTGCCAAAACAGAGAATAATTAACAAAGTCTTAATTATATATTTTTTCACAATAACTAAAATTTCCTAAATTGTATTATAATTATTCTAATATTTGAAGTTTCAAATTATAGACTTAGATTTGTAAGTGATTTTTGGAAATATTTAAACTCCGATGAATATTTTTTTTAAATAAAATTACTTGTGACTTGGAGGGTTTACCACTGCATTAAAAATATATGGGAGTAAACAGTTACAAAAAAAATGATTGGTATATTTTATTGTCAGATTTATATGCATGTACACACAGCATGAACAGTGGACATATTTTTATATTTCTGATTAGATATAATTTACATTATACACGTCTTAATAGCGTTCTTAAAGGTCAAAAATGCGTGATCACCACCATCTTCATTTATGATTTTTCAATATCATAAATCATTTATAGAACGCAAATTATCTCTATAGAAGATTAAACAATTGACTTGTACTTGATTGCCTGCGGCATAGGTTGCGTTCTGATAATTTACCACAAAAAATAATTTCTTGTTTAAGCTGCAAAATTTTGTGATTCATCGACAGAAATTTAGAAACGGTAGGTTGTTTTTAAAAAGTACAACGATTGACTCTTTGAAAATTCTTGCATGTAATCAGTGATAAATATTTACTCGTACCATGCATATACATTTATACCCCTACATCTCTGAAATGGAATTAATTTTTTTGCTTTGCACAAATGAATAGATGAAAATTATTCTTTTACTTTTTGTAATTATCAGCTAGTTATTGTACAAAAGTGAAGGTATATAAATAATTAAAAGCTTATTCACTAGAATAAGGGATATTTCTGTAGTATTAAACTTTTGTTGAGTGTTTCGTTAGTAAAAATAAATACGCAATTTTTGTGTTTATAATTTTTTTTTAAATATATAAATAATACTCGATGCAAATGAGATTTTATGTCATGAATTGCGACTTTTATTTTTAAAATACATTTCATATCCAGCGTTTAATGAAACCGAAATTCATTTAGATTGGCATTGCATTTTTCTATTACCAATTTTACAATGCAATTATACAGTTATGTACGAATTTATATATTTATGTACCCTTACGAATAACTGGCTCAAAAGTTTTGTATGAAAATGCTACTTCTCCTCTATCCGACTTCCATAAGATCAATAAAAGCCAAACGAGAACACGAACAGTCTAAACATTGACCAAATACGCCTCACGTTTAGCAGGTGCGAGCTGTGGCACGGAAGCGAATTGCAGACAAAGCCAATGAGCTTGGAGTGGTGCCAATAGAGTAAACACTTTGAAATATATGGAAATTAGAAATTACAACTCTTTTGTTCTAGAATGAATATTTTAAATTACTTACTGTTTATCCTAACCCACCATGATGATTAAAGTGCGTCAGATAATCGTTGATCGTAATGTTTCCAATTACAGTCGATTTATTTGCAATTATAATTAATGTTTTTACAATTGAAAAAACATTTCATGTAAGTAGATTCATAATTTTGATTCTGATAAACTGACAAATTTATTTTGTCATGATTAATTTCTATAAATATTTAACTATGGGAAAATAGAACCCATAGCATTGAAACACTTTTAATTGTGTGGAGTGTAATAGCGGCAAATGTTGGTCTTTTATTGTAGTATTCTGTAGTAACAACTTAATTTTGCACCAACCTTTTGTAGTGGCATCATAAAGATGCTGTGTTATTAGATTTAACATCAGTGCGTAAGCTGTATCGGAAATCACACTGTAATAAAATCTATCTGTATTTTTGCTGATAGGATAATTTAAGCTATTGCTCTAGATACTAAGGTTGCTTTAAATTACAAAATTATTTTGTTTTTCACTTGCAATTAATAGAATTGACCTTCAATTATATAAGTACCATCATTGCTTGTTATCAGCGAGCGTGAAGAGATAAAATCCCATTCTTGTGGAATTCGTTGGGCTTTTGATTGAAAAATGGATTAGTTCAACCTTAAAGTAACCCGCGTCTTTAGATTTTATATCACGTGAATATATAGACAGCGAGTGAAACAGAACTTAGTGAATGAGGAACTATAATCCGTTCAAGTGAAAGGATTTTTTCATGTGTCACTTTTTCTATGTAGGTTCGAGAAACATCATCATATAACAAATACATTTTCTTTGAACTGTTTGAAGTTTAGAGACTACTATATCCATTGTTCATAGTTGTAATTATACTGTTATTGGACAGAATTTCCGGTAAATAGTTCAATTTATATTCTACTACACACTGTCTTTTGGTCGATGTCATATATTTTGCTTCTTTTTCCTTGGACCATTTTTCCCAGATATTAATAAACGGTGGAGGGGGGGGGGGGTATGTGTTTCCTATTTCTATACTAAGATATCTTAGCTATTCGTGTTTTGAAATTAAAGAGATTATAACTTAAATATATCTAAATAAAATATTTCCGTTTTTTCCCTACAGCATCAAATTATATACTCACTTTGTAGTATGAGAGGGACTAATTTTGCCAGATGATACGACCGTAACCTGAAATTTGTTTCAAACATTTTTTTAATTTTTCTAAATTTAGTGTCGGAACTTAATATTTCATTCTACGAATCTTTGGAACGAAAGATTGGTTGTTTCATAGGAAAGTCCTAAACGAAATTCATGAAGCAGGATCACTAATTCTTTTCAGGAAATTTCCATCTGTAGTTATTATTCGTTGACTGACTGAAATTCGGTTATTAAGTGAAGAAAATATTGAACGCCGCGTTCTTTATCTCTTTATTTAACCTGCCACAGATATTTGAGACATTTTTATGACATTCCAGAAATCATCAGACATTGCATAAACGATATTTATATTTGTAAAAACAAATATATTTTTAAGGAATAATGAATATGTAATTTCTTGCAATAGTCTATTATGCCTATCTCAATTAATTTACCTCTGTTAAAAGGTCTATCGACTATTCGATAGTCCTATATAATTAAAATATTTTTTTATGCTGAGATTTTTTCTTTGAGAAAATAAGATAATTTAATAAAATTTCACAATAAGATAATTGTGAAAAAGAAAATAAGGTAATTTAATAAAATTACACATAAATTGGAAATCTTTAATAATTTTTTTTAAATTTAGAAGGAAAAATAATGAATTGAATACTTTACAATAAAAAACATTTACACGGCAAATAAAAACAATTATGAAGAAAAATGAAACAATATGTAATTGAAACCGAATATAAGTTACAAATTGAAAATGAAATGAAAGAAATGACATAGTGCCGCGAGCAGCGCCGTGTTATCGCAAGCAGGAAATATGACCTGTCAGGTCAGAGAATATATTAGTTCAAATGCAACACGTGGACAATGCATAAACTTTCGCTTGCACGTAATAATAGGCAGAAAAAACAATAATGGAAGACCAGGTGTTACGAATTTTATTTATTAAGTGAGTTGTACTTCGTTAAAAATTTAATTGAATCGATGGAAGGAAAACGCAATTACTATTTCTAATTGTATCAAGAATATCTTACTACCTGAATACCTTGTGTTATATTTACTAAACAGTATTGACTAAAACGAATATCTGAATACCTTGTGTTATAATAAAATCTGAATACCTTGTGTTATATTTACTAAACAGTATTGACTAAAACGTTTTTTAGTTACTAAACATTTTTTACTTGTTAAACAGTATTACGTAAAAATATTTTCGACCATATGTTACTTAATTATTAAACCTTTTATTTAATTTTGTTTTATTCTCATTTTTATTAATTTCGTTCTATCCAATCAGCAACAACCTGGAGGTACTGTATCTTAAAGTGATTACGTAATAAATTTTAAAATATTTTTTTGAAAATATATGAAAAGGCTCATTTAATGTGGAATTGGCGTAGTACTATGACAGTAATGTAATATAATTTGGAATAATAGGTTGCTGACTTTTGTTGCAGCTATAAAAAATGTTTTTTATCAAGCTACTCAAGCAAGTAGAATTTCCAATTGTAGTACAATGGCAATGAATAAAAAGATTACGACTCCGCGTAACAGTGAAAATCAGTGAAAAATCCAAACAATTTTAACGTAAACAGGAAAAGGAAAACTCACCCAAAAACGGGGTTGCTTTCGTGATAAATAGGATTCCACCTGTGGCAAGACTTGAGGTCTGATAATTGAGTGAAGAAGTAGATGCTTTTATAGTAACGTTTTGATTTGTTTTACAAACGTTTTTAAAGTTTATGGAATTATTTTAGTTTCATGGCGGTATGGTGCGCGTTGTAGTGATAGTTTTTAAATGGAACAAGCTTTTCGTGATTCCTTGTTATGTGCGGGAATCGCTTATATTTTTATGTGTTTTTGAGAAATTATTCATAGAAAAGATATTAAATGATTTGACTGAACCAGAGGACAAGAAAATTAGCGAGCAGAATTTTTCATTACGCTGTCTTTTTCATTACGCTATAATTAACTTAAAATATCTAGGCTGTTTCTTGTTATGTGTCTTTATTATTTTATTATAAATGTTTAGATGAATATTAAAAAGTAGTAGCTATTTTTACTAGTAGTATATTTTAAGCCAAGTCATGTGAAAAATCATTATCCTAGGTTTATATTTGACTCCGTTGTTAAAAAGATTATGGATCTGAGTAGTTTTTGAAGTAATTAACACTTTTCAATTTCTAAATTTTCTTTTTGTCAGTATTCTATTTTATTAAACAGCGTGTACGATGTTTTTTAACTTTTTGTCAACTGACTTTAATGAATTTCATCTCTCATTCTCATTAATCACTGAATTTCATCAAAGTTCCTTAGTAATTTTTAACTAATGACATTTCATAAATTTGAAATAAATTAGAATTAAAATATGAAAACGTAGAACAAAACTCACTTGTAGATCAAAATCAGATTGTAGTATTTACAGTTAATAATTTGATTAGAATTTCTACTACAGTTCGTATGTGCACACTATGAGTGAATGAGTACACTTTTCTAATTATCCGATCTTTTACGACTAAAATTTCACCACATTAAAGTAGTTTTTGGCATCACAGTTTCATATAAACAAATAATAAAATACGAAGTTTTTTTTATTGACAATTCGGTACTTTAAATTACACATGCATATATTTTTAAGAATTTATTGTTTATTAATTAATAGTAACTGCTTTCCACAATATTTGTCAATACGAATTCTATTGTGTTTTTGATGTAGGTTTTCTTCAAATATCAAATATCATTCTGGTTATGAAATAATATCGAAATTAAAATAAAATTAAATATTTGATGTTTATTGTAAGTTTAATTAATTTTTAGTACCTATTCATTATAACATATGAACAAGATTACAAAAATAAAACATTACGGTCCATACTTTATTTGTAAAGAAAATAATTAAAGCATTCTAATAAGTAATGAGGATACTTTATTTTATGATCTGAGATAAAATATTCGTAATGGGTCGATTTTTTGATTCGCACGAAGATGGAAGTCAAGCTTTCAATCTGAACATGAAATAAATGCAACATGAGTATCGAATGGAGAAACGTTTAAAACTTTAAAATAAAAAGGTACGACTTCCTTGTTCAACCTTAAATGCAAGATTTGGAAAAAACTAAGATAAAAAACAAGAAAAGTCACGAGAGCTCCCCATTGCAGAGAAATTAAAAGAAAACTTTATTTGTGCTAGAAGTTTTTATGTATTCCAAAATACTTCTGATACTGCTCTGCCAAATTAGCTAATGCATATTTTAATAATTCAATGATGGTTTACGTAATAACGCGTCTAACTTGAGTAAACAAAGTATGTTTACTGACAAGACAATAAAGCAATTATAGTCAATTCGAAAGCTTCCAACAGAGTTCAAAACTGTAGATTGAATTTGTGAACATTGCCAGTTTGTGGGAAATTTTTGTTTCAGAGGTCATGCGACTTGGTGGAAAATAAAATATTATCGCTTTTACTGAAATGAATGAAAGATCCTAAACTGACATCTGATTAAGGGTGATCTCAGAGCCGTAGGTATCGCTAGTTCACGAGTCCTTTTTACTATTTCTTTCTATTTCTTCCGATTAGAATCTGCAATTTTACTTTATACAAGTCTCGTTTTCTTAGTTTACATTAATTTATTTCAACCACGTTTTTTGGTATATCTCGATGAATTTCTTCTGACAATATCGAATTCTCTAAAGAAGTTGGTAATGGAGTCGGTTCTCGTTCATGCGGCTCATCCATCCAAACCATTTCAGACGTCGATGCTGAATTTGATATTATATGGTCGGTCAATTCTGATAGTAACTTCGGAAAGTATCATTGGCGATACTGTCACAGACTGAGACTCACAGAAGTAGTGACGATAGTGTTTATTATCATCGACATTCTGTTATATGACTAAACACAAAATTAAATTTGATAAATGTATGAGCTATATATGAAAATCGATTCTTAAGGAGTAAACTCCAATAAAAATTTCATGCCTTTTTGAGATCTATATTATAAGCAGAGCACAATTTATAATCATAAACTGTAAAGTGCCAAAAAACTTTTGTCAAACATCTGCCGTTTCGCTTTGTGTAGCTAAGGTGTAGCATACGATGCTTTTGATATTCCTCCGTGCTCGCTTCTATTCTCTATTCCCTCTGTTTATGCTCGAATGCATCATAGTGCGATGCAATTGAGTATGAACAGAGGGAGCAGAGGGTAAAATAAACTAATTGATAAAAAGAATGAAAAGAAAAAGCTACATCACCTGCTAGATTCATCATTGACTCACCCATTTTTCCTAACATAAATAAAATTTGCCGTTTATATTTAATACTCGGAAAATTTCTCCATAAATTTGATGATTTAACATCTAAATTGACATAATGGTTTGACCGTATTATCCCAAAAATATTATATCAGGAAATATTTAGTGTTACTTGCTTTTACCTACATGCTTTTTAAAAGACAAAATGTTCTTTTTCCATATAAAAATAATATGCAAGCTGTGAATGATAATTCAAATATATTTAAGATTTTTGCCGCAAATTTCATTTAATAACAACTTTGTCGAATGGTAGGTACGATAAAATTGCGCTCAATAATAGTAGATTGCTGTCATATTATTGTCATTGCTATGGTGATATTGTGTTTTGACAGTTTTTTCCTCGAGAATCGCATGTGATGACGGTTCACAAAATTATTTTAATTTTAATTATGAATATGACCTTATTCTTTTAGTAAAACAAATGTGACACAACGTCCGTAATAGTGTATTACGCATAACAATATTTTTTGAAATAACGAGAAAAAGTTTGAATCAAATGTTTAAATAAAAAAAAACTAATATAATTCGATATATAAGATGGAATTAAGGCAAACTATTTTATAAAAAGATTACTCAAACTTGTTATTGAAATAATCAAAATACTGAAAGTGGACACAAACAATATATGTCTAAATTTATATAATTTATATTTGGGGTAATGTCATGCATTAGTAGTTTTATTGGTGAATAGAACTATGCAAAAAAAAACAAACTTAATAAGCCATGTATATTTTATAACGGGGTTAAAAAAGTAATATATATTTTGAATAAAGTGTCACGAAAAAATATGGTACAAAGAATTAAATAGGGGATATATAAAAGCTGTCGATACCAAAAATCGTTTTATTGTGTCACAGAAATTTTGCACCATTGAGTGTGTCATGTTAAACTGAAAACTGAGTTGTGAGTGGGCGGTTACCAGCTACATGAAACAGCGATCGCGTTGCTACAGAGGAGTTGAGGTTTTTAAGCTTCTTTTGACTTGACTATGCTAAGCGATAGTTTGAAAGAGGCGAATTTGAGATAAGTACGTAAGTTATTACAATCCTTGGAGTAATTTTTTTGACTTTCAATGAATTTGAAAATTTTATTGAAATAATACCAAATCAAGAAGGCACCAGTGCGAGGTTTGTAGCAAGGGATTTAATATCTTCTGAAGTGTTTTTATTATGAAATAAATAGCTAAAAGGTAAAAACTTAATTAATACCAAGTACTATTTTCGTTTGATAATATGGCTATTGTAATAAAATATTTAAACCTGTACTCTGGATCGTAACTGCGTTCCGAATGAACTAATCACGTTATTAGCATTCAATAGCTCAATATCAACATAGCAATAGTTATGCACCATTAGCACAACATTTATTTAATTTTCCACCGTGTTTGAGCCATTTATTAACAGAAATTTTTTTCGCAAACGTTTTTTCAATTCGGAATTTTAAGGACTTTTTTAGTAAGAAACCAGAATTTACTATTGCTCTCAGCCTAAAGTTTTTCATGTTTATAGATATTTAGATTATTCGTTTCTTACACTAACTCAAAAATTACGTTACACTATTTGTCAACGTAAATGACATCCTTACCTTACTTAATTTGTTTATATATATATATATATATTATATATATATATATATATAAATGTGTATGTGTTTGAGTGTGTGTTTTTATGTAATTATATTTAACAAGGAAGTAAATTGTATGGAATTTTATGATTGTACGTAGACCCTTTTTTCCATTTTCCTCGACTTTTTCATCTACGGTATGGCCATGTTGATATAGATGCAAACGTGCTGGTGACGTAGTATATCTAGTTTCTTATAGAACAGTCGCGGCAATTTCAAGAGTGAAGGGCGTAGCTACAAGGATAAATTGATGTGTAATTGAGTTTGTGTCGTATTCAATTAATATAGTTAGCTGCAATATACCTTATCGAGGTTGGTCTCGTATTTAAATTAATAATTAAATTCCAATATAACATTTCATAATATCTTAAAAATATTGTGAAACGGAAATTACTTTCATGAACAAAATTTCTATAAACACTAAATTAGTCGTTTTCAAAACAAGCAATTAAATAATATAAACTTATCTGATACACACAAAAAAAGCAAGAATAATATGTCGTTAATATGTTGTGTTCACTCCGAAGTGTTATCTAAAAAAGCACACTGGGAGATAAAATTTCATAAATTTAACACTTCTAAAATAAATACATTTAGAGAAAAAAATATTAAGGATATAAAAAAAGGACATATCTGAAAATACACATAAATTGCATCAACAATATTTGATACACATTTATTATTGTCCTTGTTCATTCGTTAATGGCATTTATATACGGTTCTCTCTTTTTCGACGTGCTTCGTTTATTTTTCATTCCTTGAGTCTTATATATTTAAAGATCTTTACACCCCAAAAATATTAACTTAATAACTTACACCCCAAAAATATTTCTAATGGTTTTCCTTATAGTATTTCAATTTTGACAATAATCGTAATAGAATATATCTGTAGGTGCAAATGTTGCAGGTAAAAATAATTTTTTTATGCATTAACTTTTGTTGCATGCCATATTTAAAATTGTGTAAGTGTAAATGGATGAATCTATTGATTATAGAAGTAGCTTTGAACATTTTTACCATAAAATACAGAGTAATCAAATAAATTGTTTTTCATTTTCACTCACGTAAATATATAATACCTTATACCTTTTCACTATAAAATGTAGTATATTCAAATAAATTATGTTTTACTTATACCTATGTAAGTATATTTATATCTTATACTTATGGGGAAATAAATACAGAATATTCGTTTCTTTTACTTCTAATTTTCATCAGCGATACGTGGAATTTAGTCAGAAAATAACATTCTTAGTTCAAGCAATCGAAATATGTAATAAAATAATTGTACATCAGTCAGTCGGAAGATCTTCTCGATTACTAGATGTTACAGTATATTACTAAATATAAGTCACAAATTAGTACATACAATTTTAGAAAAAGACCAGCAGTATCCAAAAATTAAAAAAAAGGTGAAGCTGGAAAGTAGAGTAAATTACATAGAATTTGTCTTCCAAATCTACACTGAAAGTTCATATTAAATCAAAAATTATATTTAGTGTAACGAAAGTTTATTTACACAAAAAGCAGTATGCAATTCACATTTTTGTCACAATTAGCTGTAGAAAGATAGACATTAACGTATCATGCACTGTTCATCTTATCAAACAACGTGGGGCATAAATGTCTGGGTTTATTATTATCCTCTTTTTCATAAGCTACACTTAACTTGACTTTAAATAGTTAAATATATATGGCGTTATACAATAATCAACTGGGCCGATATTTAGACTGTATCCCGCTAGGCAGATTGTGAGATGTGTGGTTTGAACATGATGGCGTACACTGCACACTGCTTCTCAAATCAGGAGCCTTCTCTGAGAATTGTTGGACAACCAATGGATATGTAGATTCAGTCCTGTACAGTAGGCTCCGCGCTCGTCTGATCCAATACCGCTTTTTTATGATGCAATGCTATAGCAATTAGTATCCTGTAAGGAATCTCAAAAGGGAAACCAAAGTGACACATCGCATTGTTCAGGCGTTCAATACTGTTTTCGGTTGCGTAAAGTATGTTGAGTTGCGAGGGCTGCACTTCAAAAATTAAATATCGATAAGTACGTAAATACTTTTTTATGAATATATTTGTTCTTAACTGTATAATATTTGAATTACAAAAGGTAGTGCCCAATTTTTTTGACAGTGAGACGAAATTTTTTACTCAGTTGATCTTCGTTATTAAAAAAGTTGAAATAATTAATTTGCGCTCTAACAATAAATAGGTGTTGGAAATGATTGCGAAGAAGAGGTTTAAGTCACCCAGTTTTTCAATTGAAAATAATATAGAGTTTAAACTTTAAACGAATAATGAATATATTTGGCGTTAATTTTGTAGAAATTCATTATTCACAATTGAATGAAACTACGTGATTTAGTATTATTTCTACTTTCTTTAAGTTCTCCTCCACGACCTAATTTCGTTGTATTACAACATCTTCAGGTGGGCTATTAGCAAAGCCCCAGAGTTAAATGAAAATCTTTGCTAATAGAGCAATCTGAAAATGTTGTAATACAACGAAACCTGATTGAAATTGATCTCACGAAATAATGACTAAATATGGTTTAAACTCCATTTTCCATCCGCTTTTCCCCAGAGTTATACGAAAATTCCTCTGCCGTCGCGACCTTTGACAAGTAACGTTACCAAAGTAATAATTGTCGCTTTTTACACAGGTGTATAATTATTATATCATACAAAATTTAAACTACTTATTTTATAAACAAGACGACTGACAAGAAAAACATTTTTATCGATTACCCATGATTACGCCGATTTATATATTTTATACGTGCTGTCATAAAGGTTTTATTTTGGTTAGCTAAAAATGTTCTGACAAACACAAATTGTGAAGAACGTTTTTCCTATCTTAATAATTTCTCTCAAACTTTATGATGACAAGTTTAACGCAAATATTATGTCAGAATAGTCTTCGATGTCTGTCTTTTTGGTGGCACAGGCATACATGTTTATGTTGGTTGTGTGGATCTTCGTTGTGGTTCTCATCAAGTAAACCTTAACAATGTAATATATATATATATATACATACATATATATATATATATATATATATATATATATATAATAATGACATAGAAAATCACAGAATAGGAATACGTCATTTATAAAATTCTAACTCATCGCACCCGTCCAAAAATGGCAAATTAAGCTAATTTATTTAAAAGACCACGAAAGTATTCTCTGCAAACTGGCTTTAAAATAGTGAAGACATAAGTATATATCTTTTTATTTTATATCAATCGCTTGTTAAATCCATTATTTATTGAATATGCCAAATGCTAAACTTTGCATGTGCGAAGATGGGCAGTCTGATAGTAATGAAAAAGAATAACAGTGAATTAAAATATATGACACTAGGTGATATACAGAGTTACTGGTTATATGTGACGATACCCTTAAGGGGTTATAGGAGAGGTCATTAGCAACCATAATGACTCCTAAGTAAATTATTCCAAAATGAACCGTAATCGAGATATTTGTATTTTTATAATTTTTTACAGAAAATCTCGGAATCTTTAAAAACTTTCATTTTCTGAATATATAATTTTTTCTAACAGTAATTACATTTAAATAAGAATATATTATTTAAGTGTAATTACTGTTTATTGTAATATAATGATTGTTTTAATAAGAGCTCCGTAACTCAAAAAGTTTTATAATTTTTATCAAATTCTTGAAAACAAACCATTTATTTCTGCAAAAAGTCACTGACGTACATAGTCGGCAGAACATTTTAAAAACATCTACGTATTATTAGCAATCTAATAAGGTTACATATGTACCTTAAGTTACAAAACTGTTGAACAAATTTAAATATTTTGTTGAAAGGGAAAATCATTTCCTTTTCTAAATTTAAAAGAAGTTTTTTTATTGAAATTATTTATAAAAATAAAATAATTAAAGAAGGTATTTACAATTGGTTTTTAAAATGTGTGTTTAGGATAAAGGTCCGTATTCTATTCCTTAATTTTTATTACAGAACTTGATAAATTGGTTCTTATTTCATTTACTGCATTTATTATTCGATCTCTACGATCATTTATTAAAAGCACAAGCGATACGTCGTAAACCAAACCA
The DNA here is from genome assembly GCA_039881145.1 of Druceiella hillmani. Classification (NCBI taxonomy): domain Eukaryota; kingdom Metazoa; phylum Arthropoda; class Insecta; order Lepidoptera; family Hepialidae; genus Druceiella; species Druceiella hillmani. Next base: position 30,522,137 of record JAYKKI010000005.1, on the reverse strand, counting down.
TTCACGTACCTCCAGACGTAGTACTCCATCGGCGTCAGGTCTGAGCATTTTGTCTGCCGAGGGATGGGTCCTCCTTTGCCCATCGACATATCGGTAAATTCATTATCCATCTCTCACAGTAATTATAAAATGTACAGTACATTCGTCATGTTAATAAAACAATCTCCGTATTGTTTTCAGAGGCAAGTCTTCAAGTAGCCCAAACATATCCCTTAAAAACTGTTCGGACGCTTCTGTATTTAAATTAAGGGGAAGAAAATATGGGTCAATTAAATTGTCGGTAATTATTCCCATCCATAGGTTCAACGCAAAACTTTACTGTGACCCTGTTGGTCTCTTTTTGTTTGGGTTTTCTTATATTTTTGGGCCCTAAAAATGAACGTTGTGGTAATTCGTAATGCCGTTTTGGCCAAACTTCGACTTGTCTGTCCACAATATTTTTCAGAAAAACATGAGATCCTTTTTATCAGCATTTAGCATGAATCTGCAGAAGTCTAACTGTCTGAAAGGGTCCTACTTCGATTATGGGTACGGGCATATAATAATATAGATACAATCTTGCGGTGTAAACAGAGAACCACACATTTCATTGCGGTGTACCTAATTGGTTCGCCACAAAATTTGTAGATGTTGGGGGGGTCCTCTTGAAAAAAAGAAGAGTTTCTTCTTCTTTATCCTGCGTGTACATGTACGGTCTGCCAATATCATACTGTCACCTTTACACACGTCTAGTTTCTCTAATTCATCGTTACATGGCAATGACTACAATATTGTTAGATATCCGGTGCTCAGGAAATCGACGATGTTACTCATGACGAACAGTTGCAGCGTTGCCCTTACAATATCCTAATAATACATATCAGCGTATTTCTCGTCCGAGCACGGATGTTGAAAAGGATTCCCTTATGCAGCCATGATAGTCCTTTAATAGCGCCAAGTCGTCGGGAGAGCAATCACTGACAGGCCAGTGCATAAGCCGAGTCACAGAAACACACAAGAATACAGAAACAGTCTAATAAGCATATCCAAGTCTAATAATTCCGAAAAAAACTCAATGTGCATTTAGGATGCATCCGCAAGGTGCAAGTACAACCAGACTAACTACTTGTAGTCTCAATTTAAGGAATAAATCTTTTCGTCTTATCTAAAGATAAATAATGTTATAAATAAGCACACATGCTGGTTTCCGAAACCAGTCTTCTTATTGTCAAACAATAGCAGAAAACAAACATTACTCCAAATTAAATAGCACTGCTCTCTCGGAACCTTTCTGATGAGTTTTATGACAAGTACTTGCTATTCACAAGCCTATGTTCATTTATAGTTTAGCCACTGTCGTTTCTTTTGATCTAAATGCAAGTAATTGTTTAACAAAACTCTGAAGGGTTCTAAGAAATCTATGAGCTAGTTTCTTTGTAAGAAGATTATTTCTTGATGTTGTGATAGTAATGGCAATTTTATACCATATTGGATAGCTAACAATACGTCGATGTTTAAAAAGTTCCGCTGATTATGTATGTCAGTAATTTATTGCGGAAAAAAACCATTTTTTTCGAGTATTTCATAAAAAATTCAAAGTGTTTTGACTTACAAAGCTCTTATTAAAATTTTTATACAGATTATTTAAATATAATTACTGTTTATTACGTATTAGAATATACACAAACCAGAAAATAAAAGTAAATACCATAAAATTCCAATGTTTTTTGTCAATTTTTAAAAATATCTACCCAGATTTTCTCAAAAATGTATATAATAAAACAAACATCTCGATAACTATCCACTTGGGCATAATGTAATCAAGGGTCGTTTGGTTGCTAATAACCTCTCCTAAAATCCCTTAAAGGGATCGTCACATATAGTCGGTAACCCTGTATTTAACATATAATTATTATCAATATTTTTACATGACTATCGCAACATCCATCATCTTACTAAGAAAATTACATTCATTAATTAAACCTCCTGCATTCGCCGTAACAAATTCACCATAACACAGCATAATGAATCCGTTTATGATTTCAACATGTCATAAAATAAAATTGTGCGCTATAAGGTGTGAGAAATTTGAGAGCTTTGCCGAGGGAATTGTATCGTAGGTTCAAGTTTACGGCCGCTAGCAAATGAACCATGAACCCAGTATCGACTTGTGTTATGGGTTCCAGGAGAAGATCAGTAGAAGGCAGTTTCTTATGTAACTAGAGGGATACTGAAGTATCATAAGTGGAAAATGTTCCGTAATAATCTAATTGCAAAATAAACATTTGTTTTCATGGAATTTGAAAATACGTCATTAAAAAAAGCGATTGTTTATATATTATTTTTGTTTTTTTTTATCCATGAGACAAATCATATTAAAATATCCTTTTTGATTTATACAAATTACTTTGTATATGATTTTAATTATGTATCAGCGATTTTTTTATTTTTCCATATTTCCTAATTCAAATATTAATTTATTTTTATAATACCCTCACTTGCAAACAAGATTTGCCGATTGTAAATTCCAGTGTAACTTAATTGTAACCACTAAAATGAAAATGGTTTAGACAGCCTAACGAACCTGTGTGAAAGAATTAGTATGATGCGAGCAGGGTAGTGCAATAATATTATAACGATTCGAGAACGGGAACAAAATCACTTGCAAACTACAAAAGGTGTCTGTTGTACAAGTTGCTGCAAAACTATATGTAGATATTCATGCAAAAATGGGCGTAAATGCATAAACGTGAAGAAAATGAAATTATAAAAAGATAAATTAAAAATTATTCCCATTAAAAAATTAAGCAAATACACGTCGAGTCATAATAAGAGTCATCCCAGTAGTATTTCTTTTAAGTTTGAAGAAAATTTTCACAAGGAAATTTGTAAATAAGAACAATTCGCCTCGATCCTCGTGATGAATGAGCTTATTAATGCATGCTTTACCTTTTACGTGTTCCATTAGTTGGCATGTGAGTTCATTATAATGTGAAAGGCGAGAGGTGAATAAAATCATAACATTACTGGTGAATAAATCATAAATTGTTATGGAGATTGGGATGAAACAAATTGAAAGAGGTTTTCCATAGTGTGTCTTAAATATCTGATATTATAAAGGGTTGAATACGATTTACCGAAGAATGTTATGTTTTCTTCCTGATATAGTGTATGGTGCAATACGTACATATACATGGTATAATATAGATACATGGTATGACTACTTGAATATTGATGAAGAGGTACAAATTTGGGGGAGTATTTTCTATGTCTTAATAGTTTTGAACAAATGTTAAAATGAGAAATTGTATCCCATGTACAGTGCCGAATCAATGTTTGCTGGTTTAATAACTATGGTTTACGGAAATGTTGCGTGGACCTTTGTTATGATTCTCATTCTGTAAATCACGATAATGTATGACTTTTCATTAATTTCTAATTACGATATAGAAAAAAAACGAGCTTACTAATTCGAATATATCACACCTTCACAATGAAATAGAACTAAATAAAATAATGGTTAATTGAATTGAAAAGTCTAAGTAATTATTTTTGGCAACCCATAGATTTTAAATTAATAAATGTTCAACATCATAGTTTAATTTCTTACGCTAACTGCTTTTCACATCAATTAATACATTGAATTACAAAATTTTAAACCATATTTAAACCAAAAACCCTTCTTATAACAAACAAACATCAATTTTGTCAAATTTATTTATTCAATCACAAGAGTTGATAGTATACAATGTGTGTTTATAATATAAAATGCAATTGATGGTCATTAAAACGATTAACCAAATATTTTAAATCAATACCTTACGTTTCTAGTTTTTGCTTTCCATTTTTTATCCTTGATGAGTTTAGTCATTCTTAAGCTAAAAATCAAACTTTCGTTTTATTACGTGGTAAAAATAATACTACTTAGGATTTCATACTTCAATCGGTAAAGAGAAAATACTTATCAGCCGGCCAGCTCTTCTTCTGTATTTTTGCGATCTACTCGTTCTTTCCAAATGTTGTTCGTAGAATTACCGAAATTTATACTGTATAAGGTTACCTCCTCGCTACAATGTATACCGCAACGTTACCTTCTAAAACTGGCTAGATAATAAATCTAGCCATTTTAATGTTATGTGTAAAGAGAATAGATGAAAGTATTATCAATTTTTAAATACAAAATGAAAATAAAATTTTAGCGAATTTTGCATTAATTTATGCATACACCAATTTGGTGACTCGATTGAATTTCAATCTGGCTGAAATCTATGGTTACTTGAAAACAATGCGACCAAGACAGACAAAATGAAACACATCATTAAATCCAATAATTTACAACCACAAAATTTGCACATTCAAACAATATGTTCTTCCTAAACTTACTTACGGATGTAAAATTCGATTGAAATATTGCACAAAATGTGACGGAGTGGTCAATATTTTCTTCCCATTTTTCTCTCATATTTTCCTTCGATAATGTAGATCAGGAAAGATCACGTTATCGAAAAGGTATCAAGGATGCAGAGCACTGAATGGCATATTTTAAATGGCAGTGAATAGGTAATGAAATAGCAGGACGAATGCTGGAATTGCAAAATTACAGAGTGCTACCAAGAAACTGGTTGTTGAAGATATGGTGGACAAAGAACTTGACGGAAATACAATATAGTTAAGATTGGACAGTTGTCGAGATTGGATAAACAAAACTATTCGTAGAGAATTGGAACACGTCGACATCCAATACTAATATAACAGACGCTAAATGTGATGATGAATATACATACATACACACGTACATATGTGCATATATATATATATAGACATACACATATATATATATATATATATACACACATTTTTGTAGGCTATTTTAAAGTTTCGTAATGCCTCTTTTTTGGAATGACGAAGAAAAGTATGGGCTGTACTGATAACTTTGTTCTCCATGTAGCATACCCATTGCGCTGATGGCGGAATGTAAAAATTTGTGATTCGGAAAAAATCTTTGCTGGTTGTGAAAAATCTTTGCCAGTTCAGTGCAAGTCGTGGTAAATCGATAATAAATGAATGAATAGTCTACACGTGTGTTTGGCAAGATTTGTTAGATGACTAAGAAAATGTCATTCATTAAATTTCCTTTTTCACTGTAATATTCATTACAACAAAACGTAATAAACCGTTTACGATTTGATCTCAATATATCTTGGATTAAGTTTGTACGTAATTGTGTTCATATTTATGACCACCCGCTAAACGGAACATAATTCCATATCAACTTGAGTTATGGAACACAGGTGAAGATTAGTGGAAGGTAGTTTTTCCTATGACTCGAGCGTGGGAATAGTTTAATTACAATTGCTTCTTGACGACCTATTTCTATAGCGTACCTAGAAGGAATATACTGGTTTGCCACGTGGATTTTGATCTATCACGAAAAAAACATTTGGATCAATTGTATTTAAGACCTACATAGTTTTTCGTACAAGTTACACTAGCCGCATTATATTTATGTCTCATTTTCATTTATCAATCTTTATCCATGAAACAATTAATTTTAAAATATATATGTTATTTTATTTATATTTTTCATTTTTATATGTAATTCATGTTTAAAACATCAATTACTTTGCGAATGCTATTGCTAATTTCATATCATTAAATACTTTATAAAATTCTCGTAAATTATCATTCCATAAATTTTTTTGATATACTACGCAAGAAATTGTTATTGTAGTTGAATAGATTAGAATGGTTGTATTAAATTAGATTTAATGAAAGTGTTTGGTAAGGACAAACTTTTATTTTATTTAACATAAAATGCAAGGCTTGAAAATATCTCATTTTCAGTTATACTAGTATTGATTATTCGAATACTAATATTACATATAAGGAGCTAGTAAATACAATCACGATCAGTTGATAGACAGTAGTTAAATCGTTGTTTTATTCTTTGGCTTTTACTACCACATATAAGATAGATTGTCAATTTGTCAAAAATACGTCTTTGACTATTGACGACTGTATTTAATACAATACGTAAATATATTTAGTACAGTACATATACCACACAAAATGGTATTCTTAAGAAAAATTCGCCTTCAAACCAAAAGTTTATATTTTTGACAAATACCTGTGGAACTCTTTTAACTTCAATACTTGGCCGTTGGAAAATTTTTGGCAAACAAAAGACAGGATTATTCCAAACAGCGTAAAACTTTTGCCTTTAGGATAGTTGTAAATAGTGTCGCGATGAACTTAGTGTCACGATGATGTAAATAGTGTCACGATGAACTTTAGAGTTTTATGAATCTTTGCTGAACACGGTGCCGCTAAGTTGTACTTTATTAATATCCGGCTTTTACATTATTAATAACGTCGGTAACGTTAACGTCAAAGGAGGGAGAACATTTCTAGCGAGCATATATGTATATAAACTATGTTTATTCAGCACCAAAGTATAGTCTATCTGATTTATAGGGCGGTGTTACATTAATTTTAGTTTTGAAAGGGAAAAATTAATCATATTATTAAATTTAAATAAAAAAAATAATTGGTTTTCAAAACATATCTATTCTCATATAAAATTAAAAAAATATGTCTAATTTAATTAAATTTGCTAGTATTATAGGATTGAATCACGCTAGAATTTTCTGGATCACTATATTACCTAATTTCAAATTGAAACCTATTCCATCATCGCTAGTAGACAGAAGAAAATTGTAAGTACAAATATTTAAGTGAAAAAAAAAATTTAATGCGTTTTTATCTTTTGTAGGTACTCTGAACAATATTATTTTGTAGTACTCATAATTTATAAACTTTGGTTGTCAGTTTATCCGTAAACCTTCGTTTTTTATATTATATTATTTCTTCATTTTCGCTTTTTTGGAAATTTTAAATTAAATAAATCTTTAAATACGGCCTATTCGTGTCCTGATCCGTATTGCCAGACACTGTAACCTTTAGATCTTACTATTATTTCAGCATTCCGGAATAGGGACGAATATTTATAAATTTCATAACTTACACACTCACTCACTGAAAGATCATCAAAACTTTGCGGGTCACATTTAGAAGAGCTAAAATATTAAAATTCAATATATATGTAGTGACTAGAATACCAATTAATGAAAAACTAAAAAACATTAGAAATTGTTAGCAAGAATCGAAGATGGTTTGAGAAAATATTCAATAATAATAACTAGATTTACTTGGCATCAATGATTCGCTTAGTACATTTATTCGATATGGATGACCATGACTCATTTTTAAACACGTTTTAGTGTTATTTTATATAGGTGGCTAATTTACAGTGGTCCAAAATTATTGTTTTAGGTAGAGAACATCGTGTAAAATTACTTAAAAACATTAGTTCCGCGAAAATCAATAGTTCAGAAGTTATGATTTTCTTTGCACTTTTTCAAAAAATCACTTTCGTTCTAAAACTGTTCCACTAAATCACACGAAATTTAGTACGGAAGTAGAATAGTTATTTAGGAAGCATTAGTGAATATTTTTTGTGTTTATTCTCAGCTTCTGTTATTACTTGAAACTTTATGTTGATTTTTCTATTCTCAAAAATACATTAAAAAAATTACTGTCTGGAAATCTGTGCAGCTAGAGGTTTGCTTATAATATTAAAGACTACCTTAGGATATGGTGATACTCTAGACAAAGAATCATAGGGATGTAACTTCTACGACATCCTGAGATCATTACCATCATTTACACTATCTCACTAAATACAAAATGCGAAATTTCTGCTACAATCACAATTTTAGCAAAACTGACTGTGTTACTTTCAAAAAAGATTTAATTTAATTCGAATGTATCTTAGTTATTCGGAAATCTATATTTGTTAGTCTTAACATACACAAAACGTGATCAAGTAAAATGAATCTGCTAGAAAGAATCTTATTATGTTGCTCACGAAAAGGGAGCGGCTTATCCTTTTGTTATTGTTTAGAATTAGTTAGACTAGTTTCCGGTAGGTAGTCATTTGAACCAACAACAACGATACTCGTCAGTTAATGTTTGTTTGTTGTATAGGCTTACTATGTCTATTCAACAGTATTAGTGATTTTCTTTTTACAATGTTGGCTTTCTCATGGACTTATCATTGCTCACCTGACTACTCAGCGACTACGACTTGGACTTTTTAGTGTACTTAGTGTCTGGGAAACTGCTGAAAATTAACCAGGTCCAACAAATAAGTGTTTTCCGGACTATCGCATTGTTACGAGTCTATTTAATTCGTTGTTGAAAAGAGTGGTTTTTGGCTTCTCTGGTCGAGAATTAGGACGAGTTGCCCGTGGTCGTGAAAACATCGTTTTGCAAGAAATATGTCATTATCCGACCACTTGTCGAAGATGCATGGCAAGGCATACTGGTATTTCGAGTTCGTCAATTGAAAGAATTATTCGCGCTAATGGGTGGCATTTTGTATGCAATGGTGGCAAAAAATCGGCAAGATTCAAACCTTTTCTATAACGTTTTGTGGTCTCATGAGAGTCGGTTTGAGAGACTCGGGTTGTTTACTACTCATAATTCCTATTATTATTCAGTTTTACCCCCACACTTGGTAAGAAAATCAAGCTTTCAATAATCTTATAGTGTCAATTTATAGAGTGGTATCATTAAGAAGGAGTTCGTGGGCTCCTTCGCACCTGAATGTGGATGTCCACTTTAACATTTTCGAAATGAGTTGCCAAAACTTGTCTGCCGTGACGTTTCATCAAATCTATAAGAGAGCAAGTGACTGCAGTACGATTATACTTCGTATCATTTTGCTCTAAGAGTGAGGGAGCACCTTAATACCGCATATCCGGAGATTCACCTCTCCGACTCCCTGACCACGGTGGTATAGTAACTTGACCTCCAAGATTCCCAGACCTAAACCCTATCGGTTTTTTCATCTAGAGTTACTTTTTAGAAGCCGTTTGCACCCGAGAAAGCAGACTGAAGGAGATTTGTGCCAAAAATCCAAATGGCGATACCGATAATCAGACAGAATGGACTGCCATTTTACAGACTGAAAAGAAACTTTTTACGCTTATGTCGTATATGTATTGTAAACAAGGCAGACACTTTAAAAAAACTTCCTAATAATTTTTTTTCTGCCTGATTTTGTTGTCAACCATTAACCCTTGTATCTACATATGCACAATAAGTTCGAGCTGAATTAATGCTTTTTTAAAAGAAACACAGTTTTACACTAAAATTACGATTTTGCAGAAATTTAATATTTTGTATTTAGTGACTTAATATATATATGATGTTAACTTCTGAAGGTTTTGTAATAGTTACATCACTTCAATTTATTGTTTGTATTACCATATTCTAAGGTAACTAACTAGTTTGACTTAAGATCATAAGCAATTCTCTAATTGTACAGATCTTATACGGTGATGATCTTTTAAATGTTTTTTTTAGAATAGAAGAAAATCAACACAAAGTTTCAAACAATAGCACAAAACTAAGAGTAAATACAAAAATCCTTCATTGTATACTTGCTACTCTACTTCCATACCAAATTTAATGTCATTTAGTGGAATAAATTTCGAACAAAAATGATTTGTGTGACTGGAGTAAAATTTTGTCAGAAAAGTTTAAAGAACATCATAACATCTAAACCAGTGATTCTCGTGGAACGAATTTTTTTTAAAAGACTTGATTTATGAGCCAAATGTATTACTTCATACAGGTAATTTTTCACGCACGTCAGTCTCCTCATTGTTAAGAATAATTTACGAAGATTGAACAATAAGTTATGTAATATGATTTGTCTTGAAATATATAAAAACAGAATTTTGTCTTTAAGGAAGTTGAAGGTTTTCTTATAATTTCTGCTACATCTATATATGAATAGGTGACAAATTTGAGAAGCGATAAATGAAGGTCTTCTATCGTAGCACCTATTTATAAATGGAAATGAATGTAAATTTGTTCCCATTCATATCAAAACAAACCATGTTTAAGATATAATTTTAATATGTGGTATATTTAACGAAGCTTCCGCATTTCGTACCATGCATATGTGAGATACAAGAGATCTTGGCGGGAGTGTCGCTAAGATTTATGACCGCACTCAAATGTCATGACTTAAATCGTGGAGTCCAGGTAAAGTCGGACGGCAGGTAGTTTATTTCATGATTGATAATATAGCCTTAAGATACACTTATCGCTCTGCGAAATGAATTTAAAGAATATATTTATTTTGAGCTGCATATAAGTATTCAGATTTAAATGTATTTCTGATTTTGATGTCAGCTTGGACGAAAAATGATCAAAACATGAATATTTTTTTACGGCTTGAATAAGAATTAAAGTCATGTTCATATGACCATCATTGGAGTACTTATAGTACTTGTACTTGGTTATAGTGAATAGATTCTCACAGATGAATAATCTAACTTTGTTCTCTGTGATGCTATGAATGGACGAATCAAGTTTCATAAAAATTGTTTGCCTTGTTGTTTAGATTCATATTGACCGATCGATGTGATATAAAATTATTTTTGTTTATGTTATCTCGTATCTCCAGTATCTGTTATTCAATTTGGATGTTTTTTTTGCTTGAATGGTCCTAGTATCGCGTCATAAAAAATAGTTAGAATTTGACCATGGAAATTGAAAGTACACCACAGAATTCTTCAACAATGAAAAGCACAGATACTGTGATAAAATTTGGATGATATTGATCTAAAAAATCTCATAATAACTTCTCTAAAGTTTTGACCAGTCTAAGGGTGGTATAAATCTGCTCTTTAGTAAAATTAGGGTACAATATTGGGGAGCTAGAGTGGTAGCGACTCATCGAGTAAACTCATCAAGTGAGGATTCGTTTTATATATCTCGAAGTAAGTAAGAAAATAACAAAGTAAATATAAAATAATATATATATATATAAAGTACGTATAGGTATATATAAAGGCATGAAGTAAATAAGATATTGAAAGTAAATAAGGTATTGAATATATTTGGCGTTAATTTTATAGAAATTCATTATTCAAAATTAAATAAATCTATGTGATGTAGTATTATTTCTACTTTCTTTAAGTTCTTTACCACGATCTAGGTTTCGTTGTATTTCAGGTGGGCTATTAGCAAAGATCTTTGCTTGAAATAATACTACATCGCGTAGTTTTATTTCATTGTGAAGAATTTGAAGTCGGTGCCAAGTGAAATGTAGCGCTCAACTGAGCGTGTATGGTAAGCATGCAAGAGAGAAAAAAACTTCGAATTAGCACTGATTCCAAAAATCTCTAGCAATAACAATATTCTGTAATGGAGAATGCTCAATTTCAGCCGTTATGAACAAAAACGAAACGTGTAAATAATTATTCTTTACCTCTATTTAAACCTTTTACTCTTTGTTATTTGCCCTTAAAAGTTTCCTAGCGTGGAAATATCTTTGTGAAAGTAGAAATAGGTCAGTGACAATTATATATCATAAATTATGGCCATTAGTTATCGCCATTAATATCGAAAGCTTGTATTGATTTTATTTAAATACTTGAATGAACGTGTCGGATATTTACTTATATGAAATATAAAGGTAATGGATGTTTTAAAGAAATATCAGGAACTATAAAATACATTGTTTATACATACACATATAATGATAAAATAATATCAAATGGAATTATTTCAATATTACATGAAGTTACTTTTTAAATAACAATAACCTCACGGCTGTTGCGACAAGTACGCCGATTTTAGCATTAATGAGTATAACACCTGCAATTTTTTTTCACCCGAACATTAAAATGTAAATGAAATGAGAACTTGTAAATAAATATAATGAACCTCAATTAAAAGTTCTTATTTTTGTATTATTGATGTCGCGCTGATGGTAAATTCGGACAGGTCAATATTGTCTAAAAATAATATGTGGAATGAAATTAATAAAAGGGAGCCCCTTTTTGAAAATTCATTTAAGGGTTGACAATATTACTTTGATATTTCTCGTAAGTATATTTGTCAATTAATTACAACTTTAAAACTATACAAATTTATGCCATTTTAAGACCTGAAGTGTTCCACTGAGCCAAAACTCATATATTTTGGTTTGTAAATGCATAGTTTAAAATATGACATATCAGTAATTCACGTTCATAACTAGGCCAAGTACTCCGAATACGAATTGGGCATTATTCTTTATTTATGTTGGGAAATTATATTATAACGCAAAAGTTTTAATTATCTACTCGTATTTTCAATATTTTATTCTTTTTGGTGCGCTACTTATTTGGTAGTTATTTGGAGTCGGCTCAATTTTCTTTTTGAAAAATGTTTTATTTATCTAAAGTGAAAAATATTTACTTCTAATTTTATAAATTAATTATCTCCTATGTTTGGGCACTTTTGCATTCTGAATTAAGCAGGACACTTATCCTCCTAATCCCCAAAAATATTATAATCCCCATAAATCTTTTATATAACAAACAGATAAGTGTTTTTATTTGTTTGTTATATAAAACTACGCAAACAATCAACAGGTTGCTACTAACTTTAGTTTACTTATATTTTATCGGGCATGTAGGCCATTTCTCATGGCTTCACATGTTTGAGGAGTACCACCAAATATCACGAAAAACCCATTCGGCTATTTCTCATTTAATCGATTGGACAGTTTTTCTTGAATTTGGTATAGAGGCGGTTGGGGTTTCCAGTCTATATAATAATACGCTGACTACTTTTTGGTCCAAGAAACAGTATAATTACTGTAGAATAAAATTTAGTATTTTTTATCAATAGTAAAATTTTAGTATCGCTTCATATCGATAGATGGTGCCAAAGTACATAATAAATCAGCGTAACATTTATTAAGATTCTTTAGAGAAGTTGAAATAGCCTTATTAGATCAGGTACATTGACTCAGTCAAAAATCTATACAAGCGAAGTCACGGTTAAAAGCCAGTTTATGCATCGCCTGTTCATAACTGAGTTTGATGATTCGAATTAGAAATATCCTGAATATATAGTTAATGATACTAGTTATTTTTAATTTAATTAATTATTGAAATTTACGATATTAATTGCAACCTTTTTTACTCTTCGAATGATATGGTTTGAAATTTTTAAACGGATGTAAGCATTATGAAAAATGTATTAACTGACTGTGGAAATACTGAATTATTGCAATAATGGTCGTATTTCTAAAGAATGAAATAAATTAATATATATTATTATTATTATAACTCATGTACTAACTTCACAATAACTGTGCCGTGATCAACGTTAACTCATCGGAAATTAGAAGCCATTCACACATTGTAATGTCCCATTATGCAACACTATTAGGCACGTAAACTATGTTTAAGGTTGATCCAAATACATCTTCTGCAAAACCTAAATGCGATTATTTAATGCGAGAAATTGGCTGAGCGACAAATGAAGGGTTATGAGGGCGATCGCGGGTCCCGATCTACGACCTCGTACTCTCGTACGACCTCTCGCTGAAATACAAATCTCGCATCTTCTCGTGTTATGGAACTCTAGGAAATTAATGGCGGGTAGTTTATTCTGTGATTAGAGGAATATTGATTGCGTTCGGGCATAAGGGTTTAAATTTGTAATATTTCCGTTTAAAATTGCTTTGCATTTTTGTCTGTCGATACTTTTTGGGGTTCCGAACACAAAGGTGCCAACGGGGCCTTATTATTAAGCCTCCGCCGACCGTTTATCTGTTCGTCTGTCTGCCTGTTACGAGCTGTATCTTTTGAACAGCGATAGGTAGAAACTTTCAAATAATACGTGTTACTATGGCCTTTATCGCGACACAAAATAAAAAAGGCATTGAGTGAGATTCAAAGGAAGGGCACATACACAAGACATCTTAAATAAATGGGTTTTTCTACGTTTTTGTTCCTGCACTACACGCAAACATCAAACTTGGTCTTATTCTAGCGCATATCTCATATAGTAAGACAAGAAATAATAAAATATAGGTAAATACGATTATGGCTCAAAACATTAGAAGGATATGTTATAGAATGGAGTGACAAATGGTATAATAGATATAATTATTTTACAGATTTTTACAAATCATATAAAGCTATGGTAACTAACTTGTTATTTATCGAAGAACTATTATTAATATTGTGGGGTGTTATGGAACTCTCCGTGTGCCAGTCCGACTCTTGGACGCATTTGCTTTATTATGTGCACTTGTTGTCTTGAAAGAGGAACACAATACAAGCTATAGAGATGTGATAGCAAAGCTAATAATCTATAATTGTCGCAAATATGAAGCTTTGGGGGGAGTTTTGGGGATATGATATACTCTCCACATTCGTCCAACTAGCTGACACAAACCCTGGGTTGAAATTGATAAACAGAAAGTTATTTTTCATAATTTTTACCTAAGAATAGCTTTTATTTTTAGATGAGGTAAAACAGATCCCCACCATGAAATTTTGTTTTTATTGTTTTGTTTTCCTCTTATTCATCTGCAAATAATTTTTGAAATTTTGAATTTTTGAAATGTGTACGACTATCAAGTTTGTGGAATTAAAATATAGAATATATATTTATTTATTTCACTTGAATAATTTGATAGTCGATTATTTTCTTATGAAACTTTGACAAGGAAACTTTTTAAATAACTTTCGTCGAAAGACGAAGTGTGCAAAGTTTTTGTAAATTTTGTGATGTGGTATCCTAGGTATTAGATTGTCACAAAGGACTTGCCGATCTGTGTCCAATATCACATAGTTGCCAATTATTTTTTCTGAGCCTTATTATATTGGTTGCGGTATATCGCAATGAGCTTAAGTGAATTGTAGTTAATTTTGTATATAATATTCATTGAAAGAGCTTACGGATGGTTCAAATTGGTAATTTATTTGGTAATTTTATTAAGTAGGAAAACTTGAATTTTAATGTAAGGTTTTGCTTATGTCGGCGCAGATTATGGTCAAAGTCGTAAATTAGCGGTGTTAAGTTTCATTAACATTATAATAATCATTGCTTTTATGCCATCGGCGTGAAATACATAATGGTAATAAAAATAAACAGCATAACGGTGGTTTAGTTTTTAGTAACCAGAAAACTACCTAATGCACTATAAATAATTTTCATTGTAAAATCTCTTACAGTCCACCAACTAAATTTCAAAACCAATTGTAATGGCTGACTGGAAAATATGGCTCATGTAGAAATAAGTCCGTCATATGTATTATGCATAAAAGTTCATAAATAAATAAATGAAAATTGTACATATTGGCTAGTATTAGAAAATTTTGCCTATCGCTAAAATTGTCAGAATATTTAGATGGAACAAAGCATGAATATGACATTGTGAAAATATTTACATGTAATCAAGATAATATCAGCGGTTGTCAATTCCTAAACTCGAATTAAATATTTGATCTCAATTCTGGAATTCGATCCGGTATTGGTATTTTTCCGACATAAAAGACAATTTTCATAATAAATTAGTTTAATTTTTACTAAAATTAATAGAAAAAAGATTTAATGCCAAAAAATATATAGACATATGGTAATCATTAAATGAGATCAGCGGTATGAAAATATTTTGTTCTTAACTGTTTGACAGTTTTGTGCATATATCACAAGGGATTGGTAGTTGTGTGGTTCTTATCATCCTTCAGTCCATTTATATGTATTGCATCGTATTTGTATACGCCGTAAATCATTAATTAATTGAATTATTAATCGTTTGTTACATGTTGGGAATATTTGTCTTTAGTCTTAAAAAATAAATCGTTGGAAAACTTGTGTGACTTAAAGGGCTTAACATTAGTTGAATGCCTGACAGTCTCACTGTTTAGTATGTATACTATAAAATATCTTTCTCGCTAGTATATTGTTCTTTACCCCGCGTTGACATTGCATAGGCGTATGAAGCGAGGCAGCATCTATGTCTAGAATCGCTATTTAAATTATTGATAATTTTCAGGGATGATAGAATCATCGTAAATAAAAGAAAATAATTTTCATTGAAATAAGATAGTATAGCGTAAAGTTATATAACTTTCTGTGAAAAAAAATTATGCGTATGAAGCGAAATTTGTTCTAATTTCGGATTTACTGATTTAAATTTTCTACTAGGGAATTTTAATATTGAAAAAATTAATATGAAATTTATGAATTTCGAATTAAAAATTTTGAAATCAATGTCTTTGATGGAATGAGAAAACATCGAACAGTGTTTTGGAGACGAATTATATAAAAAAAGAAACTATTGTTTTATTTATTTCATCAGAATTAGAGGAATATAGCTATATATTTTAATAACGGCAACAAAGCTAAGTTAATGATAAAACCAACAATTAATCAATAAAATGGCGCTAAAATATAAAACAATGATACATTTCATGGAGTTCATTCGCTTTCATCACAAACAAATACACTTTGTTTTAATCGCGTTTAACAGAATAAATAATTGCATACGAGAATTTTGAGCAATTTTATAAGTGGGGAAATCTGATATATTTAGATTTTACATGCGGGTATTACAAAATTATGATGACTATAAAAGCACAAGGAGTTTACAAAATAATTCCAATTAATTAGTAGGAAATAAACGTTACTGCTAATATTTTTCTTCCATGCTACAAAGAATGGTAACCTAGCACACCCAGAAGAAAATCGATAATAGAAAAAGAAAGTACCGACTTATGTCGGGAAATATGGAAGAAACGTTGTTTGGACTCCGATAATTTTAAGGCCATATTTAGTTTCGTATTAGTTCCAAATTATTGAGCAGGTTTCTAACCTACTTCGTACTTAAGAAACGTAAATATATTAATTGAGGAAACAGATCGGAAAGAAGACTGGACATGGTGTTACATGGATATATATTTATATGTCAGTGTGTGTGAAACATTGATAATAATTAATAGAATAAAATGATTATGGAAAAATGCGGCGTGTTCTAGAAAGATATAGCTATGTCATTCCGAAAGGACTACTCTCCCATGAGATACATAATATGGAAATATACAGCTTCTTTGTTACATTCAACGTATGTATAGTATTTATGCCAAATGTAATCAAAATTATATTCTGGTTAATATTTAATTTCAATGTCCTATTTTTTGTATTCCCCTTGGTGTCTACAATGCTGAATGACAAACCTATAATTTATATGAATTTAATAATAATAAATATATCTGATGCAAAATAATCAAAACAATTCACGACTTAAAAATCACATCGGTATATTTACTCAAAATTACCTACATTTTTAGTTAATAAATATCCCAAAAAACATTACCCAAACATTTTCCAATAGACACAGGCTTACGTAATTTTCACCTCACTCAATCGGCTTACGTGCGATCACTAAATCAACGTGTTCAGCTCACGTTCACGTCTCGAACAGAGTATACTACTTCACGTATATTATAATAGATAACAAAATTTATCATGATGCAATAAATATTAAAAGGTAACAAAGTCCAAAATGTATTACGGCATAGGCCGTGTGGTGGATAAATTTCATTTCCGCTGTCAATTATTGCATTAGCGTACTTCTTCCGTCGTCGGGGCTGAATTAGATATCACCTTACGGTGCGTACGCTACGCATGCAGATATACGTGTACATAAACTGTTCTAAGGTTTTATAGGTAAATGTTGGTTCTAGAGAATGATGACTACTGGAAAAGGTTTCTTGGGATCAATATTTAGTCTAAAATTGAGTTAAAATAGTTAGGAGAATACTATAAATAATGTTACATTGCAAACATTTATAGAAAGTCATTGAGCAGAATGTGTGCAACGACTGTATACATATCTATCTGTGAAAATGATCAACAAGGCTCTTGTTGATGTGATTAATAACTTGATTAATAACGCCAATTATTGTTGCATTTAGCTACAAGCAGGTAATAAGGTATTATATGTGTTGCTGCTGGCGATGAAACTATTGACGTTCTGATTGATAAAATAAAAACTACCACACAACCTGGAATTTTCACGATTATATAACTCAAAGAAAAAAATATTGGCGTAAAAGTGAAGCTGTTATCAAGCAATTTAGGAATTTGTTTTTGTGGTGATGTTTTATCAAACAATGAATGGATAAAAAATTATTAATGGGCGAAAAATATTTTGAATCATACTTATAACTACCAACCATGTAATCACTTTTTGAGTAATGATAATTCTATGAGGCTGGCAAGTCGTGTCAGTTCTAAAAAGTGAACTACAAGAAAAATTGTATGTTTGCACATTGCTTCAGAAGAGTCGGTAAATAATAGAAAAGAAATAAATTGTCGAAAAAATATCGAATAAATTCAATATCTCGACTTAATTCCCTCCAATCATGAAATAAACTACCTGCCATCCAGTTTTACCCGGGTCCAATAATTTAAGTAAACCCGGGTTTTGAATTTTATTTGAGAAGGGTAGTAAATCGATGTGTGGGTATGCCACATAATTGCATCCTCATCCTACAACCGTTTGTTTAGTGCTCAGACAATGTCATGTATTAACCATAAAGGAATCTAGAAAAGAAAAATCTAAAATATGTATTCGTTAAGGCTCAAACGATTAAAACGACAAAAATATATTTGAAAATAAGAACTGCTCTATTTATTGAAATGAAATATAATATATATTTGTACATCTTTATATATCTGAAAATACGAACTACTTACTTGTACCTACTACTAATATTCACGCAGTAGACTTCCATGTTCTTATTGGTAAAAATATCTCCATTTGATTGACCTTTAATCGAGAAAATTTTTTTCATGCTTCAAGAATTTTTGAACAGAGAGATAAACTGAAGCTAGAGTGCCTGCAGGTTTATCTTTGGATATGTTCCGGATACCCAAAGCTGAGTATGTGTTTGGGGTTTTTGAGTGTGTCAGAATACTCAATGAAGATCAGGATTGCACCAATTCAGCATTAAACATCAAATCTAAGTGGATTTCCTTTATAATTCTTTTTTATACTTTGTGCACCGATATTTTTATTTGTATTGTCTATGGAATACATAAATATTTATTTTCTTAGGTTTCAAATATAAAAATCTTCATTTAAATTATATATTTCATTAGCCGAGTATATATTTCATTAGCCGATAAAGTAAAAAATAATTTTATTTTTCATAATTTTACATTCTTCAGTAACATCATATACAAAATTTTTACAACAGTGCCTTTATTACTAATATTTTCGATATATTTTTTAATATCGAAAGTAGTTACAGCGGTAGTAAAAATGTTTATGTATCAAAAACCATTCTAAACGTAATTAACGAAACGAACTAATGCCATTTAATTATTTTCGGATACCATAATTCAAATTGATATAAGTCTAAGTCCAATAACCATAATTCGGGTTCGCGCAATAAGACTTCGTTCAGTTTACATTTGATTTATCGCTTAAATATTAGCATGTAGGACAAAATTTAGTTTCCACCATATTAAGATCGCTTTCTTAGAGAATGTGTTAATGTATAAAATAATTTAATATCAACGTATCTTAAGAACGGATTTATGCTCAAGTGAATTGTACGTTAATTAAATTATAAAGGTATGTTGTGTATACACATAATTTTGTAATAGGATAGTGTAATGATTTATGATCGCACTAAGGTCTAAATTAATGTTAATATATTTAGTAATGTCACCCCTTCTTATTAATTCGTGTAGTCTATGGTGGAGGGTTTATAAATCGCAACTTCGTCACCACACTCTCTCTTTTTCTTATTCTTTTCGGTGACATCAAGAGTTCCAATTGTTGTTTGTCCGGATTTTTCATCGAGGAATATCCCAAAAACTATCTACGCTGTTCTACAAATTAAAAAATTATGTGTAATTTATATTATTATACGATAAATTTAGATTCGAATAATTTTTCCAATAATGAAATAACGCCGTTAAGTGCCAGTAGAGCTATTCGAGGATTCCTTATCCAGGACATTATGAATTGTTATGAGTTTATTATTCATTTGTTAATTTTAGCCATAACTCTTTATTATGAGTGGAAAGTATTTGAATCCATTGAATTTTAAACTGTCTTTTTGGAAAACGTATTATCAGTGGTCGTCCTCTCAACTGTCGTCTACTCGATTATTTTAGAAAGCATTCGTTTTGTGGATTTTATTTGCGCAATTTCATTTTCACACTCTTTATATAGTTTTAAATATTTTTCATATTTTCTTGCATTTAAATCCCAGAAAATCACAATATTGTGTATTTTTAGTAGAACTGACCCATTTGCTCGGTTAACTTCACTTTACGTTATGATATTAACACTGTTATTCTCCATGTTTAATTACAATTCAAGTACATATTTATACTTTAATAATTTAAATTATTTGAGTGTCTATTATTTTGAGTATTTTTGTATATATACCCCTTTCCGGATAAAAATAAGTCAGTAGATACCTATATATCTCACAATCTAGTTTTAGAAATTGTACTAATTATTATTTTAATTTGATATGCAAAGAATATAATTACATGTACTGAAAGTTGGACATGAAAATGGCAGATCAGGAAGATATTAGGTTGGCAACTTATGAACCCTCTATCTCAGATCATAAGTGTTAGCTTATGAAGTAGCTAAACATACTATTTTTACTTTTCCAAAGCATTCATTTTTTTATTGCATTATGCAAGCATGGAAGATAACATAAAGTTGACCGGGGATTTGTTACCAAACAGCTTTTTAATTTTTCCAAATTAATAGACGCCTCAACCCAGGGCGATAATTTTTTATAATTTCTTTTTGAAATGTTTTTATTATAATCATATTAAAAATCGTACATCAAAAAAAACGAACCTTTCTAACCACCCGTATATTACAAGCATCATAGGCTCTTTTAGTTTCAGACCGATTATAATGATGAATCATGAAATTTTTCAAATAGATTTAGTTGAGTTATAGAAATATGTAGGAATAAAGAAAAAAAATTACATAAATTTTTTTGAAGTACTCTATACATCGCACTTGGCGATGAAATTTTGTCTTTCATGTGAGTGCCATTATTTCTAGTACCACAAAAGTATGATGTCCAATTCATTGTTGCTTCGATATGAAATCAGACATATCTAATCATAGCTTTATACGGCCTCTTCTTTGCAAAATAAGAGCCTGAAATATCTTGAATCCTTCTCCCAACTTTTAATCAAGTTTATCAATATTCTGCAAAAAATATGATAGAACTAAGTAATATTCCTTGAAGACGATTTCAATATAGCGGAAACTAAACTTGTAATATTTACACTAATATTTAAGCGATAAACCAAAACGAACCCAAATTGTGGCTATTGGACTCAAGTCTCGTATCAATTTGAGTTATGGTTACGAGAGTAATTAAGTGGAGTTAGTTCGTTTCGTTAAATATGTTGAGCCTAACTTGGTAATCTCAAACTACGTGTGGTAAAGAATTTGAGTTTTTATGACTTAAAAGTAAATGACATGGAGATATTTTTACCAATCAGAACATCACGGTTTATTGCTTCAATATTACTACAAAGTTATTGTGATGTGGGGTTCTTGTTTTCAAATATACTTTTGTCTTTTAATCGTTGGAGCCTTTTGATTCTCACTTTATTTCCCCCACTCCTCCCACTTGAACTCCATTAGATTTTCTGTCGCTGGAATTCATCATGGTTAATATATTACATTGTTCGGGCGATAAACATGCGGTCGTGAGTTGCAAATGAGGTGGTGTGGTATCCACGTGCCTCCATTTACTACCCTTCTCAAATAAAATGTAAATCCCTCGTTGACTTGAGTTATGGGGTCTGGGTGATTTTGTATGTTTGTTTCATGATTGGAGGGTATTAAATCAAGAAATTGAATTTATTCGGGGAGAAAACTAGGAACGTAAATTTCAAAATCCTAAAATGTTTTCAAAGGATTTATTTCTTTT
This sequence comes from Druceiella hillmani, assembly GCA_039881145.1. NCBI lineage: Eukaryota > Metazoa > Arthropoda > Insecta > Lepidoptera > Hepialidae > Druceiella > Druceiella hillmani. The sequence goes on along the minus strand of JAYKKI010000005.1, from coordinate 30,500,298 downwards.
CTGTTGCTTAGCTGCTCACCTATTATCACGTGGAAACATTGTATAGATCACTTTTTGTAACTAATGTTACTTGTTAGTCTTACAAAATTATCAGTTTTAAAATGTAATTATCTACTTGATAAGGTTTGACTATGATTTTTAAATTTTTCCACACTTTTTGTGCATTCGTCATTTGAAACAGTATCATTATGAGAAGAAATGATTAAATTGTTTAGTAGCTTCCGCTTAAATTTTTATACCAACATTTACCGTTTCAAATCAGCGTTATCTTTTACATACGTATCTGTCCTGAAATTTTCAGCTTGTTTTAGTGATTTTTTCATAATCAATCAAAGTATCATTAGTTTCTTCGCCAGCAGTAATCAATATTTTGTTTCATAATTTATTTACTATCTTTTGTTAGCTGTTTGTGGCTAAATACAATAATTAATTGGTGTTATTAAAATATACAATCCACTAATTGTCATAGATATTCAGGAATACAGATGATTTCCATATTTCACTCTATAACATTCTACGCAATTCTTCAAATGTGTGTTACATAAAATTTCATTATTTTCAGCACTATCGTAACTGTTTTGTATTTTAAATAATATAATAGAGATATATATTACTGAAAAAAAAATTGTCCACAGAATAAATATTTGGGGATGAATGGGGGGGCATCATTGTGGCACTTTCCAAATAATGAGGTAGAATACGAGATGGGCGAAGTTTTGGGAATTATTGTTTGGTCTGTTCACGTTTGTTTTATTTAAGTTCTACTTATGAAAAGAAAGGAAACGTCTTGATACGACATCAAAAGCTTGAAAAACAAATTAAAACATATCAGCCTACTAAAAATCAAGATACGATTAGCCATTCGCCACATAACTCACTGTCACTCGGAGCTAGGTAAACAGTATAATTTACGCGAGCGAGATTATAGCAAAAAGCTAGTTGTAGATGATTTAAAAACCATGATTTTACAAAATTTTTAATTTTACATACGATATGGTTCCCAAAAATATTGCTCAGTTCTCCAAAGCATTACTAATTGCTTCTGTATCGATATTTACTAAATGTTATACGCGTATTGTATGTGCGCACTTCTAAGTGATATTTATTTCAGCACCGATTTTGAAAGAAAGAATGGATAATTACGTTTATGTAATAATTGATGGCGGAAATGAAAATTATTGCGATATTAATATCATCTAATTTTAAGATTTATTATTCGTAATCGTAGAAACTAAAGGGAAAACCAAAAAATGAAATTATAGATAAACTAGACTATGGTTTTTCGCAATGGAACTTTGGTCACGTCACGCGTAATAGAGAACCTATTTATTTCCATATCGTGCATTCTACGATAGCGACCCTTTTAGGATGATATTGCCTTATATAAATGAAATGTGGCAGATTGTGGCCATATTTGACTTACAAATTTATTTTAATCTAATTACAAATATTTTAGTTAGCAAAGATTGCAGTCATATGAAATGTGGTGGATTGTTGCTGAATTTCAGTATTACTTTTAATCTTGGGTTGTATTCGAGTAATTCTCTTTGGAACGAAGCTTATTAAATGGGAGTACACCATGAGGGTTACTTTCACATATAGGCACATAGTATTTCCATTAAACTATTTTTAAGTATTAATGTAATATTTCATTATATGAATATATTGCCTGGTATATCTTTTATAGGTCTAAAATAAGATGAATTTTATACACAATTAAATGAAACTACGTGATGTAGTATTATTTCTACTCTCTTTAAGTTCTTTACCACGACCTATGTTTCGTTGTATTACAACATCTTCAGGTGGGCTATTACCAAAAATTCAATAGCCCACCTGCAGATCATCTTTGCTAATAGCCTACCTGAAGATGTTGTAATGCAACGAAACCTATTGTCAACGAAATTGTGTATTTTGTTTAACCTATCTAAAATATTTACATAAATATTTTTAAGAGTCTATTATTTTACGTTCTACGTCAAATAATTTCTGAGGAAAATGGATTCACGTCTGATCTCATAAGGATTGCGTTTTTTCTTCTTGAGACATGGAACCGGAAATGGGTATTTCTGAAAAACCTTTTTTCAGCGAATTATTAATTTTGGTTAAGGTCCGACCAAGATCTCGGTCTCGGATATTATCAGCTAAAAATGAAGTTGACATCTCGGTCCAATCTCGGTCAAAATCTGCCGAAATTCCCGGCCGGGCCCAAGAGTGCACGACGCACATGGTATTGGCAGTAGAATTTGAATTTACCGTGCGTTCGCTTTCGGTTGGTGTTATTGTTATGTCAGTCAGTGCGCGCTGTTGTTGATTGTGACTGGTTAATAAAATGGTACCTAACTTTTGGCGCGGTGCGACCGATCGTTCTTTCCTTTGATTTGTTTTTAACATTTGTAAACAATTTTAGTCAGTGTGCAACTGACTAAAATAATATATTCGATCCACATCAATAATTCGAATGTTTATTTGATAGTGAAGCTTAATATAATACAATTGATATAATTATTATGATATTGAATTGGAATTACTATTACAATATACCAGATTTTTATTAAATTTCGTTCGTTATTAGTGAAGTGTAAAGCGGGTAAGTTTTTACCTTACTTTATAACTTTTATTCACATCTTGTTACTATTATATATATTTGTATTTTGGTATATTTATTTTTCAAATTTGGGATTTATCTTAGAGCAGGTACCTATACATTTTATTAAAAACACACATGATGATATGAACAAGTTTGAATCACTAAATTAAAGCTATTTTCTAATTTTAGTAAATAACTTCACGTAGTAATAGTAAATTAAAAGATTAACGGAAAGTGTAAATAAGAGTATGTAGTAGTTATTCGTACATACAAAAGTAGTTAAGGTACTTTTGTACTTTCTATACAATACAACTTTTCTTTCTATTTAACATTTTATTGAATTTCTGGTAAGCAAAATTTCATTTCGTGAAGTCATCAAAAGACTTCACAAAATGTAATTTCGATTGCCAGAATCTTTATTCCATAAAATGAATGGTTTGTGCAACAAATACTACCACTATCTTTGTTTTTTATGAAACAAAAATTATTTTTTTCAAAAAATAGAAATAACATAATAGATACGATCGAGAGAGAGAATAGATACGATCTACCTAATGATTAATTATACTCAATTGTTTTAGCATTATCATTTCAGCCAATTCATGTTGAGCGAAAACCTCCCCTAAAAGAGGGAAATTGGCATAACGCTTGGCGAGTGGGTTGGCGACTAAAGTATCGATTTCTTGATGATATACTTCAGAAAGAGCTGTTGCTTATCTTCTGGTGGGTTGTTTAGTCACCTCTTATGACATCCACGTATAGAGACGAAGTGGTGCTCTTCCATGCCATGTACACATACTGGATTATATGTTATAAATACTTATTATTTGTAATTGTTGCAGTCACAAAATAAAAAATGGCGAAAGTCAATCCTATTTAGGAATATATTGAAAAAAAGAACATTGTAACCTGCAAAAGCGACGTGTAAGCTATGTAATAAGGCGGTGGCATTATATAGTACCCTACTAAAATAACAAACAATCCAATGATTAAAACTTTACCTTTTAAAGTGTCATTCAGCTAAAAATTAACAGTTCTTGAATAAGCCAATCGAAATTAACCAAAAAACCAGTTTAAAATAAACTGTTTCAAAACCTGTTCGCCTCACTATTAATATAGATCGTGATGATAATAAACATGAAGCTACTCTGCAAATGGTCAGATGATCATCACATTGCCCAACGTATTGATAAGGTGGTTATGGATTACATACTAGCGGACCTGCAACCGTATACTACATTTTCGGGAAAAGGATTCAAACTTTTTAATTTTACCGATCAATCTGGTCCGAAACGGTTCAGATTGAAGTTGGAAAAATACCAGTTGATGCCATCAATATATGAGAAGGTGCAAGGCAAAAGTAGTTGAAGCTGACTGTTAGAAGCTGATTGGATAAGTTTCACAACAGATACATAGTCAAACCCCACGTAACCTGTTCCTTACCAAATGTCATAGCTCATGTCATTCGAAATGTACAATGCCTAAAAGTAGTGCTGGGTTCAAGCGTTTTGGTAGACGACCACGCTGGTAATTATATTGCGGAAAAACTTAAGGACATTGCTGCCAAGTATACCACCTTTTTCTATACAGGATAACGCTGCAAACATGGTTCATGCATCTTGAGTAACTAATTGTACTTTATTAGGTTGAGTTGCTTATGTACTGCATTTGTAATTAATCCGTACGGAAGTGAAAGAAGGGTTGTAAAAGAAATCAGCAGTGAAGAATGGGATTCTATGAAATATATTGTAAACGTTTTACCAAAAGACGTTAGATTTATCTTCAGCCTCGTCTTGCGTGTCAATGGTAATACTATTAGTGACGATGGTAAATGGTAAATTGATACCAACACAACTTCCTTATCTTTCTAATAATGATTAGGAAGATGAAAGTGTTAACGAAAATGATGCTGAGTTGATGGAGACCAATTGTTACAACAATCAGTTTGTCTAGTTTATTTGGCTATCTACAAGCTATACGGCCAAAGTAAGCTGAGAGTTCGTTGGTAACAGATGGCTTATATTATTTCGTCTAAATGTGGAGTTGGTCGAGTATGGATTTGTCGGTTTTTCTCGCAATTCAAGGTATAAATGATGACATATACGTATGATGACATATACGTATTTGACAAAACTTGTGAAGTACTTACTTTGTTTCAGAAACCTTAAAAAATTACTAATTATTTATAAAAAAAACTCCTTCATCAAGTTTTTTGTTTTACATTTTTAGCGAATTTGATTGAATCTTTTCGTAAAAAATCTTGAATTTTTTTAAGTTCTCTTTTTTAAAACAACATTATTGACAAAAAGTCAATTTTTCAGCTTTTGCTCAGTTTTTTCCCCATCTATCATAATGCACATATTTGAGGAGGTATTAAAGGTTTTAAATGGAAGTGTCTAGAAGAATTTGAAAGAAATTAAACAGAAGTGTCTGATAGAACCAGACACTTCTATCAGTTCGACGTAAGTCATCTTCTGCAGAATTTACCAAGAGCAACAAGGTCTTTTTAAAAAGTTAAAAGGCCAATTATGGTCCTGGTAATAAAAGTTAATATAAGAATGATTACTCTCTTTATTTGTGTTGAAAAATCAATCACTGCTTTAACAACTTCTTCATTTTTAAGCCGAATAATTAACAAATTGTTCACTGATTTTGTGTCTTTTCTTAAAGAGATTTGGAAAAATGTAAAATATTTTGGCATTTATTAATAAGGGTCGGACGAAAAATCAATACATGCTGTTTTAAATTTACGTTAAATTTATAGAACAACATTTCGTATTCATATTGAGATTTGTTTTTCCAAATTTTCTTTTAATAGAAATTGCAATTTCAGAGCTTTTTTATCAATCCTGAGTGTTGTTGTTCTATGTTTTATTGTAGTATTAAAGTCTTCGAATGAGTGGCCGTCAAGTAATTCCAAAGTCTCAGGAAAAAACTCATCATCGGACCCTTCACCACAACCACATGTTTTATATGTATATGTACATATATACATATATATATATATATATATATATATTGAGGAAAAAATTCAATATTTTAGTTTGTTGACATATAATGGTAATATTTTGAGATGTCCTAAAATTTAAAATGCCTTGGTTTTCTGTAGATTTTATATTGTTCACAAAATATATTCGGGGAATTAATTATGTTTCCAAAAAAGACACGTTTTACGTAAAAATTCACAAAAACAAAATTTGCTACTCTACTACCTTGTTTCTCTTTCTTTTGTTTTCTTACTAATTGAGACTTTTATCTGAAACACTTTTATCTGTAACAGACGGAAGGACGAATGTAACATAATGTAAGTGTTTATAGTCTTACTGTGTGAATTCTAACGAAGAAAATGTTAATGGCATAATTTTTATACACACAATTTCAAGTAAAAAATTGAAATGGCTTTTGAACTTGAAAGCAGGTGGACGATTTCTATAATTACACAATTAAATTTCCTTTTCTCCCAAGGAGTTTTTTACAAGCATATTTGTTTATTCATAAATGGCACGACGAGGTTCATAAATAAAATGAATGAAATGTACTAGTCACTTTGCGTAATAAATGTTGACAAACTGACTAAGGACCATCGCATTCCCATTCTTTTATAACAAGCTGTCAACAAATTTTGTACAAGCTACTAGGCAGATTGATTTTAAAAGAAAAGCCATAATGACAAAGATGATTATGATACTTTCTGATGACTTTCTGATTTCCTTTCTGATGACGATTATTTGAAATTTCTTAGCTATCAGAATCGCCAAAATGTTCTAAGAAATAAAAAAGAAAGTGTGTTTATAAGTCACAACAAAAAATTTTAATTTACCATACAAATAGTAACACTGTAGAATAATATTAAGAGCAATCATATTGAAGGTGTATCTATAAGTACACAAGTAAAATTATATCCACTGAAATTTAAAGTATTTACAGTATTTATATATATTTTAAATACTATATTGTATCGATATCAATCATTTACTAAATGAAATTCTTTATTGTGATTGGCAATTTTATTACTTTTGAAGTTATTATTATCGCAACTTTTATAAAGTTTTATTTTTTTTTTTACTTTTTGTTATTTAGTCTGCCCTTTTCGTATCAAATACCTTGGAGATATAACTCCTTATTTCTTTTAATATTACATTTCTATTTATAACTTTTTTATATTTTTCTTCGACTAGAATAGTCGACTAGATTTTCCTTGCTAACATATTTTCTGATTGCGGTTTTTTGCCGTCCATAAGCTTTGATTTACTATCCTTCTTAAATAAAATGAATATCCCAGAATGACTCGATTTATGGGGCGCGGGTGAAGTTGCACGATTTGTTTTATGATTGGAGAGTATAAAATTGGGACATTGAATTGTAGACAGAGAACTCACGCGAATAGAAATTTATGATTTTTTATTCATCTTTGATGAAACTGATTTGCACTTACGTGCATTACTCAAAATTTCTCTAGCTATAATAAACAGCAATTCACTTTTTGTAAGCATCATTTTATATAATTTTTAAATATTATCATTTCTCATTAAAAAGTACTTCTTCAGTCAGTTTAAATTTTGAATTAAATTCTTTTTATTTGTTTTTGGCTTATTTATTATATTTTTATTCTTGCCAGCACGTAGTCGCCAATATTTCATGGTAGCTTTTTCTTGATCAACGAAAATATTTGTTGGCAGTATTCATAGATCCCTGAAGTTATTCCTTGTGTTATGCTTGATTACATGTTTAGGGCTAAATATATGAGGAATTTGTCTCAAAAAGTCTTATCATTTTCATAGGATAGAAATATTTACTTGGTTGGTTTTCAAATCAATCTTATTCCATAAAATTCTTGAGTTTGGTAGTACCATGTTGTTTTAAAATATTTTGCCAAGTTGTAATCGGCATACTCATACTAAAAAAGCATATTCTTTTATCAGCCAATAAATTCCTACATTTTTTTTATTAAAGTTTCCCGTCGCAACTATACGTATTACTTTTTTAATTACAGAGAAAAACTGTTACTATTTTAAAATGTAGTGTTTTCTTATAAACTCCTTTAACGGGCATGAGTTTTTCTTTTCTCCAAGGATGGATTGGCCTTGTTGAACGAATATGTCATTAAATTTTTCTTCTCTTATTTACTGTCGACATCATATTATAACGAGTAAACGTTTAAAAAAGTGCAGTCACATGATTCGGAAAATTTGTAAGCTGTTTCATAAAAAGAGATCGCCAGAAGTGCCCGTGTGCATATAAAATTTAAAACAATATTTGTTTTGTCCTTCACGTTACATTTTTCGTCTTTAGGTTACATTTAGGGCTGTCATCTTTCAAAAAGGAAAGACCCGGAGATATTTTTGAAATATCGCTATTTTTTTGTTATAAAAATGAAACTTATTTTTACGTAAGTACTATTTATTGAAATAAATAGGCAAAAAAAAATAAATAAATTATAATATATTATATTAAATAAATCAACGCAAGCACGGTTGCTACTAGGACCAGTTTGATTTTTAAAACCATATTTTTTATTGGTAAGAGTTTGTTTTAGCATCTTTGCTTGCTCAGGTTTTCCAATAAAGTTTATAAATTCGTTATAACTCATTTTATAATTAGTTTTTACAATTAACTCTGACTTCACCATTTCGACTGATAGACAATTTCGCTGTTCATAAATTTCCCATCAAAGAAGAATGCGTTCAAAAAAAGCGTTACTTATGGGGATTGACAAAATTTTGCTTATTATTTTCGGCATTTCCGTAAAGTATGCGTCTCAAATAATAAAACCCATGATAAATAAATAGATATTGTTGAAAAATCGAATTGTTTAAACTGAGGATATACTTGTTTCAATATGTTGATCTCATCATAAAGTCGACCCTCGTCTACATTTTTCAGTCTTCGTAAGTTATTATACTTTTCAGATCGAATTTTGAAAATAGTTTGAATACGAAATTTTCAAAATCATATTTGTGTACATATTTCACATTTATTTTGAATTATTAGCTTCTTTTTTTAATTATTCTTGCTGAAAAGGCCTTAAAAATTTTATGTTTCTCATTATTTTAGCTGAAATTCATCATATAGTCGGTTTTAAATTTTTTCTTTAACATTTTTTTATAACTTGATGCAGCTCAGTAGACGTCATGGTGTTTTTTATAAAGCATCAGTATGGCTTCCGTTAAAATATTCATGTACTGATATATAAAATATAAGTAAGATTCCTGTAGAGTGATCTTTGTAGATATGTTTCCTGTATCCGGGTCATTGGATTCGCCGCACTATTGTACGAATTCCCGTACAATTTTGTAACACCGTTGCTTCACCACGACTTTTGAAATTCGCTGATACAGCTGGCTATAATAACATTAATCGGTCAACAGTTCTATCCAAACTTACTCATGTCGTAAAACCTTTTTATATTCTAATTCGAATTCCTCAAACAAATTATGGAGTACTCCAGTGTGTTTGGCGTTGCTTGAAAATTCGGCATAAACAATCATAATCAATTTTCTATATAGTATGTTAATGCTATCATGGCATTTCTTGCAGCAATGTGAATAACATGACAATTGCAATTTGCTTTTACGACTTTGGTATCAGGATATTTATCGTTCATATTTTGGTACATGGATTTACGAACACCACAATTCACTGATGTATTATCTGTAGAGAATGCACATGAATTTGTGTCTAAGTCGTGTTTCTTCATAAAAATTTCAATATTTTTAGAATGGTTTTCTTATGTGTCATCTGAATCTTAAAAAAATTCGATCAATTTATCTTGTATATATTTTTGCTGGTTAAAATATCGAATAACCACTGGATACATTTTTTGAGAACCCATATTTGAAGTGTCAATAGCAATCGAAAAAGGAATACCATTTCCTTCTTTTAGGTCTTGTATTGTTGACTCAATTGAAGTAGGTACTAGAACATTCAGAATAATAGTTTCAGCTTAATTTCTGCCACAATCAACTTTTTGAGTTAGTGGGGAATCTAAATACAAAGAAACATTTAATTTAATACTGCAATCGGTACTCGAAATAATTGTGGTGATGACTAATGACATGATAAATCGATGTAATTTCAGTTATCGCTATTTTAGAAGTGTTTTTTTGCATAAATGCTGTCATTAAAGAATTTGTGTCCAAGTTTTTCTTCTTTCTCTTGTGTGTTTTACTATTAAGATGTATCGATATAGCCTTTTCACCATCACATTTCACTGTAAAACTAACGTTACAGCTAACAATGTTGCATGTTTATCATCAACTCTCATTTTCTATATTTCTCATTTACTAGCAACGATTGTTGAAAATTATATCCTCACTTCTTTTTTTCCTTCGTTTGCAGCTCTTCTTCTTCCATTATGCCAAGCGTTATACTTGTTAAATACTTTTATTGAGAAAGGCGTCTTAAAAACAAACAAAGAAGCATAAAACACGTCTTGACTACGCAATAATTACAAAGCAACGATCTAATTGAACTGTTGTTTATGGTGTAATGCACAACGTTCCCCACTCCCAGTCTTGGCTCTCTGCCCCCGTCCCTATCTATCGTATTTATCCCTCCTTTTCCACCCGCGACGCGGCTGGCAAAAGCTATGCACCCATGGCCGGCCCGCGCTCGGTTCGTTCGCTCACCGGCCGGATATATCCATGTTAAACCCGTAGTCCGGATATGCACTATTCAAACCCGTAAACTTGGGGTCAAACCGGGACGGGCGGCAGCCCTAGTTACATTCTTCATTTTAATGTTATGTCTTTTGTCTCAACGTTACACTCTTCGTCTTCATATTTCATTCTTTGTCTTTAGGTTATATTTTTCGTCTTCATGGTACATTCTTTTCTTTTCAGGTTACACGCTTCGTTTTCATGTTACATTCATCGTCTTCTGACGATATTCTTCGTCTCGAGGTTATAATCGTCGTCTTTAGTTTACATTATTCATCAGTATGCCACGATACTTTTTTTCATGATACCTTCTTCATTTTTTCACAAAAAACGAAGGAGGTATCCCTCCTTCATGAAGTTCATTTTATTAGTGCACTAAAATTTTCGAACATGTTTACCACATCATATTTGATGCAATTTAATTTGTTTTGACCTTTCTCGTTTGAATACTACATTGAAACATAAATGAAACTATGAATTCACATCCTCTCGATTACAACTCGAAGGAAAAATTTAGAAAACATCCAGGGACTGATATGGAATTTTAAAACCATCATTTAACTGTATGGGCTATTGACTCCGTCAACAGGTTAATGACTCAACGATTTTTCATTACTTGTTTATTCAGTAACAGTAATTACAAAGGTTTCGATAAATTTAATAGACACATTAAAATATCGACTAACCTATGTGAAGGGGTGAAAGGAATTTGCCTGTTTTATTATACGATTGCTTCATACAAGACAGTGCACAACGGTTTTTGGCACTTTTGGCACTTTTATCTATCTACCTATCAGCCCGTTCACATAAAATTTCCTGAATAGATTCATTTTGGAGTTACATTGTTATATTTCTTAGAATCTGCACACAGATAAGAAATCATGAATGCTTTTGGAATTTTTGTTAAATAAATATTTGTATGAAAAATGGTGTGAAATTTTCATTTATATATTTAAAAGAGACCTACAAAATTAATTAAGATATTTTTCTCTGGCATTAGAAAAATGAGAAGTAGGGGATAAAATATTGGCCTACTAATAATCACAACATAATTAACTATTTACTATATATCTCATTTCGGTTAAAACTGGGTGAAAAAAGTAAAAAGCGAGGTTACGAACCAAGAAAATATCTATAAACCTGTAGACATAATCAAACTGTCAATTTTTTGTATCCACACATTAAAAATATTTGTAAAAAAATAATTGGGGGATGAAATATGAGCGACAAAATACATTAAGATAATATTTGTAATTTTAGTCTATTTTCCTGTTCGTATGTTTGTTTATGTAGGTATTATGTAAAAACTACGGTATTATATACTAGCCCAATTTAGGTAAATAACAAAAAAGTAGGAAACAATTTTAAGTGACATCGGGTTTGCGCAATCAGAAGACATGCGAATTTAATGTTTTCTAAATTTCAAGTACATTGCATTAGTACAAACAACAACAATGAATTGTCTAGTCCCTCGATGTGTAGTAATTACATAAATGTGTATCTTTTGTATATCAATATATCGCGCTATATGTATTTTAAATCGTGCAACAAAGTCTTTCACTCAGCTATATATAGGTGAAACGGACGTGGTCAGATATGAGGTGCGGAAGTATTTTTACACTTATAAAAATGGTTTTGTGGTCTGAGTGTATAATGTTTTTAGTGATCTAAGTGTAAGAAGTCAACGATACAGTTAGCTGTAAATAATTACTTAATCATAATATATTGTGTAATCCTCAATATCGTATACAATGCTGGTTTTAAAAAAATATTAAAAAATACCTCCTCTTTCTCTAAAAGTCTGTTTTATCAATCTTTATATTTAAGAGTATTCGCTATATGTATATCTACATGCATAGTGGTATACCGTAAATAGATCATTCGTTCGTGGAGAGGTACGCTAATGTGAAAATTAATGGAGGAAATGAAATATATCTACTGCACGCCGAATGTCGTAAAACATTTATGAAGCTACCTTTATAAATTATTGATTACAATATGATTCATTTTATTATGTGACATAATTTATATGCGACAATTTCACGTTCGAGCCATGGAGTGATTCGAAGACGTGAATTTAGTGCTCGCAAGTAAATGTATTGGGTAAAGCGAAAATCAGTTACGTTCGTATCTGTTGGAAAAGTTTATACATTTTTTTGGGTGATTATTTATTGAGACGAAAGATTCGGTAATTCTCACTGAAGATACCGATGTAAATTTTAATCTTGGGTTACTTTGATTATTCTATATTGAACACATATTAATTATTAAGGTAATATTACGATTTTACTTTCAATATAAATTATGGTGTTTTTATCAGGAAATGCAGAAACTAAAGGCATCAACTGAATAAAGACTGCCCAATGCTCTTGGTAGGAATGAAATTCATTTCTGTTTTCTTTAAGAAGATTGCTACAACATTAGTATTTTTACGAACCAAATACCTTTGTCGAAATTTTTCAAAATTAGGGTTCAATTTGGTATTTGTTGCGTAGACTTCCAGATTGCATTTCATTCGAATCAGCCGTGGAACCCATATGCCTGAGACCGTATTTAAACACAAATGGCCTATAATTACCTTTTCAATAAAGCCGATACCATGGCCATTATCATGATTTTTATTAGTTTTTTTTTCATTTTATAGTTGTATACCTCAAAAAAAACCACCTGTTAGATATCAGTATTCAACTTTTGATTGCGGGCCGATTGTCGATAAACATATGTAAATATAGATTATGACTAAATTACTCAAATGTCACTCTGATTTATACCTATAAATTTTACTCTATATTTAGGGAGTTATTAGGGAAATTTTGTTAAAATTAGATTGCTTTTTGCTTCCTGTTTTTTCTTCTTATCATTTATTAGTATTTAAATATAAAGTACAAAAATATGCAGAATTTTTAATTTGACTAATTAATTTAAATTAAATTTTGTTGCATGGAACCTTGCGTTTTTATACAATAGGGTGTACATTACGTATCAACTACGAATAAATGTCCACGACTGTAGGAAAATTATATAGTTATATAATTAAGAAATAAACCGATTATATCTATGACCCAAGAACATATACGTCGAGATCTCAAACTTGTACAAAAACAAAACCAATTTCGTGTTTCATGTCCTAACACATGCCCAGCAAATTATATTGTATTGTTGCTTATTGATATTCAGTTCAGCTTCGATTGGGGTCGGGACAAAATCAAGTTAATGAAATAAAGTTAGTCACCAAGCAACGTTAACGCAATGATTGATGACGAAAGTGAAATTTGTCCGTTGTTCGGTAAACTCCCAATGCGTTCATGGACCAAATTAGCGTTTAATATTCATCATGTCATGATATATTTTCCGCGATGTAATTTATATTAGACAATGTATTTAATTAATAATGGGAGAATTTAATATTACCACTAATTAGGTCGGAAAAAGAGAAAAAGGTGAGCACCAGTTTCTTGTGTAACTAAATTTATATGTTGTGATTCTGAGTTCATTTCAGCAGTAATTATGACATTATTTATCGCTCAATCAATGACAATATCTTAAAGTATGCAATTTAACAGAAAGTATATGTGCCTCAGTCTATATAATGGTCAAATTTCTTTGTTTTTAGTTGTTTAAGTGATTTTGAGAACAAGGAAACGTTCAAACAAGCAAGAAAACATATAGATTTTATCTGTTTGTTCTATTGGCATTGACTAATGTAACTTCAACTAACAACTCTTTGCGCTAACACATCTAAAATTTGCTGACGATTAACTGAGAGTCAGATACTGCGGTACCGATACTATCACGTTCATGAGCCTCGATTTATGACCCCTCACTAATGGAACACAAATACAGCGTTGACTTGAATCATGAGACGCGGGTGAATGTTGAAACTAAGTAGATGGTTTCATGATTGAATGGTATTGACCATATTAAGTGATATCATAACAGTGGAATATGGCAAGACCGTTCTAAATGAATTAACACTACAAGACAATCATACAACTAAACGCAATGGTATTTGCAATTATTTAACACGTATTTGTTCCTTTATAATTTTTTTGTAAGCTTTATTATTCATACACTATTTGGAAACTTTATAAACCATTTTCATTTTTTTCGGTTAAATTTGATAAATAAATCGAGAATACACAACTATTGGCAATATTTTGAAATTTTTAATCATAAGTCGTAAAGTTCAAGCTTTAAAGGCCCCTATTTTTTATAAATTAATACTCCAATAAAGTCGAGCACTACTAGTGCTTGCACATCTTATTCGTAAAACTATCAATGTAATACTAATGTGTTTAATATATTCGTTTTCCTAATATTTTTTTAGTTGGAAGGTCACCAAGAGTTCTTAAATTGATGCCGAAGTGTGCTCGGTTAATAACAGCGTCAAGCCTTCAAATTCATTATTACAAAAGTTCTGGACATTATTACACCCGAGAACTAATCGGGGTTAAAAATTTAATAATCAATACAATATATCTCGCCATAAAATAACCAATGTTTCATTATATCGCCATAAAATAACCAATGTTTCATTAACCCTAACAAAGCATTTTTGTCATAATGAAAGAATTTTGTTGATTGCATTACTTGCTTCGAAATACACAAATCGTGTATCCGTGAAATTTAGCACTTCTATGTGTGTGGGTGTACATGTATTTGAGAGAGGAGAAAAGCATCGACTTGGCACTAATTCCAAAAAATTCTAGCATTAATATACAGTAAATATTTTGAAAATTTATTTACGTTTCGCTACGAAACGATAACGTATTGCGAAAGTCACAACTAAATATTCGTAGGTATTTTAATTATTTTATTTTTTCACTGGTTATTTTAATTTGATTAAATTTTGTGGGAAAAAAGGTTTTATATAATAAAATGTAATTGATTTACCGTAATAAGGCAAGGAAAAGTTAGTAGTGTGGTTAATTAAATGCACTAATTGAAATAAAGGTTTGGATGAACAGTAAGGTGTATGAAAAATCCAGTGCAGAAAATATTTAATTGTTGTTTTACATCTCATTATTATATCAGTTTATCCTATTATATCTCAATAACAGATCATAAGTGTAAATCAGTTAGTCGAAACGTACTTTTTGTAGTAAAAACTGTAGAAAAAATTTCGGTCTCTGTGTGTTTCTCACGTACTTTGTTTAATAATTCATTGTTTCGGTAAACTATGGATCTAGCCATTTTTTATATCGCATATTTTTATATTGCTATTATATTATCAATATTATACTTTAATTAAATATAATAATTCCTCTCATGAGGTCTTCACAAAACTTAAAGATAAAATTTCGAAAAACCCATAAGATTTAATTAAGAAAGCCATAATTCAGGGGCAGAAGCTGTCATAATTCGAGAAAAAACTTGCCCAAGAAATTTGCAAATAAAACTATTACGACAGCTACTCGCCTTTTGTAGTACAGAATGGAGACGTTCATTTCATTATGTTATCAGTCTATTAGTTTAATCTTGAACTTTTATTTGGGTCATGTTCGGAACTGAGAGGTTATCTCAATATCTACTTTAATAGGGATTTAAACATAAAAGAAAAGTGTGTAATGGAGGACGAAGTCTAATAGCTTGGTATTCTAAAATAAACTGAATATTTGAGTTCGTTTTTTATATTGAATAAAAATAACGTTAAATAACAAAGAAGACATCTTGCAATTAAAGTAAAATTTAAAAATGAAATTTTCTATACTATGATGGAAGAGAAATAGTTTTATGTGTAAGACTAATTTTTTATCGAACAGAATGTAACATTCTATGGAAAACTATTCGATAAAATTTAGTCTTAGAACTATTAATGGAACTACTATACACCGTTCTATTGTTTCTATTTTAGTAAAATATCAGTACACTTATCAGAGTAAAACACTTTAGAATTCTAATGAATGAATTTACATTAGTCGAAACAATGATATTTATAATCAAATTATGTGAATCTCGTTTGGTATATTACATTTAGTTCTCGAGATTTATGCGAACGTAGTATATGTTTTTGAAAGTATAAAATACTAGGTCGTACTTTGAACTTACCCAAAAATCTATCTCTTACTTTAATTACATGGTGTCATTTACCTTACAACTTTCATATTTTCATTAAGACAATGTTTTAGGTTGAATAAAGTTTGTATCTTAAATTTTTATAATATAAAGTGTAACGTTTTCATATAAAAGTGTATCTTTGACGAGGTTAAAAGTAAGATATAAGTTCCTTAGCTTGAACTTTATGCCGAATGGCCGTAATTGTTTCGACAATTACGTTTCATCAATTTTAAATTCCGTTTTATTGCCTTCGTGTTAAAAGTCAAATTTAAAGTTACTTAGGGAATATTTGATAAAAAAGGTATTTAAAGATTATAATTTACATCTTTCATGTTTTACGTGATATTGAAAGAAATAAGTATGGTGATAAACAAAAAACATATCGACAGAAAAACACCACTCAGAAAATATTTCGAAGCGACAAAAGTGGTTTAGGTTTCAATTTTGGCCATAATAATTATTTCACTAAAAGTTTTTTTCATTTCGGTTTAGCAGCTTTTATATGAGATTCAAACAAATGAACAGGCAGAATGATAATAAGATTAAGTTCCAAGAAAAATTATTTTCGTTTCAGGGAAATTTAAATAGTACATTCCGCTAATTTTTCAATAATGCTTTCAAGCACAGAGATTTGGAATATTGATAACAAACATTTTCCATGCTAATATGGAATATAACGATTTAATTATTAATGAATTTGCAAATTATGAATTAAGTTTGCGACTCTAAGTGGACATGGATTTACGACCATAAACAAATTGATAGCAATTTCCGCGTTAATTTGATAGATATGGACCGCTTATGACACATATTTAGGGCGGTTAAAGAGTATTTTTTTTTTGGCACGAAGACAATTTTTAAATTCGAATACATGGTTCATATTGTATTATATTATAGCAAGATGATAAATTTCAAAAACTAGCTTTCATACTGAAATTTTGAGCAAGATGCACCCTTAAAGTAAATAGGCAGTGAGCAAAGGCATGATAACCAGAATTTTCATCAGAAAAAGATTGTTTGTAAGATAAATAATAAATTTATTATTGCAAGTTTGTTGAATTTTCGAATGAATAAGGAAGCGTAAATATATATAAAACAATTGTAATATTTATTTGTTTTAATTTCATAAATATTTGCTCAATAAATTTTTGGCAAGATCACGATGTACCATTGCAGATCGTATATACGTGCTATCTTTCATTTCATGAGAGACAAAATTATTATAAGTGATGGATTTCATCGGATGGCTTTTAAATGGCATTTAATTACCGTCATAGCATTAAAGGTGTTAAAATGATATTACTTGCAAAAGTTCATTATGTGTTTTATCATATATAAAGAGCATTATTTTGGTATTTACTTTATAGTTCACATTTGCATAACTAATTACCGTTAATTTTGTGCATCAATGAATAAACAAAGAAATATTAAATATACCTTAGCTCTAAGATTTTTATTTTTCAGTTACAATGCAAAAGCTATTATCAAAAACCAAATCCCGAAACTGTATAATGCCTGTCGGTTCTTCATTAGTTTTTAATATAGCGAGTCATAATAGAATAAATAGCATGTCGCAATATGTTTATTTTTACGTGATAGTTTATTGATAATAGGCTTGCGTACTAATATATAATATTTTAGGTATATATTAATAAATTTATGTGCAAAAAAAAACATTAATTTGGGGCAGTTTCTTTAAAAGTTATCTTTCGAAATTGTTTTTGATGTACTGTTTCTCAATAGACGTTTTTATTAATATTTTTGTTAATAATTTAATGGTTCCTGTAACAATATCTTGACAGCGTTTAGAGAGCATAAATTATTTTTCTGATGATTTTTGCATATTTGCAGAAAGCTTTGTTATTTTTATTTGTTAGTATTTATGCTGATAGTACTCGTATATAAAAACTATCGAAATTTTTACAGGTTCACCTATGATTTTGATTTGGCAAGCAATAATCTGCAATAAAGTGAGATTGAAATGATCAAATGTCATCTACAAATAAAACGGTTGCCTTTATTAAAAATATTAAAGCACCTGATTTACTTTTTGATTTCAGCCGCTCTGGATTTACTGTCCGTTTTCGATTTCTAAGTTATCTTGAGATAGTTTATAACGAGGTTTTGTAATGTTTTATTTTGGAATATATTCAGTAAAATATTTTTTTTATCAAATTGAAGATCAATTAATTATGTAGCATCTGCTATTAATATTAATTCAATGGGAAGTGATCAGAACCGTTGAAATCATTACAAAAACACTCCAAAATTCCATTTTTAATGGGATTCTTTAATTAATATTATTAAATTACTCTATTATTAAATAATTCATTATTTCATTACACTATTCGTTCATTTTAACGTTTTCACATTAAATTACATTGTGGAACCCTATAAGAAACTATGTTATGTAAATTTATAACATATTATACAGAGTTCATAAATATAAATTTAATTTTCGCAATCAATACCGTCAGAACGTTCAAATTCCGTCAGATTCCCTTGCTAATGAAAATTTATATTAACTCATTACGGCCATGGCTGAACTGAATGTCAATTACCTCTACATAGGTATTATATATATGACATTTTCCTAGGTAATGAATAATTTGTCCATTGACTGGAAGGAAATTTCTGGCAACACGCTGATACGTGAATGTTTCAGCGTGTTGTATATATATATTTGGGTAACGTTTCAGCAGATAGTGGAAAACGATTAACTATTTTTAACCACTTAGTTCACTTAATGATTACATTAACATTTTCGAATAGGTTGTTGAATAATAATTCTAC
The DNA here is from genome assembly GCA_039881145.1 of Druceiella hillmani. NCBI lineage: Eukaryota > Metazoa > Arthropoda > Insecta > Lepidoptera > Hepialidae > Druceiella > Druceiella hillmani. The sequence goes on along the minus strand of JAYKKI010000005.1, from coordinate 30,481,200 downwards.
CATTTTCTTATTTTTTTATCATTTTCTTTGTCAGAAAATATAGAGGTTTTCATTTTCGTTATTAGTATGTATAGGACTGACATTTTAGATTATTATATTGATTTTGAAGCTTTTGATAGTTTTTTATTAATAAATGGTCTGATTGGCAAAACAGTTGTTAATTAATTATCCATAAATGACCTAAGAAAAGCATCACATAGTTTTTCATATAAATTTTCCTATATAAATTGCCATTTAATGAAAATGGTCCATGGCAAATAAAACATACGCGATTTGACACCTCAAGAACAACAGGATGACAATTTCATTGAAGTTGATGATTTTTTGTCATGTAATACGAATAGAGTCATATAGCGGTATGATAATTACAACTAGTAAAAACATTTTTACTTTGTAATGTTCTTAAATCTACTATATAAATTTAACTTTTACAATCAATTATCAAGTCCAATTTTTTTTTCCAAAATCCTTTGTTATGAAAGTTTTGTACTAACTCCATAGTGGTCGGAGCTACACTGGACATCAATTAGCACTACGTAGGTAACATAAGAGTACATGGCATCTCTATAAAATGAATATTATGAATAATTTGTAAACAATTCAGTATTTTTCTCATTCGTATTTTTTATAGAGATAAATAAACAAAAGCTCTTCGCATTTGGCATTTAGTTATGACCATATCTAAAAATGATTTATAAACTTTATACAAAAACGAAGGAGTGAATTTAACAAGGTAGAGATTATGACATTGAGAAATAAAGAAAAAAGGAAGATATAGTATTGATCAGATTCTCATTAAGTGAAATTTTAAGAGTATTTATTGGAAAAAGCATATATTTTTGACTATTAATACTTATATATCGTTAAGTTTGCGATTACCGGTGGCTGAACTATGCAATTAAATGAATGTTGAAAGCTAGACGCACTAGAGTATATTTGTTACTTCATTTCAATAGAATTTTTTTAGGTTCATTTCCGAAGCAAAAACAGTGTTTGTCATTATTTTATTACGTTTTCGATCCTGTGTTGAAGAATATGTCGCAGCGTTATGTTCAAGCAACATGTTTTTTGAAAATATAAGCCATTATATACATAAAGGTGTCTATATTTTATCTTCTGAATTGAAAAATAAACATGACAAATATAGATTAGCGAAGCCGCGGGCTAAAGCTCGTAACAAGTGAAATTTGATAAAAAAAGGATATTTAATTATAGTTTTTGTAAACAACGTACAAGGAGCTTCCCCCATAACAATATCGGGTCCATAAGTCGCCGCTATGTTGTACTGCGTTGACCAAAGGCTTTTGACAGCGCGGCGCACTGTGTTCTATTCCCTATTCTGGGTACTTCCATTCTGGTTTATATTCCCGGTTGCTCGTCGACCGGGAATGGAATGAAGTTTATAATTGGACAGCTAAAATACCCCAGACTAGTGACATATAGCAGCGCCATTGTATAAGAAGCTGCCTACCGCGATACCCAAGCTACTTGTCCGATTATGGGTATTCCTTGCAATACACACATTGGCCTATGTCAAGCAGCGGATGGAGACATATTCATTATGACTGAGGTTAAAATAACTGCCAAGTTTGTTTTGTTACAAAACTAGTTTCGAAAAATGTAAAATCTGACTATATGACCCGGAGACGTTCGACGATCGTTAGGGACTTTACATGACATGGAATCGATGACTTCTTTTATTACCTTCGAATAACAATTTTGTTAGCGAACTTTGAATTTTTGAGAATGTACATTCAAAGACCATAGGAGACTTTATACGACACGATGTCGATGACCATTTTCATTATCTTCTGTTAATGGTGTTGTTAGAGAACTTTGAATTTTTGATAACGTATATCCTACTATCGTCAAGGATTTCACATGATACGAGGTTGATGATTTCTTTTATTTTCTTCTGATTACAGTTTATTTTGAGGACTTTAGATTTTCGACAATCTGGGATTTTGGTGACAAAAAGTGAATTTTTATAACTTTTTTGTGGTTATTGTCGTGACAAACCTTACATTGCAGTAATTTTTTAATAGGTTCAATTAATTGTCTTTTTCCGTGGGCTCCGTAGTTCAAAAGGAAAAGATCACTTGTGTGTACGTCCGGAGTTTAAACATCTTTAAGCTTATGGAATATGTGTTAGGAAATATACGAGTATTTACATGGTAAAAAATAATATTAATGTTTGTAAATAGTTTAATTGAAATTCTCCAAGATATACACTTAAATGTTTGTACTTAAATGAGTGGGTATGTAATTTTCGTAGTGTGAGTTCTATCCATACTGGACAGATTTATTTTAACATAAAATATATCAGGGCTTATTTAAGTTATGGGCATTGTTACCATCTATAATTGATGCCTTTACTTATTGGGTTTATATATTTCTTCTTCTTCTTCTTCTTCTTCTTTAGAAGTAGAATCTTGGTACTTATCATATTTATTTATAAAGCACGGGCTTTGAATGGTTATGTTGACATTGAAGACGTAGTATCCGTATAGTATTTATATATGTTTGGTTGTAGTTAAAGAAAAAAATATTTACGAATCGATAAAATAATAAAGAAGACTTAGCTTTTTAGTATAAAAACGCTTATAATGATAATAAATTTCAGCCAATTCGAAGAATTTTGCAATGTGCTTTGCATCGATTTTTTACCATATATTGATATCTTAAAAAATTGTGTATATGCCGCGCTCGTATTTTTAAATGACATTAGCTTGGAAATTTTACATTTTGATTTAGTTCAGTATGTAGGTTATGTACCAATTTTAAAATAAGTTATTGTCGTTTTCGGAAAACTTTACTATTTTAATAATCTAAAGTATCATAAATTACCTATTTACAAGACCTCATTTACCTCAAAAACGATATTTTTCTAAATCCAAAAATAAAACAAACTATTTTGAATAGAAAGGTTATTCAATTAATATTCAGTAAGATCAAATTTATCTAATAAAGGATGTTACGCGATACGGTTAACGTAACGATTGGTGGTAGAAATGAAATTTATGCGCTATTTTGTTACTTTTTAATTTTTATTATGTAATAATATATTTTACGCAATGTAGTTTATACGAGACAATGTATTTAATGGATCACAGATATGTTACCAGCATGTAGATTTAGTACACGAACATGAAAGTTCGAGGGAAGCGAAACTGTAGAAGAAAATATTTGTAAAAATAGGGTAGCGAGTTGTGAGCAGAATGGCCTATAATTTTGAGTTCGTTGCATTAATATTTCTAACATAATTCATCACTCAAGCTTTCAAAACATGCTGTTCTGTAAAAAATAGATTTTTCCATGAAAATGACGTATTTCTTTCATTTAATTATTTATTGAAAGTAAATTCTCGCAATAGTAGCTATAAGTTTAAATTAAAAGATTCGAAAAATTATTTCGAAATTTAAATTTAATGTGTTAAATTTGGAAAGTAATTGTGTTTGCGAGGAAGAATTTTTAAATTATGTTGTTAAAAATTTAACAGTTTGTTTTTCAGTGGTCGCCCTTTTTTGTTAGATCTAAATTATATTTAATTTTTTATATGAATTATCGTATTTGTGTAATTGTAAGGCAATTGCTACAATTGCCTTAATATTCTTATTTATAGCATACATTATACGTACCTTGGATTCATTAGTATTGGAGAGAGGTACGAATTTTGGTTAACCTTCATACGATCTACGGGTCAATTTTGACCCATTTTGGTATAAAAATATAATTTTCTCAACAATTAAGTGTTTTGGGGATTAATATTTTATGAATTTTAAGAAATATATTTAAACAGCATATTACTGAAAAAATTTCATAAAAATTATTAATATTTGTCTATGTCAAGACTATTTTTATTTTAACGGTCTTCGGTTCAAGTTTATCCACGAGTGTAAACTGTTGCACGGCTACAACAGCATGTTGTTATGTTTTGGTTATAGAACCGTATTACCGACATATAGTTAATATTATGATAAACATTAGGTGAATTACACGTCTCGTTTTTTGAACTCGTAGAATTATTATTTCGTAAAAATGAGAGATAGTGAAGTAGAAACAATGCTGGAAAGTGTGCAGAATCTTGCTCGGAAAATAAATATAACGTAGAAGAAGCAGAATTATCCGATGGCTTAGACAGTGATAATGAAATAGTACCTGACAAAATGGTCAAATAAAATACTCCAAAGATCTTTTTACGCAGGATCGTGGAAGGGCTTCAAGGGAAAATATAACCAACGTGATGCCAGGTTTGATACGTTACACCAGTTCGATGATAACTCAAGAAGAAAAATCAAGTTTCGATGGATTTTCCCACCGCCTTCGATACACATGATGTGTATCGAAGGTAAGGAAGTAAAATATACAAATTTGGAGGGTTGTTTTTGGCAACGACTGGGCTGATTGTGATGCTACTGATACGTACTGTTATGACGACTTTAAGTTTTAATATAAAAAAACCAATTTATTTTTAGATATTATTATTTAAACGAATTATTACAATTATTATATTTTATAAAATATTTAGTTAGACTTTGATCGCACTTGTATCTGGATTACGACTGACGCGGACTAAGGACTGGATTGAACTGTAATTATCTGAACCTCGTGAAGCTTCGGTCCAGGGTTTATAAAGGATAAGAAATGCTGATGCATCTGGGAGTGGAGTTTGCTGACGGGCCTGGGAACAGAGCTTGTCATGGTAATGCAATACTCTGGCAGCCGGATGCCCTTATCATGTTGATACGAGAATCGTGAGACAGGTGCTGTGTAAGCATTACTGCTAGCAAGTACAGGATATAACAGCTCCCCCGTTTAGGAGTAAACTTACACCCTTGTGTAAGTTTATGTCATAGAGGTTCTGATTCTAGGTATTGGGATGGGGAGGTTGACTGAGCTTGTTTCAGAGACATGTTCGGATTCTATATCATTCGAGTTAGGCGCAGGTCTAACTAGATATTTTTTACATTTAAGTTTACAGTTATAAATCTTATAGCTAACAAAGAATATTATACTTAAGAGTATACAAATAGTAGTATATGAATAATATTGCCCATATTCTAAAATGTGAGGTTTACCTATTAAATCTAAATTACTCGTGATTTCTTTGAATATTTTGTCATTTTCTTTAAAAGAGTCTAAGTTAATATTCTTTATTTTTACAGCTGGTGTATCAAATTTTACTCCTTCAAATTTCAATGTATTGCAACAAGTATCTTTCATTATGTCAAAATTTAAGTTAACTGGGTTTGCTTTTATTTTAATATCGGATTTGGCAAGTAATTGTCTTTCTTTAAAATATCCATAACATTCAGACGGTATATCAAGTATACCAGTGCCTATTATATCATTTTCATAAACATTTTCTTTAGGGCAGTCAATTGAAATTTTAGTTTTTTGAGAAATGATGAAAATCCATTTACCATTTTCTAGTTGTTGCCAAATTTCCAAATTTCCGGAAAGAAATTTAGTTTCACATTGTTTTGGAATGGAAGTTACAACTTTAGAAATCATTTCACTTTCGCAAGTTGGGTTAGCAGAACTAGAGTAAACATTAGTCATGTCACATAAATAAAATTGATTGTTAATAATTTTACAATTTCTTAGATTCTCTAAGTTACAAAAATAATTCTTATCTCTAGTTACACCAATATATCTAGATGAAGGGATTATGGTTACATAGGTTTTGGGGTTTGTTTCATTATATGCTACAGGTAATGGTAGATTATGATACAGATCAAATTCTAGTACATTAACTAATGGTATCCTTAATACAAATACAATTTTATTATTGGAATAATAACTCAACATTTCAGATATGTTAATTAAGATGTGAATATGATCTAAATCTAATGATACAGGTAACAACTTAAAGCTAGGTATAAATCTATAATTATCCACTAGGTCTTGATAGAGTTGTTTTGGTGAAATAATTGACGGATACAAGACGTTATTTTTACTGAACATAACGGCGTTTATTATGTCTTCAATTTTGAAAGATAATGTGAGTAGACTATTTTCTAGCATGTTTAATAATTCCATGAATTTAGCTTTCAACAATAATTTATTAGATACAATAGTCAAGTTTTTCAAACTTAATGCAATATTTTCGACAGCGCTATTCAAACTTTGTTCATTAATATTTATTTTATTTAGTATTTCTTGAAAAGCGGACAGGGTTGTCGATGTAATTAGAATATTTTCCTTTACGTGTTTTGCTAACATTCTTTGGTCTGTTTCTACGTTTTGAATAGCGTTATTATATTTAATAGCGTCATCTTCATCTAATGTACCAAAAATGTGTTTGAAGACGGTTCCAACACCGCCGAACCAGGCTGAGCGTTTAGATCGTGTTGAAATTAAATGGGATATAGAATCGAAATTATTGATCATATCATAATAACGTGTAGAGAGAGGTTGAATGAGATTATGGCACTCCATATTGTTAAAGATATCGTTTTGTTTGCAAAGAAACCTTACCGTTCCGAAGATAGTGTTCATATTATCTAGGTGTGGCTTTATAAAGGAGATATCAATAGGAATAACCACACTGAGGTGGTCATTGATGAGTTTTAATGAGCCGACAGGATCAAAGTATATACCAGGGCTGCTGTTTATCGGTTGTATAAAATCTGCATGTGCCTGGACGATGGCACTGTAACATGTGTAAATTGTAAATGTAAAGGCGATTATTTGTAAAAGTTGTATAAAAGATGTGTATAAAATTATTTATGTATATATATCTAAATAGTAGAAATATTAGTAAAGGATATAATAAACTAAAGATAAAATAATTAAATATTATTTTAAGATGGGGTAGCGTCATTTTTTCTTGCGAGCTTTACTTCATCATAGTGGTGAACAACATGGCGACGGTTTATTAATAAGGTTAAAGAATTTCGCCCATTTATTTTGATAACTTTATAGGGACCTTTCCAAATAGGGGAAAGGGCTTTGCGCAGCCTGAGGTGGTTTCTGAGATAGACGTAGTCTCCAACTTGATACTTTACGAGACGGGAGTGAGAGTCATAGTAGGTTTTTGAGTTTTCTTTTGATGTTTGAATGTTTTCGAGGGCTTTTTCCCTGGAATACTTAAGACGGTGTTGTAGCATTTTTATGTAGTCGGGGTAAGTGGCGTCAGGGGTAGTATCGTAAATAGAATTAGGTATAAATGGTTTATGACCGAACAATAGTTCATAAGGGGAATAGTGAGTGGTTGAATGTATGGCAGTGTTGTAAGCTAGCATTGAGGTATAAACGTATCTTGACCAATTATCTTGGTTATCATTGATGTATGATTTTAAATATTCTTTGAGGGTGGAATGGCTACGTTCTAAGGCTCCTTGGGTCTGAGGGTGATATGGCGATGCCCATAATTGTTTTATTTTTAGGAAATCACAGGTTCTTTTAAAAAGATCTGATGTAAAGTTGGTACCTTGATCGGTTAGGATTGTTTTGGGTATACCAAATAAAGATATAAAATGTACTAAGCACTCGCTAGTTTCTTCAGCGGTGGTGCTTCGAATAGGATAGGCTGCTGAAAATTTTGTAAGGTCATCTTGTAGTGTTAGGATATATTGGAGCTTTGTTTCTCCGGATTCAGGTAAGGGTCCCACTATATCTAGGGCTAATCGTTGGAACGGGGCGGTGGATGTGCTAGTGATTTGCATAGGTGCGCGATTTACTTTTGTCAGTGCCTTATTTACTTGGCACGAGGAACATTTCTTTACATAATTTTCAATATCTGTTCGCATATTTTTCCAGTGGTACTGTTCTCTTATTCTATCATACATTCTAGTCGAGCCGAGGTGTCCGGCGACGGGAATGTCGTGATTTTCTTTCAAGATTTTGGGTATTTCTTTAAGTGAGGGGAATATAATTTGGTTTTTATATATGTGTATTCGTATATCAGTGTTATGGAATAAATATGAGATAATGTTATACAATTTTAAATATGAGTGTTTGTCGAAGGGGTTTCTAAAATCTGAAATTGCTAATTCCTTTATAGGTTCACTAGAACATATCAGTAATTCATTTCTTAAGTTTTTCAGAGTTTCGAACATGTCGGTGTATGAGCAAGAATCGAAATGATGAACTTTAGTAAATAGCAAATAGTATGTTTTATTATTAATTTTCAGTGTAGCGTGAGAGTGTAGTGTTCTTTCTGATTTCATCAGTTCTTGAGAATTTTCATAATTTCCTAGGATTTCCTCGATGTATGGCGTGCTTTCATCTAAATCTAGGGGTACTGGAAATGCAATTGATTTTTGTTGTGTTTTCAGTAGGTTGTCGTTATATTCGATTATGATTGTATTGAAGTGTGAATTTTCCGATAAGGATTTCAGGAATTTGGAATATGACTCATCGAGGATGTCGTCATTAACTAAAGGATCAAGATTTTCAGGATCAGAGGGAGGTTCTATTATTATGGGTTCAGAAGGGTTTAGGGATGGAATATTAGTATTGGTGTTATCGGGTTGAATAGGGTTTACAGGGTAACGAGAGAGAGCGTCAGCCGCAGAGTTTAGTTTTCCCTTTCTATAGACAATTCTGTAATCATATTCTTCTAATTTCAAACGCCACCGTTGAAGTTTACTACTTGGTTCCTTGTGGTTAAATAACCATTTAAGAGGGCGGTGGTCGGTAACAATATCAAATGTACGGCCAAAGAGATATGGTCGGAAGGTTTTACAACCAAATATGATGGCTAACAACTCCTTTTCTGTCGTGTTGAGATTGCATTCACATTTATTAAGTGTTCGAGAAGTATATGCAATGGGTCGGTCTTTGCCGATTTCCCCTTGCGAAAGAATCGCGCTGATAGCGTAATTAGATGCGTCACAGGTTAATATAAAAGGTTTCGTAAAATCTGGATAAGCAAGTAAAGGAGCAGAGGTTAATTTAGATTTTAAAGTTTCGAAGGCAAGTTGTTGCTCGTTTTCCCATAGAAATGTTATATCTTTTTTCAGAAGGGTTGTAAGAGGTTTTGCTAATTTTGAAAAGTCGGGAATGAATCTTCGATAATAAGATACGAGACCAAGAAAAGATTTAACGTCTTTTGGCGATTTGGGTATTGGAAATTCATTGACTGATTTAATTTTTTCAGGATTCGGTTTCACACCCCGTTCAGTTATTATGTGGCCTAAATAAGCGACTTCTCTGCGTAGAAATTCGCATTTATCGGGTTGAAGTTTAAGGTTGAAATTTCGTAATCGTTCAAAGACAGTAGATAAGTTATCTATGTGTGATTTCAGGTCATAGGAATAGATAACGATGTCGTCTAGATAGACAAAGCATCGAATACCTTGAAGGCCGGAGAGAGCAGAATTCATAAGTCGCTGAAAGGTGGAGGGCGCGTTTTTCAGCCCGAATGGCATACGCGTAAATTCGAAGTGTCCTTGAGGAACACTAAATGCGGTTTTCGGAGCGTCTTCAGCAGACATGGGAATCTGATGAAACCCTGAAGCGAGATCGAGGGTTGAAAAATATTTACTCTTGCCTAATTGATCGAGGATTTCGGAAATTTGAGGTATCGGGTAAGAATCGCCAATAGTGATGTCATTTAATTTTCTGTAGTCGATTACTACTCGCCATTTCCTTTCGTTTGAAGCGTCTAATTTTTTGGGAACTATCCAAATAGGAGACGACCAAGGTGACATAGAGGGTTTAATTATACCCTGATTCAACATTTTATTTATTTGACTGTTCACTTCTTGTTTGTGACATTCGGGAAATCTATAGGATTTGGTATGGATTGGTATATTTGAAGTTGTCCTAATTTCATGCGCAACGGCATTGGTTTTACTTAATTGGTCTGAAGGCAGGTGAAATATATCGGAATATTGGGAACATACATCGTATAAGGAATTAATTTCCTCGTTATTGAGATGCGAAATTCGGAGTAGATTTAAAACGTCGTTAGTGCGTTGAAGTGAGTTCGTTGAGTGAGTTGGCGAGGAAAAATTCGTATTAATTGATAAGCAGGTTTCAGTTTTCAGGGGGGTGAGGTGTAATTTTAAATCGGAATTGACTGAAACAGATTTTTCAGAAGTATTCAAGACAGAAATATTTACCCGGTTATTACCTTTTACTTGGACTATACAATTCGCTATGAGGAGAGATTCGGAAATGTGCTGATCGAGTACTATGCCTTCTTTAATTTCGGGATTGGATACCGAACATTCGATTATTGTTTCAGTGCGGGGAGGAATGGTGTACACGGGTTCGGTGAATTGCAATTGTATATTAGAGTTATTTATTTTTAGTGTACTAGTATTATAATCAATGATACATTCTGAGTCTGTCATTAAATCGTTACCTAAAATGCCATCGTAATCTAAATTAATTTTGTCAACTACGTGAAATTTATATGGTTTTCTTGGTTGGGTTTCCGGAAATAATTGTAAGTCGAATGAGCCCAAGGTATTGGTAGTTTCGTTAGATGTATCGATACCTTTTAGTTTTATTTTGTTTGAATTTAGAGTAGGCAAAGTTTGTATTGAAGATTTTTTTATTAAACATACAGATGAACCAGTATCTACTAAAAATGATAAGGGGTGAGAAGACAGGGTTGTTTTTAGGGTAATATACGGTAAACGTTTTTTGGAGTGGTTGGAAGCGATTTCGTATACCATTTCGGGAGTGTTTGAATTTTTTGTTTGTAAAACGATGTTTTGTGTGATTTTATTATTTTTCCTTTCATTAGAAACGGTATTAGTAGAGTGTGTCGTGAGAGTAATTGAAGTGTCGGATGTCTTCGTATTATGTGTTTTAACAATTTTATGATTATTATATTGGGGTTCGTTACCAATCTGGATTGTGTTTAGTTGGCCGTGAGTTTGGGGCTGATTACCCTGTCCGTTGGCCTTATTTGAATTATTTTTTGAATGACCGTGAGTTTGGGGCTGGTTACCCTGTCCGTTGGCCTTATTTGAATTAATTTTTGATTGACCGTGAGTTTGGGGCTGGTTACCCTGTCCGTTGGTCTTATTTGAATTAATTTTTGATTGACCGTGAGTTTGGGGCTGGTTACCCTGTCCGTTGGTCTTATTTGAAATATTAAAAGGGGTGTCGATTTTGGAAAAGGTTAGTCTCGCACGACACCTTGGTGAGACATTTATTGGTTTAAATTATCGATGGTGTCGACGCCTATATTTGTATTAAAAGAGTCGTCGTCTTCTTTTATGAAATTTACTCGGGGTTTAAAATTAAAATTTGGTTTCTGTCCGTAAGTGGGTGATTGTCCCGAATTGAAATTACTAGGCCCGGATCGAAATTTATCATTGTTATATTTTCTTAAACGACACACTTCGAGAGTGTGACCTAACTTTTTACAGTAACGACAAAAGGGTATATCTTTAGGGGAGTGCGGGGTATAAGGATTATTTGATTTCGGCGAGTTATTTTTAAAATTTAAATTGGGCGATATTCGCTCAGTAGGTTTTGGCTTTAGGATGTAGGGTTTTTGTGAGTATAGATATTGCTGAATTTTTTCTTCTGAAACGGCGAGGTTTATTGCTTCATTTAAATTTCTGGTATCTCGACACCGGATTACGTTAGAAATCTGTGGGTGAACACCCATAATGAAAGTATTTAGGGCCAGGTCTTCCATTGCCGCTAATCGACCCTTGAGTTCTCCCTTGACGTTATTGGATATGGTTACCTCGGTCAAAAGTTTGGAGAGGCACGTCTCAACGCGCAGAGAAAATTGACTTATGGACTCGTGAGACTCTTGTTTACACGCTTGTAGATCTGTGAGAAGATGGGCGTAGTGTTTGCGTTCCCCGAATTGATTTTTCAGAAATTCTTTTAAAGAAGCCCAATTTTCAAATTCCTTAATGGAAGACGCGATTGCTGCTTTGCCTTGTAGTTGGCTGAGTATGAATTTAAAAACTATATCATCTTGAGGAGGGGATGCTAGATTTATTGCATTTGTGCAATTTGTGAGAAATGCATTTAAATTTTCGCGCGAGCCGTCGTAAGGTTTGATGAATTGTAAAATTATGCTAAGGGGAATGTTCTCTATATTCGACTGTGCGTCTGTGGCGCTTCTAACGTTTCTTTCGTCCCGAGACATATTTTGGTACAAATAGATTACGCGAGTAGTTACAATTAATTATAATGTGGTACAACTTGACTTGTTTAATAGAACCTTGTGGAATGTAAAGTTAGTTAAACAGTATTTAAAAAATAATAATAATAATAAAAACTAGTTAAAACAAATTAATTAAATTAACAATTGACTTTAACAGTACGAAATAACTTGTTAAATGTTGATAATGTGATTCGGATTATATGATTTGAAAATTTGTGGAACAATTTATAATAATAAAACAATTATAAAATACAATTATTATAAGTAAATTACAGGCTTACAGAATTATGAGATGCGTAGTCCACATTTGAGATGCTGATGCTCGGTGTGGCGATGTTGGGCTTTGAAGTAGTTTCTTGAGAGAGATGCGCTGTTGGCGTTGACTTGTTCGATGCACTTTGTTATGTTAGTAGATGAGAACTGTTATGATGCTGACTCAGTTGATGTAGATTGGCAATATTTTATGTTTTCCGATTTGACGAATTTTCGGGGTTCCTCTGCGAAATTTGTGGTTTTCCGACTGGTACTTCGTTGGTTCCTTTTTTCGATGATAGAAGTTGTAAGTATGAAGATTTTGTTGATGAGGCGTTTTCCCGGATTTTCTTTGAAATCCCTTAAGCTGCCACCAAAATGTTATGACGACTTTAAGTTTTAATATAAAAAAACCAATTTATTTTTAGATATTATTATTTAAACGAATTATTACAATTATTATATTTTATAAAATATTTAGTTAGACTTTGATCGCACTTGTATCTGGATTACGACTGACGCGGACTAAGGACTGGATTGAACTGTAATTATCTGAACCTCGTGAAGCTTCGGTCCAGGGTTTATAAAGGATAAGAAATGCTGATGCATCTGGGAGTGGAGTTTGCTGACGGGCCTGGGAACAGAGCTTGTCATGGTAATGCAATACTCTGGCAGCCGGATGCCCTTATCATGTTGATACGAGAATCGTGAGACAGGTGCTGTGTAAGCATTACTGCTAGCAAGTACAGGATATAACAGTACGCATTTATTGGTCTACTGCTACTAGCCTTCCGATCAAACAATGAAAGTACCGAAAGCTTATGGGGTGGTGAAAAAAGAAGGCCAAATTTCTAGGCATTAACGCCACTAAAGACGTCCAAAAAATTATCCATATTCATACTGTTGGACAACATACAAACTCGATGTGAACGGAGATTGTTAGACAAGTTTACTCCAATTCGTGATCTGTCAATCTGTCAATCCGTGGAATCAGTGGGTTGTTATTTTACCAAAACTTTGTCATCCTTCTGAAAATGTAACACTTGCATGCTTATATGACAGTACATGCCGCCAAAATCAGGAAAATGTAGTATAAAATTACGGATTCTATGTGATTCTGCTACAAGTTGTGTAAGGAATATTCAACCTTATACCGGTAAAATAATGGGAAGGAAGTGTACATGAAAAAAACCAAGGCATGTGTGTAGTTCTTTTATATTACTGTGGATAATTTTTTCACAACACATTAATTTGGGTAGCGGCTATCAGAGAAACAAATAACTTTAGTCAGGACTATAAGTAAAAACAAACCGGAATAATAAACAGAATAAGTAGAAACAAAAAGAAGACTATTGTATTCATCACGTTTCGCATTTACCTTGGTTTCTTATGTCTTTTATGCTCATTAAATTTTTGAATGTTTCGGTTTGTTTTTTATGTCAATTCGTGTTTGTATTTTTTTTACGTAATTATTTTTCTTATAAATTTAAAATCTTTTAGGGTTGTATTGATTATAATTTCGTATTTGTATTTATAAACTTTTAACTGGGAAAATAAATGAACTACATTTCGTCCCGGGAAATCTCATCATAAATAACGTGAAAATCACAACTAATAATAAATTTTTGAAATGTATTTGTTTATCCTTCTTCGCGTCTTAACAAATCGACAAATCAACTTGATTTTCTGTACAGATTTATTAGAGGACCAGGAAATGATATACATTACTTTTCAACCCAGAAAATCTCATCCTTACTAATATAACAGACACAATAAATTTGATAATTTCCAAAGTGTGTTAGTTTGTCGTTCTTTCACATTGCAATGAAGCAAGAGATCGACGTGATTTTCTGTACATAGGTAATTGATGCGCCAGGAAATAATATAGGCTACTTTCTAACCTGAATATGATTTCTGACAGCGAAATCTCATCGCAACTAATATAACAATCGCGACTAATATTAAAAAAATAAAAAATGTGTATGTTTGTCCTTCTTTCAAACCACAACGAAAAAACAGAGTAACCTGATTTTCTGATAGCGATATTTGGCGTATCAGGAAATAATGTAGGCTCTTTTTCACCCTAATTAACGTCAGCCTAACTAATATAACAATCCCAAAAATACTAAAGATTCAAAAATGAGTTTGCCCTTTTTTCACGTTGTAATGGAGTAACTGATCGATATGATTTTTTGCTCGCAGATAGTTGATGGGTCATAAAATGACATAGATTACTTTTCAATCCAAAAAATTTCATCCAAACTAATAATATTTTGGAGAACATCATACACAGATAGATTTATCTTATTCACTTCAAAATTATTGTTTTCGTACTCAAATATATCCACGTATAGTTCAACAATTATTATTATTTCCCGTGTCAAATGTTGCAAAAATCGATCAAATTTGTGCAGAAACTAAAACGGAAATAACCTTTTAAAATGACATTTAAATTATTTACAAAATCGGAACACACAGGTTGAAAGTGGAGGCTCAATACATTTACTATACACATTGAGAAGTGTGCGAAGCACTTGCTGTGCACACTTAGAAATGCTCGAAGCATATTAACATACTTAGAAATTTTCAAAGAATTTAGAAATCGTATAAACATAGTATGTAAGAATTCATGTATGCCATATATTATAATGATTTTAAACATCCCTCTAAATGGCTCAAAATAATAAACTTGATAGCCTCAGAATCAGTAAAGATTTAGGGCAGGTGTTTGAGGTACTGCAATATTTAATACATTTGTAGTGTGTTTATTTTTGTTCTGTTATCAGATCTACTTTAAAAACGTAGAAAGATAAAATCCAATATTTCCATAAAAATACTACAAAAATCTAAAAGTTATGAGTAATGAAGTCAAGTTATTTTCTGAGAAATTTATTATATTAGGATCACTCTTTCAGATGAACTGTAATATTTAAGTGTAAGTATTATAATGGGACCAGTAATGACGTATAAACTAAATGAATAACTAAAATAAATAATAGCTGCAGATGTAGCTATTATCGTCTGTAAATAGTATTTTATTAGCAATGATTGACTGGGTACGAGAATATGTTGAATTTGTTTTTATAATTGTGGCAATTGCCAGTAAAATTGCTCATTGGTGAAGTTGGTTCAATTACTGCGCGTACTTATTCTTGCCTACTGGAGTAATATTTTCTTTAAAATTTTAAGACATACTCATATAATGCAATGAATGGAAAGTTTACGATTTTAGCGACTGCGTTAAGAATATACGATAATGTGAATTTCAGTATTCATGCATGGATAGAATTAGACAGCTTCAGTTCTTGAAGAATCGGATCATGTGGCAAAATGTTTAATTAGCACTGTAGATATTAATATGTTTTGTTTTACTTACTTAGAGCGCGAGCAGCATCCATTAATTTTGCGACTTCATATACCAGCTAATTTCATATTGTCTACTGACGTAAACTGAAGTTTTTCATGTCTTAAGGATCACTTCAGAAATCAAGTGTTGAAGTTATTGTGTTAGTTGCAATCGAGTATGTTAATTGTATATACGATATTTTAATTTATATTTCTAAATTAACTTAATGTCACCTACCCTAATTTGTTTCATCTTGTATTATTATGTTATTTTTTTGTCACTTTATTATAAGTTCGATATGGGGCTTTATGAAATCAACTAATAAAAATCTACAATTACCATTCACAACCAGTCTAAATTGGCTTAATACTGTCCATATATTTATATTACTTGTGGTGATGTAAGTTACCAATTTTACATTTTCCACTACATCCTAATTTGTTAGTTCGAATTGTTGTAATAAAATTCATTATAACAAACTTCACTTCTGTTCACAAAATTGGCGTCTAATTTTTAAGTACTAACAGTAATATGAAGAAAAGGAAACAAGCTTATTGCAAAAGAATTAAAGAAAACTTTAGTAAAGGAAAATGAAATTTAATGCAGTAAATGCAATCGTGGAATACACCGATTATATTTGTAAAATTTCACTTGGTGTTCATCGTTAAACTACGATCGTGAGGAAATACCGACTGCAATAATCCGAAGCGCTAAAAGTTTAGCGATGCTACTGTATTTACGAGGAAGCCCGAGAAGACTTCCGTCAGCCCTCCCGTCCTCAATTTGAAACTACACCAGCAGTGAGGAGAAAGTTGGTCGCGGTTACGCCGTAAGACTACTGGGATGGGAAATGTGGAATATTTGACTACGAAAACTATGGTCACAGCTAAAGTGAAGTGACTTGGTCTTTTGGGACGAAAAGTTCTGTCGGGAGGGTCTAGTGCTTCGTCTCATTGCGTTGAATGTATGAATTCAATTTGTTAGAATAGTTGAGGTTATTTGTCGAGTTTCTTATATTTTCAATAAATGCTCTTAATTTATAAGAACCTGGGCTATAGCGGGAAAACTACAAGTAAAATTAAATTCTTTAATAGAACTAAAACATGAAACATTTAAAAACAACATAATAGTGCAATATGAAACAAATACGACTTAGTAAGTCGTAGAAGTAAATTTAGAAATATAAATCATAATCATCATATATATTAATACGCTAAGGTTAAGATGTTACTCTCCCTTTTTAGAAAAAACCTCACAACTAATCCACATAAATTATATATCATTTTATAGATAATTGCTTGCTCTACCGGCATCCATAACTAAAAAATTTATTATTGCTATTGTTTTTGCAAATTAATTAATTATTAAAATTATATACACAAAACAGCAATGCTGCCATCTAACGGCTCAACGTCAATATGATTGACGGTCGGTAAAATTTTTGTTTAATTTCAAATCCACTCACGTATAAATAAAGTGGCGATTTAGCTCAATGCTTTTGATACTTGCGCCTCTATATGTCAATTTTAGTAAAATATTTGTTTGATCTGTCATCTGAGCTTCATAATGGAATAAAAACGTAATAAGCAGTGTGCAAAATTAGAAATGAATTGAATACCTGCAATCAATTTTGATTTATTAAATTGAGTTGAATAATTTATAATGCGAAGACTTCGCACGGGTCACGCTAGTTAAAATATATACAGTTAACTGATTCGATTGTCAGTAAATGAAGATTTATTTATATTTTCCAGGAATGCTCCATTTTGCTTAATTTACAAGAACCTGGGTTACAGCAGAAAAAATATTTGTTAAAATGTTTGTAAATTACTGAAATAGCTAGACATCTGTGGTAAGTTGGAAAAATGGAAAATCGTCGTTTTTTTGTGAAAGGTAGGAAAATAATTTATTTGAAAACAGGTTATAGATTCCAGGCGGAAAAAGCGTAAAACCAATTTGATAAATTTGTTCAGTCCAGTTCGATCTTTAGCTCGAAACTATGACTTTTAGTGAAAATTAGAGTGAGAATTTAATATTATTCCCGGTCTATTTTAAACTGCCTACCTTCAAATAAAAAAAGTATTAATTCAAGATTAGTGAATTTAGATATAAATATGTGACTTTAACAATTATTTTAATTGTAACGATTGGAAACGAATTTTTATTTGCTTTTGTAAATATATCGATTTTTTCAGTGTAAAAGATTTGTAAATTAATGTCTCTCAAAGAAACAATAAAAACTACAAATTTGCGTATAAAAGGTAAAATATCAGCTCAGTGAGGTTATTAGTTAAGGTAACAATTGTTTCAAGGGTAACTAATAATTGAAGAAAATTGTAACCGCTATCCGTATGCCTTACTGTAGGAAAGAATTTAATGACCTTATACCAAGAGAAGTTTGGGAATTACCTATATTCATTTAAAATATTTATTTTATTATTATAATGCTTTAGAAGTAAAATGAATGTATGTGTTTATAATTTTATATTACATATATAGAAATCGCCAATCTATTTTATACAGAGATTTCCGAATTGTTATCCTTTTCTGACCGATTATTGGCCAATCAAACCGGAAGGTCCGCTTTGTCTTTAGAAAGTTACTAATATAAAATTATATTTCGGTGTAGTTCACACAATCGGCAACTGATTTTCCGAAGTACTAACAGAAATATGAAGAAAATAAAATCAGTATAAAAGTATCAAAGAAAACTTTGGTAATACATTAATTTTAAATATTTAATTACGGGATCAAAACACGTTTTATGTTTCTTAGTTTAATTACATGGGATATATATATATATATATATATATATATATATATATATATATATATATATATATATATTTATATATATATATATATATATATATATATATATTTATATATATATATATATATTTATAAGTTAATGAAATTTAGGGCGAAATAATCCACCATTGCCATAATAGTATGCAACGAATTTTTTTAATAAAAAATAACTTGCGGGTTGGGAGATCGACTGTATCGCGCCGCTGATATCAATTTATACCACGGGCAAATGAAATATAAATTCCTTGTTTATTTAGAAATTTTGCTCGAGATATGGAGCATGGTTTAGATAATGTTTAGGTTTGTCAGAAACATACATACATAAAATTTTAAAAATATTTGTTTTCAAATGCGTTTATGTTTGTAAGTTAGAATAAATATTTGACGAGTACAGCCAGACGATGATTCGGCATGTCTAGTTGACATCCTTTATATCATCACCTTGCTATTATATATTATCTATATTGATTTTATTGCTTTTATTTCGAAACTTAACCAAGAGCGCAGCGGATAAAAATAGTTATTAACGTAAATGCATAGTGTGGAATAAATATTATTGCTGTGACATTGCTGTAGCTTCATTCAAATGTTTTTTTTTAAGTATTCCGGTGAAATTGTCTGCAAAAGATAAGAGGCTATATTTTTAAAATCTGTGATATTCTGTCTGCAGGGACATTATAGTTTATGTACAAATGATTGGTAGAATTTTGTTTATAATTCCGAGCTTGATAGCATTTATACGTGTACTTTAATACTAATAGAAGTACAGCATGAATTCGGCATAAATAATAGACTTAGTACAATAAATATTTTATACTAGTGCCAGTAGCCATAGACTCACAAATAAAAAAAATAAATAAATGTGTCTCGATTGATCGATTCAATATTTTAAGTATTGAAGTTCGTATAAAATGAGAATATGAAATTTTGACTTATGCATTCTGTACAGTCTTGGCTATTTAGTTACGCAATAATAATAATGTTCTCGTTTCTATATCATTGCATTCCAGTATATGCGGTACTCATGAATAAGAAACAAAAGAGATTAAATACGTATTAATAAGCTTTGCTGAATATGATGACGGTTATGCAGTGGGCGGTCCTGAAAATACCTTCAAAAATTGCTTTAGACCTTATTTATTGTTATATTTATGTACTTTATTGTATACAACTGATAAATATTACTTAATAACTTAATAATAACTTATTGCTACCAGGATAATCTCTTACAGCTAACCAGAACACGAATCCAGCCCTGCTCGACGGGTGGTCGGGAATCGAACTCAGGGCCCGCGGTGCGCCTCGCCGTTAAAGACCGTATACCTTGTAATCGATACAACACACTACAGCGACGACTGGTCAGTCCTAAGAATCTTTCACTTAGAGTTATTTTAATGAAATAACAGTTTCTTTAATTAAATCTGATCTAGGTTTTGAAAGTATTTATTGCTCAAATGTTGAATTTCCAAATAAAAATGTATTGTCTGATTTGTTTTTATCGAGCTTACATAAATATAAAGATTACAGAAAGCATTATTTAATTCTGTGAAGGTTTAGTAGAAACTCAAAGTTTGCCATAAAAGTATTAAATCAAACTTTGCTTACAGGAAAATTTCCCTTAATATAATTAACACAATTCCGAAATACATCACATTTTTCGCTCAATTTCTAAGAATTCCAACTGCGTTCTCTAAAATTGTGGGAAAATTGTGAAGAATTACCGGCGCAGTAATAAAAAAGAATAAAAGCTAAGCGATTCTCATGCTATCTATCTACTATTTGAAACTACACCAGCGATTCTCGCGCTATCTATCTACTATTTGAAACTACACCAGCAGCGAGGTGAAAGTTCATCACAATTACGTCGTAAGTTTCCTGGGTTGTTAATTTTGGAGGATCTGACTAAGAAAACGGCGGTCATAGTTAAAGTGGAGTAAGTGTTTCGGGACACAAAGTTATATCGGGAGTGTGGAGAGCTTTGTGTTATTGCGTCGAATATATAAATTTAATTTGTTAGAGTAGTTGAGGTTGTTTATCAAATCTGGGATCGCTCTTTAAGTTATATCCACTAGACTAGTTGAGGTTGTTTATCAAATTTGGGATCGCTCTTTAAGTTATATGCACTAGAGTAGTTCAGGTTGTTTATCAAATCTGAGTAGTTGAGGTTGTTTATCAAATCTGGGATCGCTCTTTAAGTTATATGCACTACAGTAGTTGAGGTTGTTTATCAAATCTGTGATGGCTTTTTAAGTTATATGCACTAGAGTGGTTGAGGTTGTTTATCAAATTTGGGATCGCTCTTTAAGTTATATGCACAATATAATTTGATTGAAAATTGTAACGTTGTGTTTTCGTTTTGTTAGATATAAAAATACATTTACTTTAAATAGACTAAAAAATTACCTTTTTATTTATTGTTTTAATATTTGATACCTCAATAATGAAAATTAAATATAACATGAAGATTTTAGTAATTTTTCAATAATGATCAATTCACTCAATTTGAAAAAATCAGAATTGTAGTAAGAAAATATTTAATAATATAGTTTCTTTATCACTTCAATAGTCAAACATCTGTACGTAAATGGAAAAGAGGAATTTCATTTTTATATTTTTATCGAATGTTTGAGGCGTAAAATTTCAACCATATGCAGTACACTTTTTTAAGGCAAATTCTATATTTTCTCTAATTTAGAACTAAAACTATTAGTTCCAATTAGGGGCAGCATTTAATATTATTTCTGACCTATTTAAAAATCGCCTTATTTTAAAAGACAAAAAAATTTCTCGAAGAATGAAAGAAAATAGGAATGTATTTCTTTAATAAGTAGATATTGGTTAGTCAATATTAGAATGAAGGGATGAAAAGAACGTAACATATAAAAAATTATTTCCGAATAAAAAGACGAACGAACCGGAGAATAATTTCATTTATAGATTAACATAGTGACAATCGACTAAGCAAAAACTATGCGAACTGATTCCCATTTTTCCGTTCACTAGGTGTAAAATCTAAAATGTTAAATAAGAAAAAACATATTTTAGTTACCGGTAATAATTGATGCCGTTATCGGTTTCGGTTTACTATGATTAATGGTTATCCAGAAAAACGCGCACGAAATAGGTCGTAATTTTCCTGAAAAAAGAAATTCCTGGCTGTCCCGTGGTTCTGCGAACCATCCTTTTTCAGCCCCTTATTAGTATAGTTGTGCTAAAAAACTTCAAAGCAAACTTATGTATAAAAGTAAACGTTACAGCTATAATTAGGAATGCCAAATTTTAATTTTTTATACCAAATGGTCAACGAGAACAATACCTCTAATATGTAGACAAATAAGCACCAAGGTGATTCCACGAAAGTGTCAATTTTGATATGAAACACATAGAGAACCTGAAATAAACATAGAAAGCTACATTTATCTATTGGAATATAGTTATTGTGATTATAATTATCAGAATGAATTACGAAAATATTTTGTATAGTATGTGTCTCATTAATACACCATGAAGTAGATATTCATTCTTAACATAGTGCTGATCGATATGACAGTTTTTTCATCATTTTTGTTTCGCTTTGGGGGAAGATAATCTTAAGGTGAAGATGAACTGAGAAGGCAACTATTCGGCACGAAATTTCAGAAGAAGTCGCTCCATGAAAATTATTTTGAGACCTCAGTTAAGGGGTATGTTACTGAGCACGACTTCTTTGACTCACTTTTTGCTTTTATCCATTACATTATATATTTTGTAAAGGGCTTGTTTCGTTTTACACCGACCCAGTAATTCTCTCTATCCTTCACGTGAGGAAAATTATATTGAATACTGTTCTAGATCTTTAAGTTTTATACTTCTAAGGTGAACAATGGAGAACACTCTTGTGGGCATGTCTAGTGATAATGTTATAGCTAATATTATTTAAAAATTTAAATAAATTAATAACTCAAAAACATTTATTAAAAGTAAAAGAAAAACTTCCATCCCGAATAGAATTAAAAACTGTGTATTCATCTGCCTAAGTCATGATTATTGTTCATAAAAAATAGATGTCATTTTGAATTAACTTACTTGTTTTAGATAGACTTCTCAGACCATTTTTCTATGAACACACACAAACACGTGTGCATATATATTAATATATATTTATATATATATATATATATATATATACATAATATGAAGCGGTGATAAGTAAACAACCGCCTTCATATGAAAATATTAAGAAAGAAATTAAGAAAGAATAAATACTTATAATCTCCATGATTATTACATAGGGACAGTAATAACAAGTAAATTCCTCACATTTTTTTTAAAAGCAAGTATACTACTACATTCATGAATTATTTTAGATTATTGTGAATTTTCTAACAAGTATTTTATTATTTATTTTCATGCTGTTGATTATACCGAGTGGCGGTATTAGAATATTTGTAAGGAAATGTGTAAATAAAATTACAAATTAATGATTAAAATGAAGTTAAATGTGAGAAAAATAGTGTATTTATATAAAATCGTGCAAACCATACTATTAACCAATTATCATTATTATTTTATCTTGTACTACCTTATAACGTTAGTAAGTAGCACATATATTTTCATCTCAATCTACTAAGAAATACCGGGACTTTAATAAGGAGACAATGCTGCGACGATGTTGACGATGGACATTGATAATAATAAAGTACCATTTTCTACCGCTGGGTTAATGTGATAAGCGGAAATTAGTTTTACTCATTGGGGAAAGATTCTTTAGTCGACGTTTCATTACTTCAAATGGTTTTAAAATTAGACAAAGACAATGTTCTAATATATAGAACATACTCTAAGATTTTAAACACTGGGTTAACATTGTTTGTGGTTATCTTCAAATTCTGTTACTAATCAATAGCATATGCGAATATAAATAAATAATTTAAATACAAATAATTACATATTATTTCTTATTAGATCATATACACTTGATATAGCATGCACTAAATATGAACTTAAGTCCAAAAAAAAGTAATTATTACCTTATGTGTGAATAAATACTATATATTTACCTCCATTAGGATGATATATTTAAATCTCAGAAGTTTGAGTACTTATTACTTTCCAAACTCAAGTGCTTAACTTTAAATTTGGATCCGACATCAGCACTGGCGGTCAATTTCTATATTCTTTATAAGCCGCCACATATTTGTTACACATTTATACATTACGTAACCTACTTGGGATAATATAATAGACAGCTCATCCCTCGCAATTCTTGAGAGACCGTTTACCCTAGAGAGGTCTCGTGAGTTGTAGCTGTACCTTCTCTGGGTCTGATATGTAGCGAGCGTTCGTATTATTCGTATTATAATAGAACCGTGCATTAAGGATGAGGGGTTTGTTTTGTATTTATGGACCATTGGGTTTGCCAGATTTGGTAATTGGGGAGTTGAAACAACTTTAGTGTTATAACACATTTGGGTAGTCGCTGTGGAATAGTGGGATAAACACTTTGAATACGTATATATGTGTATACGTAGTTTGATATCTAACCCAGCCTAGAAAAGATAGTTCAAGCGCTACAAATTTTGTAACTTAAACGAAATATTGTAGTTATAAATGTAATATAAAATTGTGAATTTGTCAAAATCAGTTTTTTAAAAAATACGTCTTTTTAGACGATTAGTTTGCAATCGAGAAAAGGTAATTAAATGAAACTACGTGATGTAGTATTATTTCTACTTTCTTTAAGTTCTTTAGTACGACCTAGGTTTCGTTGTATTACAACATCTTCAGGTGAACTATTAGCAAAGATTACTATGTTGATGAGAAATTACTGTATTACGAAGAAACATCTATTCCATGAAACAATGATTAAACAATAATTATTATAATAAGAATGCTCCGCTGGATAAGGGTAGTAGTCTATATTTATTTAGATTCTCTATGATTCTTCGTAAAGTTATGTACTAAAATGTGAGATGATTATCATTTGAACAAAAATGAAGCTATGATTTTTATATGGGTACACCGATCATGGACCCAAGATATCGAATCAGCAAAGTTCATATGTACACACATATCCATATACACACACACAAACATACGCATATATATTTATATCATTGGTTTAATACTTTTAAATCGGCAGCGATGAATAGTACACAAGCGACAAATTATAAACGGAAAAGATTTTTGGAAACGCCAATCTTCCTACTCATACTTCTTATCCCTCTTGTAATTACTCCATCACGACTAAACAAAATTCACCTTTTCAACTGGTGCCCATCATACTTGTATGTGTCAGTATATCAGACTCATAATTAGGTATTAATATATACATGTTATACACGTATTTTAGGAATTATCCCGATGAGACCTTTCGTTTAAAACATGTATCAATAAGTTTTGAACGAATAAAAAATATGTTTGTGGCGAAATCACCGCCAACAACCACCACATTGAATTTTTGGTGATGTCATTTAATCTTCCTTTACATGACGAAGACAATCCCACGAAAAGAGCTCTCAGAAACTCTATCTAAAAATATTCTATCTGCTTTCTATGTAGAAAATAATTTACTCGGAACGGACAACTCGGGAGATAGGGATATACACAAGGATGATACTGGAATTCCATTGCAACTAATAATCCCAGATTAATTCAACTTGAAGGCACAGTATAAAACAACATTAAAATTTATTAAGCTTACAGTAAACAGTATAAATAAAACTTTCCTGTCCTACGAAGATAATTTAAAATAAGAGAAAAAGCTTGTTCTGCACTCCAACAAACTAACGGTTTTCACAAACTTTCTCGTCGAGTTTTCCGTCGAGCTTTCGATCCTCGCTAACGACCATGTATCGCAGCAGTTTTAAACTTTACAATTCAATAAGTGGTTGCTGGAAGTTAGTCGGTGTCCGCTGCCTCATAAGAAGTTATTCGCCGCAATCGAAATGCAAGAGACTTGATCAAATGCCAGAAAACAAGTTGTTACTGTCAGACATTATCATTTGGAAAAGAAAATTTAATTAGATTTTAGCTAAATACGTATTGGAATATTGATTTATTTAGTGCCTCTGGTTAGTTAACAAAAAAATATTACAAAATTGAAAATACATTTTGGTAAAAATTTATCAAGAAAAATTTATTTTTGGTACATGTTAATAATTAAATTATTTGGATTGGTTTTTCTAACTTGTAGTTTTATCCAGAACAGATCGGGGGCTTCTTCATGTAGATAAATTTTATTGAAATCTTTAAATACGTGTTATATTTTAAGAACATCTCTTTTACTTGCAATGAACCTTCAAGTTCGCTAGTAAGCAATGAAATTTGGATATTAGGAAAACATTTCCCATGTCCCGGAATTCATTTGAGGGTTACGAGAAAGTGTATTTGCATTTAATTTTTGTAGAAATACTTGTTAAATTTGAGTAGAACTCGTGCTATAAAGACTCCACCCATACCTAAGTAAATGTTAAAGATTAAGCATTTACGGGCATATATTATTTGTATTAAATTATATCATTTTCAAATATCAATACCATTTTTAACGCGTAGAATTATTTTTTAATCAATCCTTTAGAGACTTACAAGCATTGAAAACTTTTCAAAAATTGTGACTTGTGAATTATTATTGTTACAAAATTATCATTATAATTGTTCGAAAAACTTAACTTCAAATAATTTTGTTTCTTTTTAGTTTTAACTTTAGCAGCTTCGGTGATAGAGCAACGGAAAGCATATTTTATATGGACATTTTATAATAATATATCTAAAACAATCTTTGATAACATTTTCAAATAATTACTTTTGGAATACCCGTAACTTGCTGCAACATGTGATGAATGAAAGCAAACAAAAATTACGTCGAAACTTGGGGCAAGTAGCATTTAGTCAACAGTTCTTAGACAAATATTTTTTTGGTTACTATTGTAAAATACGCGTGTCAAGTAATGCAGCTTATATTAAGTACGGTATAGCTTATTTTGATATTCTGAATTTCCATTTCCTACGTCAAAGAATTTTTGAGGAAACGTCAGCAATTGACGAAGGGATATAAAAGCGGATCTCATAAAGATTTTGTTTTTAGCCTTTTGAAGTATGATATTATATTATATTTTGAAGTTTGGATCTTAAAAAAGGCAAAGAACAAGAGACAAAAGAAGAGATAATGTAACATTAAAGATAAGGTTTCTTAAATTACAAAGTTTTCTAAAGTGTTTGATAAGTTTTGTCAAAATATTTTTTGTATTTCTTGTGTATTATTTGTTTTAGAAACGTTACGATTTTATTTGACACCACTTCGGTGCGATATCTTTTTTACATAGTATATCTGTAAGCTTTAAAAAGGTTTTTATAATGTCTATATAGTTTAGTTTCCGGATAAAGCAACTCATAAATTACCCACAAAATTTTAAAACATAAATGAAATTAATGGCACTCTTTTATGGAGATTCAAATTTCGTCAGCAAAAGCTTTTATTTTGTAGTCAATTTTTATCGAATTAATCATGGATGAAACGATGCTTCTCGAGGGTTCAGCTGTTTTATCCTTAAAAAAAATTACTAACTTAAAAAAAAAATTTGCAAAGAGGTATCCATTACTGAGGTTCGGTCGTTATAGTTTATGATATATAAAGTCACTAATTGTTAGAATTTTATTTATAATAATTAGCTTAATAAGATTTATATTGCGGACACTGTATCAAAATTATCCAAAACATGGGAGTTAAATAGTAGTCTTTTTAATATTTAATTAAACATCAAACACTCAACTTTTTAAAGTTTTGTCTATTGAAAAGTGAGTAGAAGGTAATAAATATTTGGCAGAGATCTACATGTTACGAAGTGTATAAAAATGATCTGTATACGATCCGGTGCACCATTTCCTGCATTGTGCATTACTTATTGATATAATAATGAAACCTTTATTTCTATCTGACCGGATTTAATATCTTTGCGTACCCCCGAATAGGAGATCTAACCTAACGGTATAAATGTGCGTTAATTAAATTTGCAGACAATGATGATGAAGATTAAGTTTTAGTAGTGATTGGTTGGTTTCACAAGTTATTTATAAAAATTACTTTCCTTTTTGCGTTTTAATTCAATGTTTCAGTTGGATTTATTTTATTACTGTGGTCATTTTCTAACTAATATTAAGTGCATTTTGATAGCAACTGTCTGTTCACCATATTTAGATTTATTTATTATTAAACTTTCTTGCATTAAACTTGCTTATAAGCAAATATTATGAAAATAAGTAACCGATATTGTGATTAGATTTCTTTTGGTGGATTTAATTTAAAATATAGTAAGGGTTGAGCGATTAAAAATCGTTTAAAAATTAAATGGTTGTAAACAATTTAAAAAATAAAACACCCTTGTCTTTGTGTATAAATGTTGATAAAACAACAAATAGTGTCGCAAGATTCCAGCACATCGAAGTTTAGAAGAAAAAAATCAGTCAGTATTGATTCTTGACAAATATTTTCATTTATCCGTTGTTCTGCAGATCTTCGTCTCTCAATTGTAACGACTTAGCTGTTGTTGCAACTAATAATAATAGTTCGGGAGGTAAATAAGTCTTAGTCACCGTTATCAGTAAATTACGACGTCAAATATAATCAAATGCCTTGAAGATATTCAAACCCATAATTAAATTTTCAATGCAGGCGAGTATTTGTAATTTCTAGATACATTGATACGTATGTGATTACCATTAAACTACTAAAATTTAGCTAAATGTAACGGCTGTTTTACTGGTATGCCTTAATGATATAGCCATTTACTCCACTTATTAAATGAAATAAAGAATGTTCTCTTTTGATCGCTGAAGAAATAATATAGTAATAAAACGTATGATTATTTTTGAGAATGTTGATTCATATAATTATAAATTCAATTACAATTTCAAAAAATCGATTTTGAGTTTTTGCTTGAAGTTTTCTTGAAAAGATTGCATTTCAGAATGAACGTAGAAGGTTGGTTTTGGTCAAGACAAAGGTAAATAAATAGATAGCTTCACGTATATAAAAACAGATATTCTGGAGAAAATCCTACCCAGATAGATATATCTAATTCGCTTCAAAATTGCTTTGTTCTCATATTCGAATATAGCCACATAAAGTTCAAAATTTATTATTATTTCCCGTGTCAAATTTTGAAAAACAAATTTTTTATAATTTGCATAAAAACAACAACGACAATAACCTTTTAAAATTATATTTAAGTCATTTACAAGATCGGAACTGTACAGGTTGAAAGTAGAGGCTCAATGCACTAACTATGCACATTTACAAATACTCGAAACACTTGCTTTGCACACTTAGAAATGCTCAAAGCACTTGGAAATCGTGTAAACATAGGACGTAAGAATTCACGTATGCCATATATTCTAATGATTTAAACCACCCCTCTAGACAGCATCAAAATAATATACTATCTAAATATATATACATATATATATATATATATATATATATATATATACATATATATATAAATATATACATATACATATATATTTATATATATACGTTTTAGGTGTCGGGTATTTAAGGTACTGTAATATTTAATAGAGTGTAGTGTGTTTATTTTTGTTCTGTTACTAGATCTATTTTAAAAAACGTAGAAATATAATATTCAAAATTTCCATAAAAGTTTTACAAAAATCTAAATTTGAAATATTAAAAAGTTACAAGTAATGAAGTCAATCTATTTTTTGAGCAATATATTTACTATATTACGAGCACTCTTTCAGATGAACTGTAATATTTAAGTGTAAGCGTTACAATGAATAATGACATCTAAACTAAATGAATAATTAAAATAAATAGTAGCTACATCCTATTTATCGACCCCAAAAAGTATTTTATTAGCAACGATTGACTGGGTGCGAGAATATGTTGAATTGGCTTTTATAATTGACTGACTTTTATAATTTAATTACTGCAATTATTCTTGCCTACTGGAGTAAATAATATTTTCTTTAAAACTTTAAGACATACTAATATAATAAATTTACTTCTATTCTCCTAGTCTAATTTGCTTCATCTTGCACTATTATGTTACTTTTATATCTAAAACTTTATTCTAAGTTTGGTATGGGGCTTTATGATTTCATAACTAATAAAAATACTATTAATAAATTACTAATGAAAAGAACTAATAAAAATCTATAACTACCATTATTCACCCAGGCTAGGTTGGCTTAGTACTGTCCATATTTTTACAATATTTATCATGATAGAAGTTATCAATTTTACATTTTCCACTATATTCTAATTTCTTAGTCTGGATATAATTTTTAAGTACTGACAGAAATATGAAGCAAAGGTAAAGCAGTAACCTTGTTTAGGTTACTGTAAACGCATTAAAAAAACTTTAGTAAAAGAACATTCAATTTAATGCAGTAAATACAATCGTGGAATACACCGAATATATTCAAAAAAATTATCTTTGTGTTCACAACTAAACTACGATCGAGAGGAAATACCAGCGTAATAATCGCAAGCAGTAAAAGTTCAGCGATGCTGTTGTATTTACGGAGAAGTCCGAGAAGACTTCTGTCATCCCACCTATCCTTTATTTGAAACTACACCAGCAGTGAGGAGAAAGTTCGTCGCAGTTGCACCGTAAGTCTCCTGGGATGGGAATTGTGGAATATTTGACTATGAAAACGACGGTCATAGCTAAAGTGAAGTGACTTGGTCTTTCGGGACGCAAAGTTCTGTCGGGAGAGTCAGGAGCTTCGTCTCATTGCGTTGAATTTGTGAATTTAATTTGTTAGAGTTGTTGAGGTTATTTGTCGAGTATCTTATATTTTCAAGAAATGCTCAATTTATTTAATTTACAAGAACCTGCGCTATAACAGGAAAAATATACGTAAAATTATATTCTTAAATAAAACAGAAATATGAAAAATATAAAAACAACATAATAGTAGTAATAAACACGACTTAGTAAGTCATAGATTTAAATTTATAAATATAAATTAAAATATATCCAATTAACTGATTCGATTGCGACTAATTGATGATTTGCTTGTATTTTCCAGGAATGCTCCATTTTGCTCAACTTACAAGAACCTGGGGTACAGCAGAAAATATATTTGTTAGTATGGTTTCTAAATTACTGAAATAGCTAGGCAGCTGTGCTAAAATGGAAAAGTACGAAAAACATTAATTAGAAAACAGGCTATCGATCTCAGGAGGAAAAAGCTTAAGACCAGTTTGATAATTTTGTTCAGTCCAATTCGTTCTTTACTCTAGCTTGAAACTATGACTTTTAGTGAAAATTAGAGTGAGAGTTTAATATTATCCCTGGTCTGTTATAAACCTTCAAGTAAAAAAAAAGTTATATTAGAATGAAGGAAGAAAATAATAATATTTTAGTTCACGTACAACATAACAAAATTATTTCCGGATGAAAAGAATAATGAACTGGAGAATACTTTCATTAATATATTAACATGGCGATAATCGATTATGCGAAAACCGTAAGAACTGTTTCCCATTTCTCCACTCACTAGGTGTAAAATCTAGAATGTTAAATAAGAAAAACATATTTTCGTTTTCGTTGACTATCGATGTCGTTATCCAGATTATAATGGTTATCCAGAAAAGACAGAGTTATAATGGTTATCCAGAAACACGCGCACGATTTCCTGAAAAAAAGAAATTTCTAGCTGTTCCGTGGTTCTGCGAACCACCCTTTTTAAACCCCTTGTTAGTGTAGTTGTGCTAAAAAACCTTTAAAGCAATATGTATATAAGTGAACGTTACGGCTATAATTCGGACACTACTTTCTCGACCCTGCCAAATTTCAATTTTTTACACCAAATGGTCAACGAGAACAATACCTCTAATACGTAGACAAATACGCACCAAGGTGATACCATAAGTGCATAAATTTTTCAAGGAAGCATATAGAGCCTGAAATAAACGTAGAAAGCTACATTTATCTCTTGGAATACAGTTATTGTGATTATAATTATCAGAATTAATTACGAGAATATTTTGTATAGTATGTGTATCATTAATTAGATCAGGAGTAGATATTCACTCGTAACATAGTGCTGATCGATATGACAGTTTTTTCATCATTTTTGTTTCGCTTTGGGGGAAGATAATCTTAAGGTGAAGATGAACTGAGAAGGCAACTATTCGGCACGAAATTTCAGAAGTCGCTTCATGAAAATTATTTTGAGACTTCAGTTAAGGGGTATGTTACGGAGCACGACTTCTTTGACTCACTTTTTGCTTTTATCCATTACATTATATATTTTGTAAAGGGCTTGTTTTGTTTTACACCGACCCAGTAATTCTCTCTATCCTTCACGTGAGGAAAATTATATTGAATACAGTTCTAGATCTTTAAGTTTTATACTTCTAAGGTGAACAATGGAGAACACTCTTATGGGCATGTCTAGTGATAATGTTATAGTTAATATTATTTAAAAATTTAAGTATATAATTAAGTCAAAAACATTTATTAAAAATAAAAGAAAAACTTCCATCTGGTATAGAATTAAAAACTATGTTTTTATCTATCGAAGTCATGATGGTTGCTCATAAAAAATAGAGGTCATTTTGAATTAACTTACTGGTTTTAGGTAAACTTTTCAATCCATTTGTATATGAACACACCCACAGTACGTGTGTGTGTGATATGAAGCGGCGACAAGTAACCGGCTGCATTCATATGAAAATATGACGATATAAATTAAGAAAGAATTAATACGTGTGGATTATTACATGGGTATTCCCATGTAATCCCCAGTAATACCAAATAAAATCTCGTCATTTTTTCACGTAACTTCTCTTCCTTAAGATTCTTTATTCGATGTTTTATTTCTTCAAATTTGTTCTATATTCTATATAAATATATCAAATTAAAATTCTTCGAATTTAAATTTAAATTAGAATCAAAAAAATGTTCTAATATGTAGAACAAACTATAAGATTTTTAAACACTCGGTTAAAACTTTTAGTGGCTATCTTTAAACTCTCTTACTAATCTATAGAACGCGCGAATATACGTAAATAATTTAAATAATACGTATTATTTATTATTAGGTCATATACACTTGATATAGCCTGCACTAAATATAAACTTAAATGCAAACAAAAATTATTGCTTTATGTGTAAATAAATACTTTTTATTTACTTCCATAAGGACGATATGTTTAAATCTCCGAAGTTTCAATACATATTACTTTCTCGACTCTGGTAGCGGCGGTCAATTTCTAAATTCTTTATAAATCGACACATATTTATTATGCACTTATATATTACATAACCTACTTGGTATAATATAATAGACAGCTCATCTCTCGCAATTCTTGGGAGACCGTTTACCCTAGAGTCCTCTGGGTCTCTGGGTCTGATATGTAGAGAGCGTTCGTATTATTCGTATAATAATAGAACCATGCATTAAGGATGAGCAGTTTGTTTTGTATTTATGGACCGTTGGGTTTGGCAGGTTTGGTAATTGGGAAGTTAAAACAACTTTAGTGTTATAACACATTTGGGTAGTCTCTGCGGAATAGTGGGATAAACACTTTGAATACGTATACTAATGATTATGATTTAGACTCTCTATGATTATTTTTATTATTTACAGTTATATACTAATACGTAAAGAGATTATCATTTGAATAGCGAGATTTTTGTGTAAGTACACCGATTCTGGAGCCAACACACCGAATCAGCAATGTTCGCATATACACACATATCTACATACATACACATATACGCATATATATGTATATCATTGGTTTATCACTTTTAAATCGGCAGCTATGGATGGCGCACAAGTGACAAATTATAAACGGAAAGAGTTTTAGGAAACGCTAATCTCCTTCCTTATGCTTCTTATCTCTCTCGTAATCACTTCATCACAGCTTAACAAAATTCGCCTTTTCAACTGGTGACCGTCATACTTCCATATGGGTAAGTATATTAGACTCATAATTAGATATATATATTATACTCGTATTTTAGGAATTATCCCGATTAGACCTTTTGTTTAATACCTGTATCAATAAGTTTTGAACGACTAAAAATACGTTTATGCGGAAATCACCGCCAGCAAGCATCGCATTTAATTTTTGGTGACGTCATTTAACCTTTTTTTTCATGATTAAAATAATTTCGTGATATATAATTTGTTAAAATTCATTTAACTACTACGCTGTATAAATGCTCTAACGGAATAGACGAGTGCGTAAGACATAGCCATGCCTTTGCTTTCACGTGTTCAGGAAAAAATGATTAAATATCAGGGAAAAGAGCTATCTGAAAGTCTATCCACAAATATTCTATCTGCTTTCTATGTAGAAAATAATTTATTCGAAATAGACAACTTGGAAGATAGGGATATAAACAAGGATGATACTGGAATTCCATTGCAACTAATTATCGCAGATGAATTAAACTTGATAACAAAGCAAAAACAACATTAACATTTTTTGAACTTACAATAAACACTTAGCATAAATAAAGCGTTCCTGTCCTACGAAGATAATTTAAAATAGGAGAAAAAGCTTGTTCTGCACTCCAACAAACTAACGGTTTTCACAAACTTTCTCGTCGAGTTTTCCGTCTAGTTTTCGATCCCCGCTAACGACCATGTATCCCAGCAGCTTTAAACTTTACAATTCAATAAGTGGTTGCTGGAAGTTAGTCGGTGTCCGCTGCCTGTTGAGAGGGTATTTGCTGCAATTCAAGTGCAAGAGACCTGCTCAAATGCCAGAAAACACAGTTGTTACTGTCAGACATTACTATTTGGAAAAGGAAATTTAAATAATAAAAAATTTCCGTTTTTCCAAAATTTATTTGAGGGTTACAACATAGTGTACATGTATTGAATTCTTGTAGAAAAAATTATTGAATTTGAGTAGAACTCGTGCTACAAAGGCTCCACCCATACCTAAGTAAATGTTAAAGTTTAAGTCTTTACGGGTATACATTATATTTATTAAATTATATTTTCAAATATTTATATTATTTTTAATACGTAAACTTATTTCTTAATTAATCTTTTAGAGACTTGTAAATTTTCTAAAATTATGACATATCATTATCGTTACAAAATTATCATTATAATTTTTATACATAACATTGTTTACTTTATAATTTAATCTTTAGCAGCTTTGGAGATAGCAACGGAAATCATATTTTATATGGACAATTTACGACAATGTAACTAAAACAATCTTGCATAAAATTCTAAAATAATACTTTTGAAATACTCGTATCTTATTTTAACATATGATGAATGAAAACAAACAAAAATTACGTCAAAACTTGGGGCAAGTAGAATATAATCAACAGTTTCTCAGAAAAAATATTTAATTTTTTTGGTTCTTACTATTGTAAAATACGCGAGTAAAGAAGTTATATTGTTATTCCGAATTTCCATTTGCCTACGTCAAAGAGTTTGTGAGGAAACGTCTGCGATGAGCGGAATGAGCGGATAGGGTATGAGCGGATCGCAAAAGGGTTTTGTTTTTAGCCTTTTGAAATATGGAACCATAAAAAAGGCAAAGAACAAGAGAGAAAAGAAGACGTAATGTAATATTAAAAATAAGGGTTATTGAATTACAAAGTTTTCTAAAGTGTTTAAAAGTTTTGTCAAACAATTTTTTGTATTTCTTATGTATTATTTGTTTTAGAAATATAGCTATTTTATTTAACTTGTTTTATTTTTTATATTATGTATGTCAACGTGATTTAGTTTCCGGATAAGGCAGCTCATAAATTACCCACAAGATTAAAAAATATGAATAAAACTAATGATACTCTTTGATCGTGTTTCAAATTTCGTAAGCAAAGGGTTATGTTTTGCAGTAAATTTTCATGGAATTAATCATGGATGTTCTATCCATGATTAATTCCATGCTTCTCTCGGGTCCAACTCTCCGGCTATGCACATATGCATATGTATATTCATTAATGTGACATTTATAATCAGGAATTGTTTGCCCTTGAAAAAATAAAATAAAATGAGTTGTTAAGTCTGAAATGGATTAATCCTTTACGTAGATTATACTCAAACTCATGTTCTCAAGTCTTCAGACGAACGTTGATTTTAAAAAATAAAAAGAAATTAAATTCAATGCAAGTCTAAAGATTTCAGAGTTTAGAATTATTCCATTTTGAACTACTTAACGACAAATAAGTGTTGGTATGGTATTAGATATGACTTAGAAAGCGTTTACTTTTTTCTGAAATTTTCAAATAAACTTGATAAACTAAACGTGGCTAATCAAGTTTATTTTCAGAATTACGTATCATTTTAAACTTATATTTACTTTTAGGATTCCGTATTTCGGAACAGAACCCTTATAAAACACTCACTTATTCTTATCTGTCACAGGTATGCAAATATAGGGCTATGAAAACCTTATACAAAGTTGTAAAAAAACTATCACGTTGATTCTGTGTGTGAAGTGTTCCAGTTTTTGTTATTTTCACCATAATAAATACGTTTCCCATACATAACTATTTAAGGTACTATTATTATCATAATTTTAATCCCAATCAATAATTTTGGAATTCAATAAATTCAAAAATAACTTTTATTTTTCCTTTATTTTTAGCATAGTCTTAAAGATATGCTGCTTATAGTTATGAAAAATATATTTGTGAGATTCTAGCGTTTTCAAATGATATATGACGTAAAAAATCGAATACTTAATTTGATCACTCTAAAATTTCCCTATAAGTATTTCTGAGTACCAACGATCGAGTTTAATAGAGTTTAAACATTTTATCATATAACAAACTTCAAGTTTCGAAGTTGAACCGTTTCAGAGAAAAACCGTCGTGACACAAGCAAATGGATGGATACATAAATGATATTATACGAATTCTGCTTATTTATTTTGAGGCAAGGGTATCTAAATAATTAGACAAATATTTGAGATGTAATAAAAATACAAATAGAACAATAATTGGTTTAAATATTTTGACCCTAAATGGCGATTCATAAAGAATATGCAGTTATATAATTCTGCTTTTCTCTAATAAAAAGAGAAAAATTATAAATGGACGTTTATAATAAAAAGCGTTTATAATATAAAGCGTTTATAAGATAAAGCGTTTATAATAAAAAGCGTTTAAATATAAAGCGTTTATAATATAAAGCGTTTATAATAAAAAGCATTTATAATAAAAAGCGTTTATTATATAAAGCGTTTATAATAAAAAGCGTTTATAATATAAAGCGTTTATAATAAAAAGCGTGTATAATATAAAGCGTTTATAATAAAAATCGTTTA
This sequence comes from Druceiella hillmani, assembly GCA_039881145.1. Taxonomy (NCBI): domain Eukaryota; kingdom Metazoa; phylum Arthropoda; class Insecta; order Lepidoptera; family Hepialidae; genus Druceiella; species Druceiella hillmani. Next base: position 30,444,435 of record JAYKKI010000005.1, on the reverse strand, counting down.
TAATATAAAGCGTTTATAATATAAAGCGTTTATAATAAAAAGCGTTTATAATATAAAGCGTTTATAATATAAAGCGTTTATAATAAAAAGCGTTTATAATATAAAGCGTTTATAATATAAAGCGTTTATAATCAAAAACGCGTTTATAATATAAAGCGTTTATAATAAAAAGCTTTTATAATATAAAGCGTTTATAATATAAAGCGTTTATAATATAAAGCGTTTATAATATAAAGCGTTTATAATATAAAGCGTTTATAATATAAAGCGTTTATAATATAAAGCGTTTATAATATAAAGCCATTAAATATAATTTTTTGTATAAATATCCCTAAATAAAGACTTTCATCTTTTATTTCTCTTTTCATCCTTTATTAAAACAGCATAAAATCTTCGAGTGTGCTCACGGTAAATTTTAGTAGATATACAAACATCTGGTCGCATAAATGCATATATTTTACTAAGAAGATAAAGAGTTAAATTTAAAGAGTCATTTTACTATAAAATAATTTCTAATTTCAAAATTAGGTTGATATAACAAATACCAATTACCCCTATCAAACTAAAATATCTGCCAACGTATAAGTCGGAGAAAAATTTTAAACTCCTTAAATCTATGTTTACGGAGAAGTTGATATCAACAGGTAAGTTATGAATATTTACGAGTAGGTTATGAATGTTACCAGTAAGTTGTGATTCATTACTGAAGAGTTTTGAACTGTGGCAGGTACGTTGCAATGGTAATAGGTAAATTGTGAATGGTAATAGTTAAGGTGTAAGTGTTAATAAAAGAGCTACGATTGGTAACAGGTAAATTGTAAATGATAATAAAAGAGTTACGAAAGCTTACAGGTAAGTTGTGAATAATAAGAAAAGAGTTACGAATAGCAACGTTTAAGTTGTCAATGGTAACAGGTAAGTTGTGTATGGTAACAGGTAAGTTGCGAATGGTAAAAACTAAGTTATGAATAGTGCACCAGATGTTGTCAGCTGGTACAGATACCTACATTGACGGTTTGAGGATTATACACCAAAAGCCTAAGTAAAAATTAAGAAAAGTTGTGCGGTTCCTTATCCAGTTGGGTGGGATTCTTTTTTTTGTAATGCTAACTTTTGGATAAAATATTTTGCATTTAGGGCCAAATCACATTCGTGAATTTTTAGTAACAAATTTATAATACGAAATAATAGTCGGTTACTTTGTTATAATTCTATCACCAATTTAACATGTCATTGAAATTTTTCAAATAATATGTACACAAGAAATAACTTGTGAAGTCTCACATTTGCTCCAGAACAAAAAAGAATATCAATAAAAATTAATTACAATGCTTTGGAATATGAGTATGCATATTTGTAGATAGAAAAGTTCTTGAATATTTTTAACGAATTTTCCATTTTGAGACAATTTTAAGTATGTATTAAGAGTTGAGTTTGTAATCATGTCAAGATTTTAGACTGTTTTTAATAAAAAATGTGTATTTTTCCAGCATTCGTCTATTAGATCTTCAAAGACTTTAGAGTCGTTTTATAATTTATTTCTTTTTATTAAGACGAGCAGAGCTAAATCAGTGCATATTCTTCATAAATTTCAACTTGACTTATGAAGAGTTTTTGCGAAATAGCAAAAAGCAAGTCAAAATCTATCTGCATTTGCTGTTAGATGGTCCAGTAAGTCACGGTATTGTCAGAAAGGGCTTTAGCCTGTAAAAGGTGGTTCGATTCAGCTAAGCATATCACACTACATATATATCAAGTACTAACGAACGACTGTTAGGAACACATCTTAAAATATTTATCCAAACAAGCGCCTGGGGTTTAAAAATGGCTCGTAAAATGAACATATATAGCGTACTTTTTTTAATTTTTTAAATGGAACATTTTTTCTAAAATTTTTTTAGTCTGAAAAATAATTTATAATAATAAAAATATGAATTTTAAATAAAGTAAATAAAATACTTAATTTCATTTATTATCGAACCTATAAATATAAGTGATAACAAAATGTCTTCCAAGACGTGGAATTCGTGATAATTTCTTTATTGAAAATTTTTTCTTTGAACTGTGCAACGATTTTTACTTTTCACTTCGAGCTTTATTCAAGGAGATATCATTATATTGGGAGACGTGTTCGTGGCAACGTAACTGTGACTTGTCATCAATCGTAATTAAGTTATTGCGTAGTTTTAAAGCGCTTATTGAAACGCTTATTGAGTTTATTACCATGTAGGAATAAGAACTGAGATTGTTTTCAAATATTTGCATATGTGCAATAAAACAAACAAAACTCAAGTTTAACTTGTGTGAGACGTTCGACGTAATATGCAATAAAATGTAATAAAATTCTACATATATATATATATATATATATATATATATATATATATATAAATAACACGAGACCGATGGAGTGATTAAAAAGTCTGTTTAGTTTTTATGTTTCTATTTACACTAATTAGTAACAACGGAATATTTATTGAATGAATACAGCGTATGATTGTATAACTGTCGTATTTTGTTTCATAAAAAATACAAATTTATAGAAACTGAAAAAATATATCTAAGAAGATTGGAGAGTCAGAAAAAATAAATAATTCTATTTTAATATGTATATTTGAACTTTTTAGAACTTTAAATTTTTTTACCACATGGGTAAGCGCTATTCCTTTATTTAAATAGTATTCTTTAATACAGTTTTCCAAAATATTAGATATGTTTTCTTTAATTATATTAATAAAATCATCTATGTACTGTCTGTCTTTGTAAGGCGTCTGAAAACTATTAATAGGCGCTGCTTATATTTTAACACAGCGCTATTGAACATTTTTTGTTCATTTTGAAATTGAAAGTTTATCATGAATTTAGTTTGAATTGTCCATTTTTTTGTCTCTATGATCCACCATGAGACAATAAATGGTCGATTTGAGCGCACACTGGTGCGCGAGATGACACCTGCGATTGAGACATCGGTTGAGATTTTATCAAAGGCGAGTGAAAATCTCCACTATTTAATTTTTTTACCATTTTAAGCTGTCAAAAAGGTTTAGTGTTCAGTGCTGTATTGCAGAAAAAAAACACTGATCGGCACAATAAATGATAATAAGCGATCACCTTCCATGTACCCTAAAACATTATTTAATTTCATATTCTGTGCGTTTGAAACAGACTTTTTACTTTAAGTTCGCAGAGAGAAGCCGATTCGACAAATAAGCTGACGATGTCTGCTTCAATTAATCATAATCGATATAATAAAGAGTGTGCGTTCAGAATTATTATATGTAGTATCTCGCTTTATACTAATACATTGGAATTAACTGTAACTGGAAATTAGTTGAGAGTTTGGTAATATAGAATTTCCATTTGTTACAAATATTACCAAATTATTATGAGTTCATAGTTACAGTTAACACAAATATTTTAAAACCTTTTGTTAAAAAATAATTTTTAACGGATTATTAAAAACTTAATATATATTTAATATTAAGTATCCATATTAACTGCAAGCGACTATTCTAATTTCGCTTATACTGTCTATCTCGGTTTCTGTATATAACGAAATTATAAATTGACATCTTCTTTTAATTAAAAAAATGTTGATCTCGAAAATTCTAATTATTTTTTAAATACACTTGTCCTAATCCATGCTCACCACACGTTTTACTTAAAGCACATTTATTATATTAACAGAGTAAAAATATTGTAAACGTCAAATTATATCGCTTCACGAAAAAACTAGAGTGATCCAAAGCTGGAAAAATAATATTGGATACTGGTGGCCCCCTTCTTTCTAAATAGCTTGTATAATATAATTAAGCTATTAAAAATATGTTTACCGATATACAGTAAATTCACGTTGATCAGATTTAGTTATATAATATATAAATGTACTCATATTATGTGTATTAAACTCTGCTTAAATGTACCTATGTAAACCGTGAGTATTTTATGGTACTTAAAATTGTTTTCGACAAATAATGTATAATGCGACATATTTAATTTATCAGTCCATTTATAGTACGTTAAATAAATACTTGATAAAGTTGTGGATGTAGAATTTCAACTTGTCGGATTGAGCATAACTGTATTGTGTCAAATGGCACAGTGGAGGGGAGCGTATCTTTCCCTTTGCGTCTCCCCTATAGTAGACGTGCGCGCCCTTATTGTATGCTTGCGCACCTATGAACGATTTTATTGTTTGTTTGTACTCTGGAATTTGTAAATCAAATATTTTAATTTCATTTCATGAAAGATCCAAACAATTGTAATAAAATATAGTGAATATATTATATAATAAAATATAGTGTATACATGACCTTGTATATTTCAATGTACCTACACTGGTACGGTTATTAAGTATGTGTACATCATACATCATAGATATATCCTTAGCAGATATGCAACATCGTAAATCATTAAAGTTTCCTCAATAAAAGTTAGTAAATGTTATAATTGCAGTGTCAAACCACATCATTTGTGAGTGCAGATTCATTTACTTATATGTATGGTAAATACAGGGTCACTGCAGGAGTAGTCTTTATGAAATATTATGCACGTTATAGTACATAATTTGTAATACTTCATAACGATTTAATTGCCCGACATTTTATTATTTTAAATAAATCTCTGTACGAAAGAATTCTTTGGTTGTTTGTGTTTTTATCGGTGACTAGCTTTGACTGAGCTTATTCTATATATACTTGTGACTATCCCTGTTTACATTATAACCAGGTAACAGCCTTATGAATAAACTGGTTACTTTAGGTTAGTAATGATAATGAGATTATCGAATAAGTCCTGATATTTTGCTTCAAATGAATTATTTAAAGTATATGTTAAAAACCGTACCATTAAAAATGTTAAATGTTGGTGGGAATGTTAATAAAAATGACAGTTGCAAAGTGTAAAGCCACTTGCAAAGTATAAAGCCTCTTTAAATGCTAGATAAACATGTGAGTACATACCTCCACGGGCAAGATAAATTGGAGGTGTTTAAAAACAATGTTCAGATAGATTGCGAGATAGACGGCGCAGTGAACGCCCACATATAACACAATTGTCTGCCATATCAATCAACATAATTCAAGAAACGCGTAATCGAGTTCGATGAGAATGAGCCTTGTCCTTACTAATAAGAGTAAACCAGAAACTCCTAAAAAACACAGAAATACACAGACACTACGAATATAAGCGAATATTTGTGCTCTAGGGACAACTGAACATGTCACCTCGTTGTGCGCTTAGTATAGTGCGTGGATATGATTCCACGTAACTGTCCTTTTCTTTTTTATCCGACTACAGTTATGAATTTCACAGGCTATGTATGCATGTATGCGAGTCAGTTTGTTCCCTCGTACAGACTAAACTATTAAAGTGATTTCAACAAGTGAGGTAACTTTAGAGTCATTTAATTCAAAGAGTCCTAGAGTACATAACGTTGTAAATTTCACAGGTTGTGTGTGTGCGTATGCATGTGAGTAAGTTCGTTCTATCGTACAAACTAAACTACTAAGGCGATTTAAAAAATGAGATCCGTAAATTATTTTCACAAGCTATGTATGTATGTATGTATATATATATATATATATATATACATATATATATATATATGTATATGTGAGTAAGTTTGTTCCTTTGTACAAACTAAACTGCTAAATTTATTTCAACAAATGATGAATTCTTAGATTCGTTATGGATCAAAGGTAGGCAACGATATAAATTTCGTAGGCTATGTGTAAATATATGTATGTGAGTAAGTTTATTTTCTGCTAAATCCTTGATTTCAACATATGAAAGTCTTAGGACTCGTCTTGACCCGGAGTATTATATAATGTTATGAATTTCACAGGCTTTGTATTTATGTGCGTGAGTAGGTTTATTTCCTAGCACAGATCAAACTACTAAGGTGATTACAATAAATGAGTTATCTTTAGATTCGTCACGATCTGGGAAGTGTTTTAGGATTCATAACGTAATGAATTTTATGGGCTACGTTTGTATATATTTCGTCTTTATCAGTTAATTTTTCCGTATTGCGTTTTAGTTTTTTTCCCTTTTATGACACAAGTACGAGGGAGTTAGCATTATTATTATGTTTAGTCATGTCGATCATCGCAGCAAAGACAAATAATACCGATACCCGTTTGAAATAATGAAACTTATTACAGCGCCTTGAATTTCATAGGGAAATAAATTATTATTTATTATTCCATTTCATTTCAATAGTGAGCTGCTTGTGGCAGTCGATATATATAAAAAATAAATAGTCGTATGTAGATATAATATGAAAAATGTAATAAATACCATAAAAATAATATGTTTTTAAATCTGCGTCGATAGATATGCAAGGCAATCATATATTTATATCAAGCCACTGATTTCAGAAAAAAATATATATCGATTATAGTACTTCTTATCATAACCGACAATTTGTATAGATGTGGATAAGATATACATTTTAATGTACTGGAATTGGAAACATTGATGTGTCCATTGCAATATGTTTACGGGCATGCTAAACATATCTATTCATTGTGTGTAATTATGAAAAATTATAATTACGTGTGTGCGTGCATTTGTCGTGCATTTATTGAATTTATTTCCAACACAACCCAAAAATATTTCGACGATCTTTCAATGATTTTTTTCTTTTAATACGACGTAGACGAAGGTCTTTATATTTATATTTATTTATATTATATTAAGAAATTCACACTAAGAAATTAATGTGAAGAGAGGAATCATTAAAGAAAATATTAAGAAATAATGTGGCCTCACGCGGTCAAATATTTGTATAAATTAGATATTTTGTCATGCTACAGCGTGTACTGTGACTTTAATGTGACAGCTTCTTTAATTGTTATATCAAAATGTTTTAGATATTGTTTTTAAACGATTTCCTAAAATGGAAGGAAGTGATTAGTATGCCGTGTTTCTTCGTTGTGAAATTTTGATGTCACAGAAATTAATTAATTTCGTTATTTAATTATAACTATTTTTATATAAATAAACTTAACTAAGTAAATTATATTTACAAAATAACATTGTTCATTTTATATATATAACAATTTTTGGAGAAAGCATATATTTAATAAGAATGAAAAATATTCTATACAAGTAAAAAAAGAAAGACGATATGATAAGGAAAAAAATTGTGTCAGTCAAAAAAGTGTTTAAATATTTATTAGTAATTAAACATATATCCAATGTCAAAATATCTCTTGCCGTAAGCGTCCTGGAATATCCAACTCGATGATAATTGCTATCCATTGATTTCCTTTGTCTGTTATTAAATTTTCTCGTCATTGCGAAGCTTTTCATCTCCTCTTCTGATGTTTTAGATCATTTATAACTTATTAGGATATCACTACGATTTAGAAGTCGATAACTTTTTTTTATGTAAATATAATAATCCATTAAATGTCGCGGTTATATTTTCATTTGTCGAAAGCTAGAATAAATAAATTATTGAATATTACACCTGGCAAAAATATTGAGTCGATTGAGATTGGAGCATTTTTGAAAAATTTCAGCCATCAAATTATTGCAGATAATAATTTTAACGTAGCAATATTTTCTAATATTATTTGTTTATACTTTAATTTGAGTCGTTATTAAATATATTTACATTTTTCTACTGCAGAAAAGAGGAAAAAAAACAACCAATAAATAATACATCTATATAACGTCCAAAATATTCAGTTTGACGGTTCGAACTTTGTTAGTAGTAAATTTCGCCAAAAATGGAAAGGAAATTTACACACTTTGTCACCTCGACGGTCTGTCCGTAATTTATATTATACTGTGAAGTATAATATCAATTACGGACAGATCGTCCAATTTTGTGATTATTGAACCCAAGGGTTAAAAATATCTCTTTAAAAAAAATAATGATATTCTCTCTACATAACTGCTGTAAGTTAGATACTGTATTTGCGATACGTTGAGTCCGCGTACCTACGCAGCGTTTGATTGTTGCATATGAACTAAATTTCCCAATTAGGTTCGAGAAATGATATTAAGTCTTTTGTATGACTAGATAATGAATTCATAGTAATTATGTATGCCATAAAGAGTAATTACGTATGCCATAGAGTTAAATGGTACGCTAAGTGGTGCCAAAGCCACTTGCGTACCAGTTAAAATTTACCCGCAAATTTACACTAACATTTTATTAAACATAAATACCATAATTTTAAACTTTCAGACATAAGTTTCATTCGTTCACAGTTAATTTTCTTTCTAGGTCCAAGACTTCTTAAAATGTGAGTAAAACTGTAGAAATTGAACAGATTACAAAAAAAAAATTCATAATAGATGGCGATATTAAATTTTATGTAGAGAATTATCTCCTATTTTTACAGAATTTTGGGATATGGTGACTGATATTTGTAGCTAATATTTTTCTGTCTCTAGAGATAGATCGTTACGGGTCCCAGGAGGGGCCCTGAGACTATCCGGGCGGTTATGGTGGGAATAGTGTCTAGAGATAGAGAAAACGAAAATATTAATAATAACTATATAACAAAAATCTAGTATTTAGGGCATTAAAAATGTAAACTATTTTATGTTTCTTTTTCTTTAGCGTAGTAATATTCATATTAAAACTACAAGAATTATCATGAAGTAAATAAATTAAAAGATGAAAGTGTCATTGGCAGCGTGCATTAGATTTGAACACAAATATGCTCATGAATTAATTTCGATATCGTAATACAGGATAAAGTGCCATTCAAAATCATGTTAACAAAGACGTACATTGTGTAACAAGCAGGAAGTTATAACAAAGACGTAGGGTAAGCTTTTAAAAGCTTCCGTAAAGTTTCGCGACGCATAACTACTCGAAGCTACAAACATTGTGGCTCACAGCGGCACGATGATAAACAGCCTGTTTCTCTAAACGAGGAAACTAACGATGAGAATGAGCTTTCACGGAAATTGCAATACTTTCTTCTTAAAAAACTTTGTAAATTTGCAATTATTTTGTGGGTATTATACTATACTATATAGATATAAAACTTTATATATGTATATATATATATATATATATATATATATATAAATATATATATATATATATATATATATATATATATATATATATGTGTGTGTGTGTGTGAATATGTATATCTTACAGGTATATCGAATATTATTTTCTAAGCGTAATAAGTACGATAAACCTTAGAATATAAATTCCAAAATATATTATATATTTTTTTAAATATTAATTAATATTGTCCTTAATAATATTTCACTTATACACAAAGAAATTCGTAGCTATTATAATAGTGGCTTGATGAATGGGAATGTAAAATTAATGTTCAAAAAATAATAAATTATTATTGGTACCATATAATGACGTCCACAATATAAATTATTACAAAAATTGTGTATTTAATTAGCTATAACAGTTATTGTTATTAGAATGCATTAAAATAAATTTAATTTATGTAAAAACAATATGTAATAAAAATTACCTTTTTCTAGAAGTCACTGACAGTTTGCAAATATTTAAGATTTTTCTCGTAGATTTGATAATAATTACGGCGAATGTTCTTAAAGTCAATGGCATTTTCAGCACTACAAAACGTTGTTATAGTTGTTGGCAATATTTTGTTTTGACAATACACATGTGAGTTGTTGTTTTATCAGTGTATTTTTAAAATATTTTTCTTCACTATTTTTATTTATTTATGAATAAGTTTTGGCTAATAAATTATTTTCAATGTAATAATTAAGTGTGTTGTTATTACTTGTCAACCACCCAATACGTATTATGCCCTATGGTGGGTAAAAATATGGAATCAAAGGTTTATTGTCCTGCTATTTTTTATAAAGAAAACCGTTTCTACTTTTTTGTAAGTCAACATTTTATGTCACTTTGATTGGAAAGAGCATACTATAAAACGATAGCTGTAGTGTATAGAACAAAAAATATTAAAACGAATTAGAGATTTTAAGGATGCAAGATATTATTGTAAAATATTATTTAAAAAAATAATAAATCATTTTACTCCTTCTTTTTCGTCTGAGTAATATTTTAATGATATCACTTTTAATCGATGTTCTAAAGTTTATACGGCATCCTTTTGGTGACTTTATTTTAGGGAGGAAAATGCTAGGCAGAGCGTATATAAAAAGGGTACTTCCGTTTTTTACATCACTAATAACTTTTTCGAGCAATGATACATAGTAAAAAAATTTACCGTGATTTTTACTCAGTGAATTGTTGTAATAAGGTCAATTGTTGGAACTATAAAATTAGAAAAAGAAGAAAGTCATCAAGTGAACGACCGAAAGTACTTGGCGGTGAAACGGGTAGTGATTACTATTCAGTTACAATTGGTTAATAGAAAGACAGGCAGACAGAGAAAAAAGAGTATCGTTTTGAATCGCGATAGGATGTTCATTTTTTGTGCTGCCAATTATAGTTTGGGTCTGATGAAGTTTACTTTTTCAAATCTATTGTACTCAAGGCATCAACATTGTTCTTTGTAGGCAATCTACTTTAGCCAAAAGAATCAATAATTGAAATATTAAAACATTTCAAAAAGTGAAAAATTTCTTTATTTTAAATTATTATTTTTATTTATTGGAAAGTCTTACCTTCAGTGATAAGGAAAACGTGGACCAAATAAATGAAGTGAGATTTGAGGGAACAACGGTTTGGCCTGATTCAAGTAAGAGTAAGTATTACACGTAGTTCAAACAGCTCAAAATCCAGTGGCACCAGAGTATCATATTACTTCGGAATTGGCCAAGTTTCTTTTATCATACATTTCAAGAGAATTTATGGTTAATATAGCTTCTATTTTAAATTGTTATTTAAGTATAAAGCAATTAAAATAATAATAATGGATATGTCTTGTAACGACCTAAAAATTGTGTTAAAACCCCAGATTTGCTGGCAAATTAAAAAAAATAATTAATTGACTAAAATAGGGCAAAATCACCCTAAATTTTTCCTATAATTGGGATAAAATTTGTAATAAATAAGATTCCGGATTAGTCTTCCGTAAATATAATGGTTAGATGAAAAAATCCAAAGGAAGTCCCACCCTCCGTTCTTGCGATGTCGCGGCCTGCAATAAACTACGTCTATCACATCACGAGATAAATTGAGGGTGCATCTGACAAACTCTGTTTGTATATATTATACAAAAAAACACCTTCACTATACGTGACTTTTGTTATATGTCGAGATAGGGTCTGAATGTTGATGGGAGTGGTCTAAAGGTTGATGTGAAGAAACCGCACAAGTTTCTTCGAAATCATTGCTGCTTAGTCTCCGGTATTCATTTTTAAATGTACGTTTATAGAATATATTATTAATTTATAACTTCATGGTGTTACGAAATTATTTTGTGTAAAAGTCAGAAACTATAAAAACACCAGGAACCTTGATGATGTATAGCTTATTCGCACTGTGTACATTTGTGGTTTTATCTCTGTTCTAAATTTCTTACGTGTGCGGTAGTTGGATTGGATTTTATCACTTTAAGGTAGTCAGACAAACAGAGAGACTAATTAATGTACAATGATTACTTTTTAATCTTTTAGTATAGGTAGCTTAAATATACAGTTTCCTTTCTTTAATTGTTACGTGATACTTTGAGAAATTTAATTTGAACTTAAACAAAATTTCTTTTTCAAATAGATGACGCTGAATATGTTTTATAACTATCTAATTAGTAAACAAAATATTGTAAACCGATATTAAACAAAAGATTTTCATTCGGTTTTATCAATAAATATGTCAGAAAGTCTACATGTGTTGGACGACGCCATCAAGATTCAAATTGTTGTGCATTACTCACGGCCGCCGCAAAATTGAGATTTCCTTCGCTTCAACAAAACATACACGAGCGGACGGTTTCTGGATATGGACTACGACTTACGATTTCTTTTTTTTGATGCTTTAAGTTGTTCAATTTTAAGTTGCAGTGAAATTGATATACTGTTAATTATATCACAAAAACATAGAAATTTCCTTAGTAACCCGTAGTTCTTAATAAACAAAACTCATATATAGAAAGCGAATTAGCCGAACTGAACCAAAACTTATTTAAAAAAATATATGTTTCTAGTTCTTATGACGACTGACTCGAATAAATAAATAGGTTTGAAGAAAGTGTCTAAGCTTTTTTATAACACATTTCATAAAATTCCTGTAATTTCAATTAAAGTATAGTAATATTATATTTAAGTGGTTGCGAACTAACACTTAGTGCCTTTATTTATATTTCACATTTATAACAGGCAATTTTTTATTGAGATTTTCTTGACATGATTTCCTGAAACTAAGGCATTTTTTTATAAAAATGAACCTTGAAAGTACGAATAGAGCTCGCACCATAAGAGTACCGCATACTTTTAGGTGTAAGTAGGAATTGAAATATTTAATAATATGTGGTGTTTCTATTCAATATTTCCAAATGTTTTCTCTATATGAATCTATTCCAGAAGCGCTAAAGTATCGCATCTTACAAAATACTTCATTTTGAGAATGCGTAACTTTTTTACTATTGAATATAAAGCCCTTTGTAGTATTTATAATCTGTATACAGGTTACGATAAATAACAGTGCTTTCTACGTTAAAGCGTTCTTAATACTTGCATTTAGGCGATTATTACTCATATTGTAATATGGGTCTAAAAATTGTAACTATGATGACCCAGCATATTGTACCATGTTAAAATTGTTTTTCGGATAAAGCCATTTAGAAATAGTTTTTTTATTATTTCAATCATATCTTAATTTTGTTGCGTAAACGTTGAGTGTAGCTTATTCTTCTCGTTTTAGGCTTATTCTTGTATTCAAAATACCTTTCCAATGGAACGTTTTTTATCTCAACTCACCTCTGTTTTTGACTACGAGAAAGTCACTATATTTTATGATTTGTAATAAACTTTTGGAACATATGTTTCTGTGCAAATGTATTATGATTAATTCATTTGTAAGAAGATGTATCTTATGAATTTAAATATTGCCATGATTGATATGTGCGTAAAATTGGGTGGAAATAAAAGATTTCCATTACAAAATATTTATCCGTCGACCTCTGTTACTCATTAATTTTGAATAACTAATTGCACACTATCATTGAATTTAGTTATAAGATCTCCTGCATTCATTACATAGTAAATAAATGTTACTTAACTTCAAAAATAAACATAGATTTTCAAAATAATTAGTTACTAGCATTTACCTACAAAAACTTTGTCTAATATTAAATAATTATACAAAAACAATGTTTTTCCTTTTAACGCTATTCTTATTAATTTGGACGAAAATTTGATTTTGAAATTACTGATGAAGATTGACGCTTGTAATCATAACTGCGGTCGGCGTTTTTCGAACCACTAGAGGACTGATATTTCTACATCAGGTCTCGTTGTTTCATTATAACTAGACACTTCCGCGGTTCAGGAAAACCGAAAGATTAAGTCGAGGAAATATTCTCATCACTTACAATCTACCCCGTTTTCTCTTACCCTCTTACGTATTTCCTTCCGGTATACGTTATTGTGATTTACCCAACATTCATCTTGGTATCGTCTTTGGCTTTATTGACTATCGAATGGATAAGGGCCTCTAGCTTCCTTGGTACTACCGGTGTTATGCAGGAAAAGCCTACATTGCGTTTGGTAATATAAAATATTTCGTTTTATGAAAATTTCGAGAATGTTCATACCGTTCATATGGATATGTAGATGAAAATATACGCCAGAATTTAACACTAGGATGGCGTATGTCTGGGTATGACCGGGGTATAAAAGATAGATGGTGCAATTCGCAATGAAATATCGGCAGCGAAGATAATTGAATAAGATTTCCATTTTACATCAGTACAAACGTATATATATATAATTTATACTCATATATATAAACATATATGCACACATGTGGTATGAATTAGATGGGGAAAAAGGATAAAAGAAATTAGCAAATACAAATATTATGTTGTATAGTATTATGAAAAGCTGAAGCAATCGAGTTTAAACTAAGACATAAGAAACTTCTCTAATATGAAGAAAAGTCGAGCAACCTACGAAAAAAGTATACGTGATAGCAAAAATGTATGAAAATTATGTAGCTACGAAACCCCTGCTAAAACTATTTTACGATAAGCACCGGAAGTGATATTTTTTCTATACATCACGATTTACATTTATCGAAGTCTAAGTTTTTTACCGAGTTTTTGCTAAACAATCATATATACAAAAATAGTCTATAGAGAGGATTTTATTATATATAACTACCCCATAGAGTTTATAGAGTTTTTAATGCTTATTGATTCAATTTATTGCTTTTCAGTAACTTAAAAATCTTATGTTATTTTTCATTTTTCATTGTATATTTTATGTAAAAATCTATCAGGTAAAAGTAGACTCGTTAGTGAGAAGAGATTTCTAGGATTTATAAGACTTCAAGCAAT